>WOFM01000292.1:1212312-1711698 GCA_011428145.1 Ericerus pela | reverse complement strand
CATTTCTATTTTTTCTGGCTAGTAATAGTACAATATTCACTGTTTCAGTGGAAACAAAAAAATTGCTCAGATGTAAATTCACACTTGACGGCATGAAACACATGTTTCTTTACAAAATATCCTCAATGATGGTAATCTTATTATAACAACATGAACCTATACTTTTTCTTCTCCCCTCAACAAACCACAAAACCTCAAGTTGATTATGAGATCAGGTGCATCTTAGCATGGACAGAGAATAGTGAGCATATGTTGAATGTAATCAAATACATAACACATGCACAATAACAAATTTTTCTAACTTCTCACTTTCATTCCTACTCTTATGTTAAAAATAGCAACAAAACTCGCAGTGAGATTCACGTCCGCGCCTTCACCTTTCAATTTTTACCCCTAATGAAAACAGAAATATGTTACATATTTGGAAAAAAAAGTGTGAGTTCCTCTGGGGTTATATGGGCTATATTCATGAAGGATTGATGCGTAAACATGATAATAGTGTGGTTCAGTGTGTGCAATGCTGCGTTGCTCATGCACAAAACCTCACACCTACACATCATGTAACACATACAAATGAGAGTTATAATTGTAAGAGTTACAGTTATGCTAATCCCACGGCCATCATTCTTATTTAGCCCTTACCATAGGCTGAACGCTAAGATTTCTACATATCAAAAAAACATTTTTGGGTCATTTAGAATAGGCGAATTGGAAAGCACATAAAACCATTAGGTTATTAGTAACACGTTATAGAAAAGGTATGAAAGTAAGTAGTAGATAAGTGGTTATACTTACAATAAATGGCGACATACTAGCAAATGAAATGTATCGAAGATTGTGAAATTTGGAACAAAGTTTGAAGAATAAAACAAATGCATTCATTTTTAGTGATCCCACTATACATTTAAGTTCGATACCTTCCAGTTTGGGTGACTCTAGAGAAAGGAGAGTCAACAAATTCTGATAATTGTGAATAAAAATATCCGAATGGGTTTGTTCGTCTCTTTCGATAGTATTCGCAGCAGCATAACGGAATTGTGGACCAAAGGAAACGAAATCTTCAATAACCAAATATTTCAGATTTGGAAATCGCCACTTTGTGAATAGGTCCAATGGGCATACTTGAGTATGAAGAAATTCCAACCCTGCAAAAAATATTGAACTAAGTGTCGAATATAAAATTATAAGGGTCCAGTGTGCAGTGGGAGTTAATTTCAAGCTGAAAATAACTTTCTAGTTTTTACGAGTTAACTCTCATGTACATTCTTAAATTTAGAGTAAACTCTAGAGGTCTCGATCAAAAATTGATCAAAAAATAATCGATCTTGATCAGTTGAAACAGATCGATCTTTCTTTATGATTGATCCTATGTAAAATCAGGACCGATCCAAATCGATATTTTAAATGATAGATTATAGTTTTTTCATCAAATTGGTAAGAGGATTTGGGAAATACTTCATCAGTTTATTACAATTTACAATGAAAATGAAAGGAGCACAAATTCTTCAAATTCAACACAATACTAATATTACTAATATTTACTAATTTTATTCTGTATTATTTTCCTATTTCTTCTATTTCACTTCACTTTTTCAGCTTTTCCATACTTTCTTAACATTATTATTTTGTTTCATTTCATCAAATTGAAGCAAAAATTATCAATTTTCTTAGCCCTACCGCATAAACTTTTTTTTTATTTCAGAAGTAACCAGCTCTATTAATGAAAAAACTGATGATCGATCTTTTGAAAATCCATCTTTTTTTTCTGCTTGATCGTGATCAAGTGATAGAATTATCAATTTTAATTTATCAAAAAAACTGAAACTCAATTTTATGACCCACTGTACACCATACCCTAAATTATTAATGTGGTACACATTTTTCTTTTCACTACCAGAGTAAATGCCACTGACCAATCACACTTTGTTTTTTTATAATTTTTCTAACAAATTTTCATCAATCGAGTGATGATAGCGTCGTGTGTAAGTATTTTTGAGAAATTTCAAACGTGCGCATAAGATCTATGTCTTTTTGAAGTTGGGATGTAGATCTACGTATTTTTCTGCATATTTTGCCAAATCTACGTACTTTTACACTAAAAATATGTAATTAAATGCAAATAAAAAGTAAAAGTGTAAGATTTTACAAACAATTAATATTTTTCACATATTGATATAAAATCGATAGTATTTTACATTTAATTCACGTTTAACATCTATTCTATCGACTTTTTTAATAATTCACGATTCAAATCAAATGAGAGATTCATCGCCTTCAGAAATCAATAATCAATATTAAAATAACAATTAAACAATAACAGAAACAGACTGACAATTTGATAAAAAATTAATGATCAACAATAGGTAAACCAGACACAAATACAGGGGGCTTTTAGAAAGTGAAAGAAAATATTGACATTGTTAATGCAAATACAGTTAAGTTAATATGTTATTTTGTAAGACATTTTCCCACATAATACTATTTTTCTTCCTAGTCCCTTTATTTGTGAAACAATTCCCAGGTAAGACATTAGTGGTTAAGAATGTATCGAGTAGATAATACATTTTTTTAGGCAGGTCTAGACAGGTTTTTCTGAGAATTTGGTATACACTTTTCTTTATTCAGCATCTAGTCAGTATTTTTGGGAACACTAATAGACCGAATTATTCATCATATAAGAATTTTATCTCTCATAAAATATTTAAAAAATATTGTTTTTATTTCACTTTATTGAATTTTGGGCCATTCTCCATTTCCTCGTGTTTTCCTACATAATACATTTTTTCACTTTTGTTTCTTAAAAAACTTGTAACAAGGTTTTACTATATTTCCCCACACGAATGTGAATTTCATAATATATGTATTTTCATTTTAAAAGATGATACTCAAATAATAGAGCATTAAAGTTCATAATTATTAACCCACATTTGTAACAGAGCCAAAAGCACAAAATTTACTAAAATGAAGCCAATACCTACTTTCTATTGATAATTTAGGCGATATTACATCCAAGTGACTAACAGCAGTCTGGTCAATTTTAAGATATCTTAAATTTATCTGAAAAATAGAAACGCAAAAAATAGTGAAAGGCATAAATACAGTCAATATTGTAAGGGCTATCTTAGTAAGTAAAGACTAATGTTGATTAAATTTAATTTGTGCAAAAACATTTCAAAAAATTAGAAATAAAATGTAACTCAGGGGTGTTGATATTAAGGTAAATACTTGAACCTAAAGCAATAAATTGTATTAAAATTCGTGTTAATGTTATCGTCAATATTTTTGTTATATTCTTCAATTCTCATTTTCTTTAAAGATTTATCAACAATATCACTTCAGAATTTCTGTAATTACTCTATAAGTCCACTAACATAAATATAAGCTTTTAACTCGAATCAATTCCTACTGGGTTTTTCAAAATTTGATACAATCTCATTTTCTTATTACAGTTTTTTTCATCTATAATTCTTTCAACTCAGAATGTTATCGATTTTACATAATAAAAAAAATCATCCAATTATCCATAGTTTTGAGGACAGGAAAAAAACTGTTTTCCTATTTTTTATAACCATAATTTCTTGTGTTCAACTAATTATGTGAGGTAGAAAATTCCAGCAGGTTTTCTTGTATATAGTCCAGATAAATTTTAAAAGATTTCTGAGCGGCTCCAACAGGAAAATGTAAAAATTTTAAAATATCTAAAAATTCATTATTTCTTACAAGTAGTTCAATTTTCCATTTAGTTTTTAGACAATTTTCTATTTTTAAGTTGGTTTTTTATGAGTAGCAAGTAGTTCCACACCCTCAATTGAGAAGTTTTGTGACTTTTACTATGAAAGTATGATGAATGATGAAAGTTTTTTCCATTACTTGAAAGATTGTGGAATTTATTAAAACAGTAAAGAATTGTTTTACAGAGTAGGTATTCTGCCAGTCTGGGGAATAGAATCATCGACAGACACTACCTTAATCGCCACCAAAAGTCAGAATCATATACACTCGGCCATGGTGTTGGTTAATGGTGGCAAGAGCTATAGCCGATATGTGTGAGCTCAGACACAACACACAATATTACTCATTGCCTATTGGAAGAAAGAAAAATGTACTTTAATATTTAAAAAAATTTGTTAAAATTATACAATTCCTACGATAACTGATTTTTATAATCTCTTCAATATCGATTTTATAATTCAGCACTTTACTCACAACTGGCTTACTTACTTACCAATATACCTGAATTAACATAGTTAGTATTCTTGTTTAATGTTTTTATTTTTATATTCAGTAATAAACTAATTTGTTTGAATTGATTTTTTGCAGTCTATAAACGCATGGGAAAACTTTTTTTAGAATTTTGGAAAATCAAATTTTTTGTTTTTTAATGCAAAAACTGATCCTGAAAGTTGAACCATTGAGCTTCCAGACAGATAGACAAATAGATAGAGAGATAGACAGACGGACAAATACACTCACTCACTCACACACTGTGTAAGTACTTATGTCATTACATTTAATTGAATTATGCATAAGTAGTAAGTACCTAGGCTAGAGCCAGATTTAAAGGGAGCAAAGCGGTCACAGTTTCCCTGGGCTCAAACCAAGGTAGGGTCTCTACCAACTGCGAACAAAAATTATTAAATTATTATTACAGACACTTTTTTCCACCTGCTTTTCTACGACTTAAACTTGTACATTAGTCCTGATAGCGGTAGACAAATTAATAGAATAGCCGATGCGAAAATGTGTAATTAAAAATTAAAATGAAAAGTAAGTTTCTCGTACTTCACAGTATCATGAACTTCTTAATTCGTAATACGTTAGGCAGATTTTATTTATTAATTTTTTTTTTTTTTTTTTGGAGGGGGGTTGTACGCTAACCAGCTAAGAAAAATTTTTACAAGTACTACATCGAGGATTCCACAGCCCTTGGCCGCCAAGCCCAGAAATCCTAAATCTGACTCTGACCTAGATCTATTTGCTTTCATTGATTCTTCACTTTACCTGATGTGCAAAGATATCGTCAGGTTTTCCCAGAAAAGCAAACATATCGCGAACATTTATGAAAAACTTGACGAAAAGGGAACTGAAATCGGAACTAACTCTACTATCGATATGTAACATGCGAACTGTGTAATTTTTGGGTAAAGTATTCATAGATAAAGTAGCCTCCCTCGAAAAATCCCTACTTGAAAATAGCATTGGATATCGTATTTTGACATGCAGTTTTTTTAAACGAGATTTCACCAACGCGTTAAATACAGTGAAAAAATTGGATGAATTTGTATCAGGTAGCAAGTCCAATTTAAGCTCTTCTAATGACAACGTTCCACCAATCAAACGTGCTAAACAAGTCGAGTTCAAAGTTGACCAATTAAATTCGGATATTTCTAACGACGTCCAAAATTTATAACGCAAAATAGAAATAATACTTTCTGCATTCAATAAAAAAGGATGCAGTGAAATAGAAAAGTTTTTCAACCTGCAATAAACACGGAGATATTAGTTTTGTGCATTATAATTACTAACTATCCATAAAATAACGAAAAAAAAGTCCATATAGGTATGTATTTACTTGTTCAAGTTAAATTCAAAGATTCTGTAGAAGTCAGATGGAGCACGGGTATTAGTCCTGTCAGGATTCAAACGATCATAGCTGAACTCAACATAAAGCATCTCAAGCCGGTTTAACTTTGACCCGAGCTGCTCGAGTAAAGTATAAAAATTTTTTAATTCAATCAAATTCAAAAAAATTCTCAAACTTTGAAGCTGGGGGAAAGTGCAGGCGAACGTCAGAATTTTTGAGAGTAAGTGATGTCGAATTTAAGTGCAACGTCTTTAAATTTCGTCTGCAGAAATTAATGTTCTGATGCTGGAAAATGGATTCCTCAGACTGCATGTCACAATCTTCAGCAATCAACTCAGTCAAATTCGTACACTCTTCCAATAATTGCTGCAACAGTCCAGGAGAGAACCAGCATTTGTAGAACGTTAACGATGCCACTCGACGGAGACCACACATTTGTACAAGACCAAAACTTTGAGGAAATCGACGATGATGGAACTTCAAATTCAACGTTTCTTGTCTGCCGTCTTCAACGGCTTTCGCAACTGACGGAGAATCATAAAAATTGAGAAAGAACAATGCTTCCTTTTCAAAGAATTTCCTACGATTATACACATAAAAAAAATACTTATAATTTATTATGAACTCAGAAATCACAACCAACACAAATTACATAAGTAAAAAAAAATGAGATTAAAAATTGTAAGGTATCTACTTAGGAGCGTGGATATTTAAAAGTGGTCTTCTTACATTCATTATATTTAATACTTCATGGTCGACACCGTCACAAAATAAGTTAGCTCTGAAGAAAATGAGAAATAATACAAGCAAAAACATTGAATGGCCAATGAACAATGGCGTTCAATTAATGTTGAATGTACGTAAGAAAAAACGTACCTATTATTGCACTTAAAAACATCAAAGCTCAATTATACTCTATTCCAAATAAGAAACGGGACGTCATGGAGATGATCATATTTCATCGATATGTAAAACTAAAAATATTTGTTTATACTAATATTTCTAGTAAAGGTAGATATGAAAAGTGATCGTTTCTGTGATTTCATATATTTCTAGGGGTATGCTCCCAAATTTGGAGACCAATGCATTTTAAATTTTGGAGTCTTCTACAAGACCATAATCGCAGTGAAATATTGTAAGAAATACCAATTTAATTTTTTTTTTGTTGATTGTGAGGCCTAACTTTTTCTCTCTGAGCCAGAGGCCGATGCATTATGCATCATGGTATACATGGGGGAATACCCCTGTATCTTTCTTCCTTGGAATAAACTTAGACTACATAGAATATGGACTGAGCTAGCTGATAAAAAAGTGTCTGTACTGTAACATAGCAAGTATGAGATACCTAAGGAAAAAGAAGTCAGCAGAAGTTGTATTTTGCAATAAATTCAACAATTTCCCAGCATAATGGTGATTTGCACATCGCAAGTACGGGGTAAGAAAAAAGAAGTTAGTCCAAGTTGTATTTGGTAATAAATTCAACAATTTCTTGACACAATTGGTGAATTTTTGAATGTAATATAAAATACGACTTCCGCTGACTTTTTTTCATTATTCCGTACTCGCGATGTTAGAGACACTTTTTTCGTCCCAAGTATACATAAACGAAATTTGCTTAGTCGATATACAGTATGGTAGTAAAGGTTCTCAACTGATAGTACGAGAATAGTAGCTAGGAGGTACGCAAAAATTGAATGAGTAGGAAATTTTTGTGTAGGTACTTAATTATTTTCAAACACTTAAAAATGCTGAAGTTGACCACTAGTACCGAATATTTCTCATTTTTACCAATACAGAAAGTGAAAAATATTCCTCAAAAATATTGCGTGGTGCGCGAAATTTCTTAACGAAGAAGGTTCAAATTCCCTTGGATGCTTAATTTTTTTTTTTTCAAATATAAAAACAAAAAGCACGTATTTTATTTTATACGCCTTTAAATACAGAAAGAAATCACTGACCTCGTGATCAGTCAAACCGAACTTAGCTGCGTTTAATTACATTTATTAATTAATCCTTGAAGTAAATTAACGCAGGTGGCTGATTGGAGAAAAAAAATTCACATTCCATTTTATTCTTTCGTTTTCTTATTCACCCTTTTCCTTTTTGTTTTTAGAAATTCGCCAAGTACACGCGCGGCTATACTCTACTCCCTCCTCGATGAGTATTCATTTTATGCAGATAGTAGATATTTCAAGAAAAAAGGAAGTGAGAAATTTGTTATAATATTGGACGATGATGGTTGGAAATCAAAATCAAGAGCGAGAAAATTTCAAATTTTCGTTTCCGAGATTCATCTCAATTACTGAATAGAAAATTTTTGAAATAAAAATCTATTTTGAATTAATGTACTGAAAAATAATTCTTCTGAACGCACCGAAAACTTTTTCAACATGCTTCAAACAAGTGAATAAAAATAGATAAGCTATGGCCATTCGAGGATTTTGTTAACACTGTTACAGGATCCCTTTAGTTTCTGAACAATGCTTCGGGACTCTTGTTTTTTCAAAAATTCATTATCGACCTTCTTTACAAATTTCAGAAATCAGATTTTTAGCTAATTTGAACAAAAATATATTATTCAAAATTTCGTAATAACGATGAGACATCAACAATTCACACGAATGAGAGGAATAAAATAAAAATATTAACGCTGATTGCGCCAAAACAATTCCAAATTCGCTGTCCAACTGATCCGCTGTTTCGAACGAAGTAGGTGATGTTTGTCAAATATTTGAAATTCTTGATCGATAACGTTGAAAAAATAATACAGCTTAAATCGGTCAGTTATTAGCCACATAGCTTGTAAAGAACGACAGTGGTTCAAGGGTGTAAATATTTCATCTCCCATCGCGGGCTTACTCTGCGAACAGTCGAAAATAATTAATGCAACGAACCCACGAGGAGCAGAAACAATGCTGTGTAGGTACCAAGGGGGAATTTTTTTTTTTTTTTGGCGGAGCCTGAGTTTGCAACATACGTCGTAGACGAGCGTAGCGAGCCGGAGATAAAGGTTGCAAACAGAGGAAGCCAAAAAAACGTTCTGCCTTTAGTACACAGTGCACACCGATGTTATTGAATCTACAAAAAAATTGTAAGGAACCTTTTTTGTAGGGAAATTTACGTACTTTATTTTTGTATGGACTTATTTATACAGTAAAATTGAAAGGGAAAAAGTTATTGTTGAAAAACGGGAGTTTTCTCCTAATATTTTCAGTAGCCATCAACTTAAAATGACTTCGTTTTTAGAAAAATCTAATGATAAAAATTAATTTGTGGTCAAAAACTACGAGGCGGGTGATATCACAAAAAATTTTTTTCTACAATTATTAATTTGAAAACGGAAAATTTTCTATTAATTAGCCACTTTTTATTCCTTAATTATGAAGTCAATGATAATTTTCAGCCTTGAAAGATTTCACACTCTTAAAACAGCCAATGAATCTATTTATTTCAAAATTTATGCCTTTTGGAGCCCTAATAAAAAGTCCCTCTTTGATCCCCTGATCCGAAGTTGCATAAAAGAAAATTAATTAAGAAAATAGAAATCTGGAATTGGAAACTTACGAAAAAAAATTGCAAAAATTAGAGTGCTTCGATTTTTTATACATTAATATAGTTTGTCTAATGAAAGATAATCCCTGCACCTTAAAACAACGTTGCCAAACATTCAAATTTTACGTAAGGTAATTGTGCAAAATTCGTATTCCCGCATACTCCAACAGACAATAATGCGTAAATAATGCATGTAAAATTGTACAGTAGTTGCGGGTTGCATTTCGTTTCAGTGATCAACTCTAGTTGGATGGACTAAAGGCGTTCAGCCCGGTTTTGTACGAGTGAAAAATTTTATAGAACAAAGAAAATCACAGCCACATATACTTGTACCCACGCAGACACACAGAAGCATGCTGCAAAAACAAAAAATATTACAAAAAAAAGGCAAACTGAACAAAAAAATCAGAGCCACATATGTTTGTACCAGCAACATACACATAAGCATATTAGGAGAATGTCATTGCCTTGCTGACTCACCGATTTTACCCGCTGCCATTGGCTTACACAGTCGTATGTGTGTTAATTGAGAAAAAGAAGTTCCATCCATTAGAAGCCAAGAAACTTGAAGAAAATATGATCATAATTATAACAAAATGTTATCGGTAAAATTTTCCCTAAAGACAACTAAAAACAGTGCGTTTGTGAAAATGAGTAAATTTAATTAGTTGTCTTTAGAATAAAGTTTACCAATAACATTAAATTAAGTTAATCTGATGCACAATGTTATCTTTTTTTTCAATCGTCTAGGCTTCTAAGGCTCACACTTCTTGTTCTTTGACATTATTTCATTTTTTAAAGTCTCTTCTAAAATTTCGTTAATGTCGAACAAGTAGCTTTTTTTTTCTTCAACACAATTACAACCAAAAATTTGGAGCTTCTATACTCTTAATTCTTTTCAATGAGTGGGGTTGAGTTTATGGAAGAAGAGGTTTAGTCTCACCGAACGCCATGTAACGTGTGTTGTATTGTGCCACTTGTTTAATTTATAAGTTTGTTGGTACATTGTCCTATTATGCCATATAGTCACACAATTCATTTGAAATCATTTTTTAAAGATAACCAAAATTCTATTACATAAATTTTTGAATTTATTGATGTTAAACCAGCAGAGGATCAAGCCAGGCCAATTAATTTAAAAAAGATTCTTTCAAATGGGTTCCGCGGTGAAAACATTTCATCCTTATAAGTATGGATTCTTATATTACATTGTAAATTTCAAGCAACTACAAAGCCTGTAATCGAAGGGAGGACCAGAATCCCCTCTGACTACTAACTTGCTCCTTGTCTTTCCATTTTTTGCTCCAGAAGTCACTATAGTTGGCCTAGTTCAAAATGCTCTCAAACGAAACTTCCTGCATACGGCCTTGGCAACTATCTTGGCTACAAATATTTCACCTCAACATAATACTTTTTTTTGTGTTAATTCATAAGCTATAATAAAGATCGTATATCCAACAAACATAAGTACTTACAACAGTTGGAGATTTACTTCCCAATGAAACGTATCGGAGACGGCCGAAATTAGAACAACTTTGAAAGAAGACCACGAATGCATTCTTTTTTAGCGAAGCATTTACACAATCAAGTTCAATTCCTTCTAATTTGGGTGACTCTTGAGAAAGGAGGGTCAACAAATTCTGATACTTGTGGATGAAAATATCCGTAGGCGTTTGTTTTCCCTCGCCATTATTATTTGGTGCGGCAGAAGAGAGTGCTGATCCACGGAAGTATTCATAATCTTTAATAACCAAATATTTCAAATTTGGAAATCGAAACTTCGAGAACAAGTCCGAAGAGTATGATCGCGTTTCAAGAAATTCCAAACCTACAAAAGTACGATATAAAAACATGAAAATAAAAAATAATTATTCAATTAAAACCCGATATGAACGTAAAGCAATTTTTCGAGCACTAACTTTAAAGAAGAATGTCAGAAACTATTGAGACCCTTCATGCCCGTGGCGATTTTTCCAATTTTTTGTAACTAACCCGTAGTCACCCGTGTAGCAATTTTATCTGAGATATAATCTCCCTAAGAGAAAACCCGAGTGAGAAAGAGAGAACCATAGAGATACAGAGAGACAGAGCTGTTTTTTATTTATTTTTTTCTCCGTAGGTTATTCAGTATACAAACAATAAAAAAGTAAGGGATGTACAGTGAGTCCAAAAATTTTCTCTCCAATCAAAGGGGTCTTGTAAAACTCGTCGAAAGAAGTAAAAAATTTATCAACATGGGTTTGGAAATTGGTTGTTTTAAAGATACCTATATAGGTTTTCAAAGTTTCAAAATTTTCAAGCTAAATCAAATGAGGGAGTTTAAAAAATTCTCTGAGTTTGATTTTTGATGATGGCATCTTGTTGTACTCATAAAAAGATCATACATTAAAAAACGTTCTTCAGACCAGGTCCCAATCTTCAATACTTACAGAATTAAATGCATTCAAAATTCGAAGAAATCTTTCAAAATTTTTAGCATGCCTACCGCTCATTTTAAAACAATTCTGAAAAAAAAAAATTGTTCCACCTCCTGGATTCAAACACCGACATTCATACCGGTACAGAATGCTACCCATGCTGCATGCAGAATAAAAACTTTTGAAAAATTTGCCTTCAAAGGAAAGAATATACAATCAACTCGACACATGCATATGAGAGCCTATTAATATCTCTGAAACAACAACCTACTTTCCCAACCAATGTTAGTAGGAAATTTTTTTGCATCTTTCGACTAGTTTTTCAAGACATCTTGGATCGGAGGGAAGATTTTCAAGATTTCCTGTATACTTGGTGGAAAATATAAAAATTTGCACTCAGGGAGGCTACAGACTTCCACTAACGCTTAAAAACTTCCTCCAGACAACCCACTTGCTGAAGGTAACCAACTTCTATACATAAAATGGCCTCACTCTCCACCTCTGTTTTCTTCCGTCTTCCTCAGTTCATTTTCAAAACACTTATTTGATTGTGCCTAGTGTACAGCTATAGTACAAACATTTCCGTTTCGTAACTTTTTGGCCCTTCATATCATAAGGAAGCGACGGACGAATATGAAATTTTGTGGACTTATTAGCATCATTAAGAGAAATACGTATATTTATGGCAGAAAAAAATTCCAAAAAAACGTTTTTGTGCGATGAGGTGGTCAAAATCCACAACTTTTCTTTCAGGGAGGCAATGGACTGTTTCTCTTCAGGCGACACATTCACAAGATGAGTCTTTACTTTTGACACATCAGTCATGAAAATTGGTCCAGCCGCTCTCTTTAACTTTGTGCCACAGTAAAAAAAACCTTATAGAAATTAAAGATATAGAAAATATGCAATGCAACTCATATATTATCCCAGACTTGTGACCGAATCAAAACAAATCAAGTTCTAATTATAAACCTACTTTGTACCAACAATTGAGGCAAAGGAATATCCAAGCTGCAACCAGCAGCTAACCACATATTGAGATATTTTAAATTTAACTGAAAAAATAAAAATAAAAATAAATAGCAATAATAATATACATAGCAGAAAATATGTAGATAAAGATAAGGTTAACGGAGACTTCTGATGTAAATTTGTGTAAGTTTTCGCATTTTCTACAGGTTTATGTAACGCTATGGCAAAATACAAAACCACTTCCTGAAGTACATGATTTTAGAGTTGAAAGATTTACGAGCGAGAACAGAATATTCAGCTCTTTTCTTACGTAACGTTTTATTAGCACTGAATATTGGTAAGAAACATTTAAGTGAAAACTACACAGCGTCGACGTACATAAAAGAGAAGAGGGAATATCACGCACATACGTGTATGTATACGAACAATATTTTAACACCCTTTCCTAGTTTTCATAATCACATAAGGCATAATAAATTTCTTAATTTAACAAAAGTTGGTTTACACAAGGACTTAGTAAAAATATCGGCCAAGTTGTCGGCTGTATTAACTTTAATGTTCGACAGATTCATGAACAAAGTAATAGTGCATCTCAATGTGCTTAGATTTCTTTGTAAAATTTCCTAGGTTTGTTATACAGACAGCCCCTAAATTATCTTCATAGATGCTTACAGGTAATAGTGACTCTGATGGGAGTAAGATGCTGCAAACACCGATTAAATAGATTATTTTAGTAACCACAGCTGAAAGAGCTATGTATTCAGCGGGTGTTGATGATTTTGTAACGTTTCCTTGTTTCTGCGTTTTCCACAAAATTGGATTTCCGTACATCCCCACAACAAAACCTGTAGTTGACTTGCGATCCACCACGTCACCTGCCCAATCAGAGTCAACAAATGCATCTAGACTACTTACATTATTTGATCGATACGTTAATTTAAGATCTCAAGTTTTATAGAGATACTTCAAAATTCTTAAGGCATAGCTATAGTGAGTGTGATCATATGAGGACTGAAATTGGCTTAAATAGTTTACACTGGAAGTTACATCAGGTCGAGTACCTGCACTAACGTATAGGAGAGCACCAATTAAATTTCTAAATAAAAAACTAAAATCTGGATTTAATGACTTTTCTAATTTTAGGTGCATCTCCATAGAAGTATCGAATAATTTTGACTCCTTAATTTTAAATTGTACAGCAAGTGACTCAATATATTTTTTCTGACTTAAGGTCATTACTTTAGATGTACTATCATAATTTATATCAATGCCCAAGTATGAGCTTACGTTATTAATATCTTTCATTTTAAAACGCTCAGCGAGCTTACGTTTAATACTTAAAATTAGATCTACGCACTTGCCGCAAATTAGAAGATCGTCAACAAATAAAATTATAAAAACGCAATTATCTTCTTCTTTAGTAGAGTACAGGCAGTAGTCAAAAGTATTACGTTCAAAGCCCAAGAATGAAATAAAGCTGTTAAAACATTCATACCAATTTCTTGGGCTTTCTTTTAGGCCGTACAAAGACTTCCTCAACTTTAATACATTATCACTATACGTTACATTACTATAACTGGGAGGAACTTTAATATAAACTTCTGAAACTACTGATCCGTTTAAAAAAGCCATTTCGACGTCCATCTGGTGGATCAAATAACCATTTTGACAACAAAAAGAAAGCAAAAGCTTTAAAGTGCACATGCGGGTGACAGGCGAGTACACATCCTCCAGCTCTTCCTCCTGCTGGAAGCCTCTGACAACTAGGCGAGCCTTATACATGCCATCCGACTTGACTCTGTACACCCACTTAACATCCAATGCCTTCTTACTTTGTGGTAGAGTCACTTGCTCCCAGGTTTCATTCTCCTCCAGGCTTCTAATTTCCTTATCCATTGCCTCCTGCCACAAGTTAGAGTCCTGGCTAGACATTGCTGCCTGAAAGGTTTCAGGAGCATCAGCGCTACAGTAGTTTACATATACTATACTCTCACTATACCTTGCTGGCAATTTTTTCTCACGACTTGATCTATGAAGAACTGACCCTGTGTTACTACCAGACGCCTGATCACTATTGTTTTCAATTTGAGGTTCATCAACCTCATCTGGCAAGGTGTCTGAAATGTCTTGAGAGGTTACTGACCTAATTACTTCTGACTTAGGCTCCGATGCACCTGATCTACTCACCTCCTCTGCCTCTTTGTCCCGCAACGATATGCACTTTACATTATTTTCAATTATTTCTACATGACGAGTTACAATAATACGATTATTTACCAACACCCGATAGCCCAAATCAGTGTAACCCAAAAGCACACCTCAGTCAGCCTTTCAGTCCCACTTTGAGTTACGGTTAACATCAGAGACGCGAGTAAAAACACAGCTGCTATATAGACGCAAATTTGTAATGTCTGGCTTTTTGCCGAAAAATAACTCGAAAGGAGTTTTACATTCAGTCGTATTGGCTAGCGAATGATTTGTCAAATAAGCAGCGGCCATAATACACTCTGGCCAAAATTTCCTATCTACTTTAGCTTCAGCAAGAAGGCACCGAGCTTTGTCCATAAGGGTCCTATTGTATCGTTCAGCCGTTCCATTTAGTTGGTGAACGTAAGGTACGCAGGGTCTCAAATAAATTCCTTTATCTCTAATAAAATCTTTTACTTTACTGTTAATATATTCAGTTCCGTTATCACATCTTAATTCTTTTACTTGTTTACCAGTCAGATTTTCCACTAAATTTACATATTTGATGATATAATTACAAACTTCTGACTTCGACTTTAAGCAATAAACTTTTACTAATTTACTATAGTCGTCTATGAACGTTAAAAAGTATTTTTCTCCACCGTAGCCAACTCGATGAGGTCCATTGACATCGGTGTGAATTATTTCTAAAATATTGTTAGCCCTTTCATGATCATTATTAAATTTTACGTTAGACATTTTATTTTCCAGACAAATTTTACATTTTAATTTTTTTGATTCTAATTTTTTGGGTACTCAGTCTATTAATTCTTTGTCACAAATAGTCTTAAGTTTATTAAAATTAATATGGCCAAGCATTCGATGCCATTTTTCTTTTTGAGACATTTCACTACTTTCATTTAAATTTACGTTTTGCATCGAATTTACAGTTACGTTATTTGACAGTTTTGAGATTTTTTTACTTTCAAGCCAAAATAAATTATTACGTTTTTGAGCAATTGCTATTAATTCTTGAGCACTATTAAAAATTTCAGCTACGTTACCATGCTCAACAATAGTATTTTTATTAGCTATTATTCCAGAACTTAACAGATTTGAGCCCATACCTTTTATGTACAATACCTCCTTAATATATACAGGAATATCATTTCCGTTTACATTAAATGAGACTCTGACATTACCTATCTTAGTGGCCGTTAAGACTCTACCATCTCCTAATTTAACTTCTACAGGTACATTTAAAAATTCACAATCTTCATAAAATGAATCGTCATTAATTATGTGCTTTGAGCAGCCACTATCTAACATCCACAAAATACGAATTTCATGTTTCGACAATGTATGAACCAGTTTATTTACACATTTGTTGATAATCTTGCTGGTACGAGTTTGAATCACGACTACTGCCTCCACCTGTACGAGGTCTCCATTGCCCACGAATAGAACCACCAGGACGTGTTAGCTCATTTCCACTTTGACCAGGGCACTCGAATCAACGATGACTCTCTTGACCGCACTTATAACAATATATAGGTGTCAAATTTTTACCACCTCTATTTCCACAGTTTGTTGCAAAAACTTGAGAGTTCACACTCGCGTCACTGGATGTCGGCCCATTTCCATTTGTTTTTGCTCTGACAATGATTTTTGATTTCAAATACTCGATGACATTTTCATCCTTTGGCAACAGATCCACCAAATCACCCAGATATGCAAATGATTCAGGCAGAGCACAAATAAGATAATTTGCCCTCTCATCTGGGGTGACATCTGCCCCCACCGTCTTAAGGTCATTAACGGCTTTTTCAGTCGTTAAAAAATTTTGACGGATCGGTATTTTCTTCGAGACGTATACTTTCTAGCCAACGACGTGATACGATTTGTAGTGCTGTTGACAGCTTTAAATACAGGCTATCGAGTTTAGCCAGCATGTCAAACGCCGTTTCCTCGGAATAAATTAATTTGAGTTGTTCATTTGAAATGGCACTAACGATAAAATTTTTCACCTTTACTTCCATCGTTGACTACTCGTCGACTTTCTCACTGTCGGTTTTCCTTCGTACCTGCAGCTTCTTTGCACTTTTTAAGGAGCATACAAAATTTCCACTTTTCATAATCCGAACCATTAAAAAGTGGAATAGTCACATCATCACTTTGAAAAAACGACATTGTAGACACAGTGAATAAATTTAACGGAAAATAAAATTTTAAATCTTTCGACAGCCTTGCAATGTCTTGCAATATTTTCATGTTTGAGCTGAACCGAACACCAATGCTCCGCAACCATGAAAGATTTACGAGCGATAACAGAATATTCAGCTCTTTTCTTATGTAGCGTTTTATTAGCACTGAATATTGGTAAGAAACATTCAAGTGAAAACTACACAGCGTTAATGTACATAAAAGAGAAGAGGGAATATCACGCACATACGTGTATGTATACGAACAATATTTTAACAAGAGTGCGTTGCCATTTTGGGGCATATTCTCAGTAGGCAATTTGATATTTTTAACCATGTTTGACTATTTTGCGAGTGGCATTTGTAACTTTTGTAAGAAAGAAAAAAAGGTGCGAGTTCCACTGGGGCTATACTCATGAAGGATTGATGTGCAAACATAATAGTGTGGTTGTGAGTGGGCACATTGTGCAAGCACACAACCACACATCTATGTGTCATGTAACACATACAAACGAGAATAACAATTGTAAGAGTTACGCAAATCTGATGATTGTAATTCTCATTAGATCCTACCATAGACCAAGCCCTAAAATGTTTACACATCAACAATTGTTCCTTATAACACTAATTTTATATTTTGCATAAATTTTCATGTACCGCATACTAAGAGGAGCATATTACCTACATGGAGTTTTTGCAGAATATATGTACTCCATATGAAGAAAGAGGGATACCCCATTTTGGGAATACCTTTTGTGTAGTCATTATTTTGATTCATAGGACAAAATAAATCATGCAAAATCAAAGATTGATTCAATAGAATTTTTGAGGCTACAAAAAATAACATCAAGGACCACTGATCTTGATTCCTCCATGAGTTTCAAGTAAGGTGTTTTTTAAAATTTTATTACAATTTTAAAGTTATGTATACTCCATATTCGGTACATTTACCCATAGTCACGCACTTAATACAATAATTATACACGTACAAATATTTTTACGAATTTATAAGGGAGTATAAGGACCGTCATTCGGTAAATGAGGCTGAATGCTAATAATTCTATCCACTTGTATATACTTCATCGGGCAGTAAAAAACTGATTTCCTCTCAGACATTCTGAATGTAAATTATCTTGCAAATGTTGCACCCATAAAAAATTTACCACCGAAGCAGTTGCTCTTTTTATTTCCCCTCCTTAAAGATGGCCCTGGAAAATATTAACAAAATATTTCATTAATTTGAATCGTGTATTTACTTTGAAATCTACTTTACCTGATGTTCAAAGATGACATTTGGGTCTCCCGTAGCAATGAACAAATCACAAACATTCGGGAAAAATTTGACGAAAGTGGAACTGAATTCGGTACTGACTGGAGCTTGAATATTCAAATTACGAACCGTGTAATTTCGAGGTAGAAAATCCAAAAACATACAAGCTTCCCTCAAGAAATCCAATGTCGCGTCTACATCCAATATGCCAACGCGCAAGTGTTTTATACGAGATTTTACTAATGCGGTGAAAATAACGCAAAAATCGGATACATTCGTAAGTTCCCAATCAAATTTAAGCTTTTCTAGTGACGGAGATCCATCTATCAGACGAGCAAACATGGTCGGGTTCATTGTTGTCCAGTGAAAGTCGGATATTTCAAACGATGTCCAAAAATTATAACGCAAAATGGAAGTAATACTTTCTTCATTCAATAAAAATGGACGCAATGAAACAGCAACATTCTTCAATCTACAAAAATTATCGAAAATTGAGAAAAATTACGTATTTTGTATAAAACAGCGAACTGAGAATTCTTTTTAATGCACAAATTTACCTGCTCAGGTTACTGTCATATTCACACACCTCAGAAAATTCGGACAGGTCGTTGTAAAAATTAAAATTCTCATCTAAAGCGAATTCGAAATGAAGCATCTTGATCTGGCTTAATTTAGACCCGAGAAACTCAAGTACAGTAAAAACACTTGGAAATTCATTCGACGTCAGGGAAATTTTCAAATTTTTTAGTCCTGGGAAAGCAGAGCCGATGAATAATATGCCGGGCCTATTATAGTTATCAAATAATTTTGAACTTATGTGTAGCGTTGTTAAATTTGGTCTCTGTAGACGATTAGGGTCCGTCCAAATGCAACTCGAACCAAGCAACAACTGACAATCATCAGCAATAAACTCTCTCAAATTCAGGCAACACTCAAATATTTTTTCAACCAATCCATGAGGGAATAAACACTTGTAAAATGTAAATGACGTTACTCTAGGACCGCATATCAACTCGTGAAAATGAAAATTTCCAAAAATTTGACGATCATGGAACTTCAAATTCAACGTTTCCTGTCGGCAGTGTTCAAGGACTTTTGCAACGGACTGAGTGTCATAAAAATTGAGAAAAAATAATGCCTCTTTTTCAGCAAATTTCCTACGATTACAGAGGCTGTACCAAAATTTGCATACACACTTGGCATTTGCCCGGTCTCGAGCCGACAAATATTCAAATACTCCAAGAAGAATCTGAAAGTATCGAAAACAAGAAAAATGTTAGATATTATATTGTACAACAATAACAGAAAGTATTGGGACATTATTTCGCAAAATTTGTTTTAACAGCATACTGATTTACTCTTCAAGCCACACCTAGAGAGAAACTCTATTAGGAAAAAATCTGAAAATTGAAGCACTCATAAAATAATATCAATGACTCCGATCATGACTGAAATTCTTCATTTAAAAACTGAAAACTAAATTACATTAATTTGTATTAAATATACAGGGCATCAAGTCGGAGTGGATGTCAAAATTCCTGGTGATGGATTAGTAGGTCAAGTATAGGCTATACAGCGTGTTCGAACTGCGTTTTGTACCTGGTCAGATATATGTAGAACTTAATAAAAGAAATAAAGAATAAAAGTAGGTACGAAAAGCGGTGGAGTTGCATATTGAAGAGGCTACTCTGCTACTGAATTTCAAAATGCGACCATTTATTAAAAAACGACTTTTCATTTAAGACAGGAGAAAAACTTATCATCTTTGACTATACGTATAGTAGGTACTGGACTAGTAAAGAAAGATGATTTCTTGTTAAACATGCCAGCGCTAAATAGGCAACCAGAGCGTACCTACCTTTTCACATAATTATATCTTTGCTTAGTGTTTATGAACGCTATTCTTGTGAATTTAAGGGATGTCTTTATCAGATGTATTCTAAATTAGTGAACTCAAGCAAAAAGAAAAAATACGCAGAAGGTACGCTAAAGTTGCCTACTTTTTTGCCAGCATGTCTTGACATTAAAATGTACATTGGTCTTATGGAGCTTTACAAATCCGGTACTATATAGTCAAAGATTATCATCGAAGTATGTTTTTAAGAAAAGTGCGGTATAGTGTTAGTAGCTTAAAAACAAAAATTATTTGTGCTACAGTTTCAGGTGGCTACGTAGATGTCAACAGAACAAAAAACTTGCCAGACCAGTTATCCATCGAAATCAAATCATTTTGATTTTGACAAATAAACTGGTCTGTCAAATAATGGCCAACATCCGTTGTTATCTAGCCTCAGTCGAAGACTCATCATTGGTCATGCCTTCGAGGATATATACAACACGGAACGTATGAAGTTCCCCAGACTGAACACCTCAACCAATCAGAATCGAAAATCGGTGTAAAAGTGAAGTACTTTGTATTGTACGCTAGTGTTTATAAACAAAATAAAACCAGTAAGATACAGTAGAACGGAGAAATAACTTTCAACGTAATTATCATACTCCGAATCAAAACACTGATATAGCAGTAACACTTTTAGCCATGTCAACGCACAGCTTTTTACTCTGTCTATCTTGACTCTATCATAACGTGATCCCGTATTCTCAGACAAACATCAAACAAAATAACGAACAACCAATATATCTATATATCTACAATCTATATTATAAATTGAAGTTAGATTTTCTTTGGCACAGGTTGAAGGCATAATAAAAAGTACTAGGTCTCAGCGGTATCCACCAATCTGTCCCAGCAGTAGGTCATAAGCCATTCCATGAGATAAATCTTATAATAATGTAGTTTTCAAAGAAAATTTTCTCAATGAATGTCACAGCCTTCTTATAATGTGTTTTTGTTTTGTCAAACATTTGAGGGTGGCTATACGGAAATATGGGGGTTATGCCCCCCAAGCCCCGTATTAGCACCAATTGAATTTTATATATGATCATTCATCAATCTTAATATTCAGTTTGATTTCTTTCACCACCTCCTTGTTTTAATGTATTTTCCAAAGAAAATATAGCTACTGCATTCGGTGTAATTGCACAACCTGCAGGCGGGATCTGTGAAAAAACGCAGATCCTGAGTCATGGATCACGAATATACAGATCACTCAAATTTTTCTGTACAAAATATATGCACAGATACAAGATCTGTAATTACGGCACCCAAACTGATTATATACAGTGTTTACAGCACCCGCAAATACATTACTGCGCCCATTTTTGGGAGCTTTAAGATTTTTAAATAGAAATTTTATTTTTAGACTGTGGATGGTCTGAAACATTTAAAAAACGAATTGTTCACCAGGGTGCCATAGTGAAACTTTTATTTGCATTATATACTGATTAGTGCAACCGATTTCTCACCAGAATGCAGTAGCATCGATCAGTGTATATAAAGTGTGTGTATAATGTCACTATAACCCTTAAATAATCAAAAGTTGCTACAGCGCTCAAAATCTGACAATATTGCTCACTCACATAAAGGATGTTGTTAAGAACCTCAATGTGTTATTTGATGTTTCCCAAAGAAGTTTTTGCTAGGTAGTACATATCTTTCTATTATTCTCTTTTACTCTTGAATCCAAAAAGAAGATAGGTGATATTAATGAAGGTAGTCTTTATACAAAATACCTGACCTGATTGGAATTTAATGCTCACTGATTCAGTTATTTTCGAGAAAATTGTAAAAGAAACAAATGTGGAAAATTGATTTTTCAGGACTTTGTAAGGACAACGAGAGGGATTAGGCTGAAATTTTCACGAAAGATGGTCCTCATACATAAGCAAGTGCCACAGAAATTTTGTGCTTATTGATTCAGTAGTTTCTGAGAAAACTAGAAAATAAAAAATATGTTGAAATGATTGTGATTTTGAAAAAACGACAAAAAGGATCGGTCATCGGGCTGAAATTTTTATAAAAAGTAATCTTAATAGAACTTCATTCCTAAATTTAATAGTTCCCTAGAAAACTGTAAAATAAAAAAACTCAGGGAAAAGTGGATTTTCCAGGATGCTGAAAGAATGACAAAAGGGATCAGACTGAAATATTCACAAAAAACAGTACTTATAGGCACATGGTTATTATTTAGGTAATTTCCAAGGAAACTCGAGAAAAAAAACTTCTGGAAAAGTCATTTTAGAAAGGTCATTAGACTGAAATTCTCACAAAAAGTAGTTCGTACATATTACTAGGTCAAATAGGGGTTTAGTGTCTATTAGTTCAAAAGTTTTTACAAAAAATGGAAAAAAAGAAAAAATTGTTGGAAAAAAGGATTTTCCAGAATTTTTAGAGAAGAACCAAAACGATAAGGTTGAAATTCTCATATAAAACGTAGTTTTTATACAGAACTAAGTCTGATAGGAGTTTAGTGCCTATTGGATAAGTAATTTCCTAGAAAACTGCAAAGAAAAATTTTTTGAAAAAAGTGATTTTTTAAGGATTTTAAAAACGACAAAATTGATTAAGCTGAAATGTTCACGAAAGAGAGTCATCATATGTACACGACTGATAGAAGTTTCAAATTTGGTGCTTATTAATTTAGTAGTTGCCGAGAAAATCAGAAAAGAAACAATTTCTGGAAAAGAGGTTTTTCAATAATTTTGAAAAAATGAAAAAATGACAAAAAATGTACGTCATCTGCCTGAAATTTTCTCAAAAAATAGTCTTTAGGTACATTGGACTAGGACTAATTGAAATTTAGTCATTTAGTGCCTATTAGTTGAGTAGTTTTTGAGAAAACTATGAATCCTCCTAGAAAAGTCGATTCGACAGGATTTTGAAAGAATGAAAAGAGATTGGGCTAAAAATTTTACAAAAAATAGAATACATAGGATCAATTCTGAAACGTGTTTAGTGTCTATTGTTTCAGTATTTTCCGAAAAAACTCAAAAAGTAAAAAAAATTGCTGAAAAATTGGATTTTCCAGAATTTTGAGAAACTGATAAAAGGGATTTTGCTGAGATGTTCACGAAAGATAGTTCTCATAAAGAGAAGTTTAACGTTTGTTTTCTTTAGTTCAATAGTTTCTGAGAAAACAGTGAATTGAAAAATTTTCTAAAAAAGTGATTTAGTAATATATAGGACCGGGTCTGATAGGAATTTATCACCTACTTATTAATTGCTGAAAACATACTTTTTCCAAGATTCTAAAAAACTATAAAAAATATCGGGCTAAAATTTTTGTGAGAGATAATTTTCATTCAAATAGAAAGTAGCAGGTCTAATAGAGGAGTTTTCTGCCTATCGATGCAGTACTTCCAAAAGGAAAAAATGCAAACAAAATTTAAGGGAAAAAGAAAGTCTCCTGTGTTGTTTGAAGTATCTTTTTTGATACTTACGGTGCAAGGGGTTCCAAGCATCTGTCCTGTATTGCATTTTGTAACAATTTTATAACTGATGTGTAATGAGCGACATCAAGGAGACTTTTGAATTATATTCCAGGAGAACAAGAAGAGAGGACATTCTGAAATTGGTTAACGTTGAAATCCCAGTTTGCACATCATTAATTATTTTACTCCTGTGTTGATTATGCTTTTTCACTAACTTTTAAGAATATATCTATAGATATACATTTAACCTCTAAAATCAGTGTGTAAATTTGATGAATTTACAAATAAAATAGAAAAATTCCGAAGCTGATACCAGAGTCTCACAAAAATGTTCATCTTGAAAAATACGTTCATTATATCCAGTTCTCAACAACTTCTGGGTTTGATTCAGTGTCAGCTTTGACACATGAAAACTCAGAAAACTGATGTCGCAAACAAAACAATATTGAACCAATTTTTTTTTATAAGAAAAGCGTTTGATACAATGTTCATATCTTTGAAACAGAACTCTTTACTAGAAATTACCAACTTGAGAAAAGAAATTCAGTTGGCTACTTTATGAGCAGAAAACTTTCCCCTTCAGTTTTACTTTGGAAAACTGATCAGTTTCATCAATGTTCAAGTGCCACACTCAATCATACAGTCAATTCATGAAAAAACAGGAAAAAAAAAAAACTGACGCAATTTTTATTTAATTAGAAGAAATACATACGTTTAAGTATATACAGGTAGTTTAATATTTCAAATCATTTTATTAATATAGGTACTTACAAGTCACTTTATCCCTGATTTATAAATATACTTTCCAAGATAAAATTTTTTGACAAACTTATAAGGTACATGAAAAAATATTTTTTAAACTTCTGAATTTTTCTAATTCATTTGAAAATCTATCAAATTTACAAACTGATTTACGAGATTAAATGTAGGTACCTATAATTACTATTCCTGAAGATTAGATAAAAAACCTAATCAACACAGGAGTAACCTAATGAACACTGGCTCTAATTTTTACCAATTCAAGAATGCCCTATCTTCTTATTTCCTCGAATATAGTTAAAAAGAAACCACCTTGACGTTGTAGCCAAGAGCACATTAAATACAAAATTGTTAGAAAATACAATTCAATAAAGATGCTCGAACCACTTGCACCTCAAGTATGAAAAAATATACTTCTAGCAACACAGGAGACTTGCATTTATCCAGCAATTTTATTTTACTATTTTTCTTCAAGAAAGAACTGAATCAATAGGCAACAAACTCCTACCAAACCTGCTACTTGCTATTTCAATAGGGATTATCTCTTATAAAAATTTCAAATTGATCTTCTTCATGGTTTTCTTAGAATATAGGAAAAAACATTTTTCCAACGATTTCAAGTTTTATATTCTTCTCAGAAATTACGGAACAAATTGGCAATAAATTCCTATCAGAGCTGGTCCAATATAATTATCTTTCGTGAAAATTTCGGCGAAATAACCAATTCTTTTGACAGTTTTCTCAAAACACTAGAAAAACGACTTCTCCAGTAAATTTTTCCGTTCATTCTTTTCTTGTTTTCTCAGAAACTATTCAACTAATAAGCACGAAACATCAAACTTCTATCAGACCAATTCTTTTATGAGGAATATATTTTGTGAGGATCTCAGAATAATCCCTTTGATTGGTCCCTCAAAACTTTTCAGTAATTTGTTTTTTCTTTTCGAGATATATGTCAGAAAATGTAAATTCTAAATACTATTAAAACTGGTCTTATGTAAATATCTACTATCCTTTATGAAAATTTCAGCCTTATCACTTTCCATTCCTTCAAAATCCTATAAAATATAATTTTCAGGGAATTTTTTTCTCCCTTTTAGTTTTCTCAAAAACTACTCACTAATAAACCAAGCACTAAATTACTATCAGACCTGGTCATACGTAACAACTACTTTTTGTGAAAATTTTAGCACGATGACAAATTGCTTTCATCGTTTTTTTTCTAAATTCTTGGAAAACCTCTTTTCTAGTTTTCTCGGTAACTACTAAACTACCAACTATCAAACCTAAAACTTTTATCAGAATCAGACCTGAACATATACAGGGTGTCCGGTGAAATGTAAAAAATATTTTGCTGGTAGGTTGTACGTATGATAGAAGTACAAAATACCATTTTTAAAAGGGAAGTTGCACAACTTTTTTTTACCTGAATGTCTTGACAGTAACAACAAAAACGATGACGAGGACTCGGAATTTAACCTTAATATGCAATTTGTTAAAACGGGTGTACAAAATGTTGCATTTATTTTCAAAAAACTAGCCTTGGGAATTGCAGAATCTATGACATGATGAGATAGAAAGTAGAACAGTCGAAATTTCTTGAAAAAAATTGAAATGTTTTTGGCTCCTTTAATATGGCATGTAGAGAAAATGTGGACTTAACATTTTTACTTGTCTCATCAAATACTATACACCAGCAAAATATTTCTGAAACACTGGGGACTATTTCTGTGGAGATCTCAGCCTGACAACTTTTGTCATTTTTTCAAAATCCTTAAAAACCACTTTTCCAGTTTTCTTGGAAATTACAGAACAAATATTCCCTAAAATCCTGTTAGACTCAGTCTACATTATACATATAATTAGGTACTATTTTTCAAGAAAATTTCACCGCAACCCCTTTTTTATTCTCCTAAAATCCAGAAAAATTCATCTTTCCAGCAATTTGTTTCTTTTCTAGTTTTCTGGGAAACCACTGAACAAATTAATAGGCACTTGACTCTCATCAGATCAGACAAGTCCCACATTACGCAAGTATTACCTTTCATGAAAATTTGAGATGGGCTATATATTCATGTTAAAAATTTGCGATGGGCTATACATTTGTGTTATAATTTTTGAAATTTTTTCAATAGTTTGAGAGGAAGAAGTTCTCAAAGTTTTGCAAACCCACCATGTTGTCATCACTATAACTCCCATAATTAAAAAATCTCGACTTGAAATTGTTATGGTAGTTCAAAACAATTATCAATTAAGGACTGGTTTGGCATTGAATTTGAGCGAAATCAGTCAACTGCTTCTTGAATGACAACCATTATAAAATATGACACTTTTGGAAAATACACACTCGCCACTATTAACGCGCGGAAGACATTTTTTCATCTTGTTTTCATAATAATGTATTATATAGGCCATGGGTACTTACTCGAGGAACAAGTTGATCTTCTCAACAACTGCCTACGCATTACTAGGGATGGTCTGCTCCGGAGCAGTCTGATTTGAAAAACCTGATTTTTTAAAAGAGCTGGATCCTGAAACTGCTCCAGTGTGATGAAGTTTGTTGTAGTATGTTAGCTTAAAATTCGGTGAAAATTTCAGTTCAATCGCACATTTCATTTTCGAAATATTGCTGAAATTCCGCCAACTTCTCAACTAGACTGAATCCTTATCATTTCAATTACTCAATCTGAACAGAATTTCAGCGATATCTCGACAACCGAAGGTAAGATTGAGCGGAAATTTTTCAGAGATACCGAGATTATGTTAACTAATTATCTGGTGAAAATTTGGTTAAAATTGTACCCTCGGTTCTCGAAATATGGTTGAAAATCTGCAACTAGATTGAGGTCATATTATTTGCATAGGTATTGCATATAATGAAAGTTATCGAGAGGAATTATGAGACAACTGTTAGTTGTACAGAACTGAAATTTTCACGGTATCTTCAACTAACATACTACAATATCTCATAAAAATTTCTGCTTTCTGAAATTAACAGTTCTCTCACAATTCCTCTCGACAACTTTCATTGCATGGAATGGCAATTTATGGAATTCCATCAATATTTTGAAAAAAAAAAAAAAAAAAAACATGAATTCAGCCAGTTTTATAGAATCGTTGGCCAACATTTAATATAACTCCATGTTTCTATTCTCAGCCAATTTCTATTGGTCACTGATTGTATTGAAGGAAATAATTGGGATACTACATACTTCTTTATATAGCATGAATATTGATGACAAATACTGCTCAATTCCACATGGTTAGGGTTACACTCATTTTTAGTTCAATGGTTTTTCATTTTAAATAGGTTCGGAGCAGTTAGTAGATTGAAAAACCAGGAGCAGGCAAACCAGGTTCCGCAAATGAACAATTTTGCCCATCACTGCACATTATCTACGCAGCTTGTTTCGTCTACTCTTTTTTATTCCCAATTTCGAGTCAACCTGCCGTATTTTGAC
The DNA here is from genome assembly GCA_011428145.1 of Ericerus pela. Taxonomy (NCBI): domain Eukaryota; kingdom Metazoa; phylum Arthropoda; class Insecta; order Hemiptera; family Coccidae; genus Ericerus; species Ericerus pela. The sequence goes on along the minus strand of WOFM01000292.1, from coordinate 1,683,964 downwards.
ATTCACGAGCGTTTTTCTGTATTCGAAATAGTGATGACTAAAACTGTTCATTTGCAGAACCTGGTTTGCCTACTCCTGGTCTTTCAATCTACTCCCTGCTTCGAAACTGCTCCTATAATATATTTAAAATGAAAACCACTTAACTAAGAATGATGATCTAATCCTAACCATGTTGGATTGAGCGCTTCTGTCATCAATATTTTTGTTATGAAGAATAGTATTCCTTATTCCCATTTCCCTTCAATACGATCAAAGTTATCAAGAGAAATTGGATGAGAATAGAGACATCGATGTATGTAATATGTTCGCGAATGATTCAATGAAAGTTTGGCTGAATTCATATTTGTTTTCAAAATATTGCTGATATATTCCATTATTTAGTCTATTATTCCATTTAAATGAAAGTTATCGAGAGGAATTAGGAGAGAACTCTGTTAATTGTAGATAGCTGAAATTTTTATGAGATATTGTAGTATATTAGTTGAAGATTCTCTGAAAATTTCAGCTCTCTACAACTAATAGTTCTCTCATAATTCCTCTAAATAACTTTCATTATTTGCAATACCTATGCAAATAAAATGATCCAAATCTATTTGCAAAATTTCAGCGATATTTCGAAAACCGGGAGTACGATTTTAGCCAAATTTTCACCAGATACTTAATTAACTTAATCTCGATATCGCTGAAAATTTTTAGTTCAATCTTAACTTCGGTTGTCGAGATACCGCTGAAATTCTGTTTAGATTGAGTGATCATTGAAATAAGGATTCAATCTAGTTGAGGAGTTGGAGGAATTTCAGCAATATCTCGAAAATGAAATGAGCGACTGAGATAAAATTTTCGCAGAATTTCAAGCTATCATACTACAATAACTCATACAAATTTCAGCTCTCCACGATAAACATTTCTTTCGTAATTCCTCTCGTTATCTTTGATTGTATGAGATGTCAATGGCTAATAATATGAACATAACTCAATTTAGCTGCTGATAACAAAAACCAGTGTTTTAAAAAACTGCAAAAAATTCATTTCGGTCTATGAAGCATCCAAGCAGAAAGGAGCAGAGAGTAGACTTTATCACACCAGAGCAATATCAGGAACCAACTCGTATAGAAAATCTGGTTTTTCAAACCAGACAGCTCCGGAGCAACCCATCCTTAATTCGAAATCATTGGGCAAATTTTACATTTTAATTTTACTTATTCCTAATACTAATGATTTCCTAAAAATTGAAACATGGGGCAGGGCAAATAACAAAAATATGAGAACTCGAAATAATATTTTCATATAAAATTAGAATATACATAATTCACACGCAACAAGATACCACATTCACTGATTGACATATTACAATATTACAGTCATACAGAGCCACAGAAGGAATTCTAAAGAAGGTTAAATTAAACCTAAAAAAACTTACATCTTCGTACAATTCCGGCAGCATTTCAGAAGTCATAATTAATTAATTATAAATTATCGCAGGAATAGAAACATGACAAAAAATTAAACAAACACATGAAAACGAATATCCTTATTACATATTATAACGATTCTAAGATAATTTACATTAGTACTAGAACCAGAGACGTATAAGTATTACTCATCTTTACAACCAGAATGTCCGGAACCATAGTAAAATTTTAAAACACTAAACCAAAATTTAATACTCGAAAAATGGCGGAAAAGTCATCGGTGGGGAGGACGAGAGACAGACCAATCGACCAAATGAGGCGCCATGACTTACATGACGGCAAACCAACGGAATACATTACGAATAACGAATGAGAACGAAAAACGAAAACATAAAGCATACTATCACTATAGTGATACAATAACAAGCAAAAGATGTAAAGGAGGTGTTCTTGTTGTGCGATTTGGTGGTGGAAGAGGAGGAGTTACAGCAGACGAGTGCAGAAAATATAGAACAACAGTAGAAAGAAAATGAGACAAGCGCAAGAGGATTCAATCGAATACGTCAACACAACACGAATACCTAAAAGTAAAAACTGCATAATAATTGAAGTGGAGGCAGACAAGATATGCTCGTTGGATTTCTCAAGAAAAAATATAAGATTTTTTAAAGTTTTTGTACTTTTGGGACAAAAACTATTTTTTCAGAAAAAACCCGTAACTTTTGAACCTTTAGTTAGAGCTCTGGGAATAGGCTCGTTGGATTTCTTGTGAAAAAAATTCACTAATTCCCAATAATATTTTGTCGTTTTGGAAAAAAAATTATTTTTTCAGAAAAACCTCCATAACTTTTGAACTGTCTAGAATTAGAACTCTAAGAATAGACTCATATTTTGATGAAGAACTGCTAATATGAGTAATCGCATACGCCATTTCCCCTGCAATTTTGACTTTTTCTTTGTATCTACATGTTATTTCAATGGTAGTGACAAAACACAAAATCATTTTACTCAATTAAGGAAGATTTTATATTAATACATGAAATAAATTATTTGGCCATCTGAAAACAATTTCGCATTGGAATATTGAGTTTAAGACGAGAGCTTCAAGACTGAGCATTTTCTTAGAACCTGTAACGTCATTATATTTTTCTTGTTTTTTTTTTGTGGCTTGTCATTTCACATACTAATCGTCGATGTTGACTGTTGAGGTGTTGGACGATTTTACAAAATATCAATTTAATGTCACCGAAAAATTTCAGTTCTGAACTGAAACAAAAAGTTCTGAATTCCGAGTTCTGGATAGCTGATTGTTTTGATGGAATTTAACTTATTTATTGGTTAAATGATAGATACTTATTGCTCCATCAACTTCATTAAATTCAAGAAATTCAAAATTTCATAACTTTGAATGAGACATTGAAAATTTAAATATATAAATGGATATCTTTGTTGCGAATTTAAAGCACTAGCATAGGAAAATAATAGAGTAGGTATATACAAAATATGAAAAAAAAATTACCACAGTTCACAGAACTTTAGGAGTACAAAATTAACTACATATATCCTTTCCATATTTGTTCTAAGTTATCAAGAGGAATTGCGGGAAAATTGTAGATTGTAGAGAGCTGAAATTTAGTAAAGACATCGAAGTATATTAGTTGAGAATTCTGTGAAAATTTGGATGAAATTTTTCGCATGGTTTTTGAGATATTGCTGAAATTCTACAACTAAGTTGAACTCATTTTAATATCATTTAGATCACTCAATCTGAACAGAATTTCACTAATGTCTCAAAAATCACACGCACGATTTCAGCCAAATTTTTACAGAATTTGAAACTAACATACCTCGATTTTTCCGCAAAATTACAGCTCATCACAATGAATGGTTCGCAATTCCTCTTCATAACTTCGAATTCCCCAAAAGTTTTCACAATTTTTGTAGCTTTAGCCCTAAAAATACTAAAATCAAATTTTTGATTTGCAGCAGTAAATTGATGATATAAATAGTATTAATTTACCTAATTTTTGCATGTTTCTAAAATAATGTAATTAATACTAAAATTGTCCAAATTTCTCACCAACATTCAATTCCTATTTGGCCATTTATAATCCAATTATAATTTGCAGTTTCCCTCTATTACAAATACATACACATCTTGAAATAGAAAATTCCAGATGTGCAAAGATGCGATGAGTATCACAATGTTTATTAATTCATTATAATAAATTAGAGATGTGTCGGTTGACTGAGAACTAATTCATTTGAACTAATCTTTTGAAAGACCTAAATGAACGAGATCGAAAGATGAGAATGAACTAGTTCACTTTGAACTAAAAGATATTATCAAATTAAAGTTATATTGTATAGACCTACAAGCTAGTTCACTCTTATATGTCACAGCATTGTTGTTAATCACTGGATGAGTGGAATTTTTTATCAATCAACAAAAAACGAAACAAAATAGTAAGCATTTTTGGGGAATAAAAGCACTTTTTATGTCTGAAAGTAACTACGTATAGAAAATGTATACGAATTGCTCTCCATATGAAATAATACATACTCAAAGGTTTGATTCATGCAGCTCATTTTGTTCATTTTGAACTAGTTCCCAGACTTGTTGAACTAAATCCACCAAATGAACTAAAACGCACATCTCTATAATGAATAATTCATGAGAATTTCCCTTTGGATTTCTCTAGGTACATTACAAAACGTGAAATCAATCGTCATGATGATAGACACAAATTAAATGATAAAAACAATGACAGTAAAAATCAGGGATGCCAACCTTCATTTTTTTAAATCAGTACAATTTTCCAAAAAAAAGGACGTAGAAAAACGTAAAAAGACATAGATCTTGTTTTTTACCTATTTTCAGTACGTTACCTTTAACCAATAGGAAGTGTCCGGAGGGGAACCCCAAAAAATTTTTAGGGAACCCCTCTAGGAGTTGTTTTTAAGCCATTTTTATGAAGATAACTGCAATTAAATACCTATTGGTACTTGGTAAGATGAGGATTTTGATGTTATAAAATATTTTTTTCCATCATTGCTTTCAAAGTTTTGATAAAATATCTTTCCAATTTAGGAAGATTACATTAAAATGAGTCCATTTTATTCAACCATATTTGCCATATTTTGCCCTTCAGACCATATTTTATAGGTTTTAAGGTAATTTTCAAAAATTTTTCCATTTTCTTTTTTTTTCTATTTCTTTTTTTCACAAGCTAATTTTTTTTCAAACATCTTTCATGTTAGATTATCATTTATTGGTAATATTTTCTCATTCAAATTTCAAAACTTGAAATATCATTTAACTATCAAGTGTGATACCAATAAATTTTTCAGTTATAGATGACAAAAATTATGTATATTTTAATAAAAATTAAAATGATGATTTGAATTTATGCTTATTTTTCATTAGTTATAAATAGTAATTCCGAGATTATTATGTTGTATGAATTGTAAGGTATAAAATAGAACAATTGATAAAAATTTTGAAAAATTTGGGATTAAAAAAACAATTTTTAGTCAATAAATGCAATTTTGTTCTGAGACAGATTATTTTTCCCTAAAAAGACGTAGATTTAAAAAAAGACGTAGCTTTTTAAGCTTTGCTCAAAAAGACGTAGATCTACGTCTATTGACGTGGGGTTGGCATCCCTGGTAAAAATAATGATTAATGACGTAACAAAACACGTTCTTAAGAAAATGCTCCAGTATTGAAGCTCTCAAGAATTAAAGTTAATAAGTGTGACGGAAAAAATAAAATTACCAGAAATTACATAGGTAATGCAGTTTTCCTTGGAAAGTTAATCAGATTTGCGCACACTTATCTCAAGCTACATTTACACCAAAGGAGCAAACGAACAATAAACGTTTTTTTTGGCTTTTTTGGGGTGAATGACCATCAAACAATCCAATAAGAATGAACGAAATTCGCTACCGAAGCGAATAGCAACAAACATCCTGTAACCTGGAGAATATAGAAAAAAATCAAATGAACAGCGAATGTTTGGTTGTTGTAAACTCAGCTTTAGAAGCTCTCCACTTTGGGTTCATATCTTATCAAACTCGAAGATGGGAGAATCCATCTGTTAGTTTCAAAATGGCGACTGTTTAAATTTTAAATTTCTAAACAGTGGGGGCAGGGTGTAATTCTTTATGAATCGAGACAAAATTCAACATGTGCATACTTTGGATTTGCATTTCTGTCAAGTTTAAGAATGGGGCAAATCCCTCCATTAGTTTTTCAATAACGAAGTACAAAATTCATTAAACCTACAATGAACGCAACCTGCCATACACACAATTCGAAATTCTGTTTATTCTAATTTCTAAATGAAATCCATCTTTCCGACAGGCTCTGGCATGCAATCGTGGTTTTTTCCGTAGGTTTGATTGTTCAGTATGTCCAATTTAATATAACATAAATTTGTCTTTGTTTATTTTGGTGTTTACCTCATCTCACTCCTTCGTCCACTATTATGTTTGAATTTAAAATATATCTTAATTATGCACTTCCAAATTTTAAGAGCTTTGTAATATCATCAATTACGATTTTTTTCGGGGAAAAAAGTTCTTTAAATTCTTTTAGAATTTGTCCCCAAAGAGGTTACAGACTTTCAAGTTGGCTTAAAACCTTTTCCAGGACAACGCAAGTATGCCATGAAAATTTCAGCTTAGTTTGTTGAGCAGTTTTGAAGTGATAGCTTAACCATTATATTTATCTGCTAGAAAACTTTCCCATTTAAGGTCTATATACATTTTCCTAATGAAGACGGTATACATATAAACAATTTAAAGGAAAAATTCGAAATGAATGATTTATTATTATTATCATTATCATGAATTCACAACATGCAATGTATACCTGGAGGTAAGGAGCTCAGGAGCTATGATAAGAATATCCTTTTCAGACAATGTTTCGATATATTTTCTTTCCAATTTCCACTGTTGGTTACGAAGACGAAATTAACAACAACACTTTCACCATAATTTTCAATATATTATCAGTCTCATGTCTAAAAACCTATTTAAGTTTAACTAACGGTCAAGTGAAGCAGAATTTTGGAGGGGATACTTTCAATAATTTGATTCAGTGTAATGATTATAAATGAGTTACAATCATCTTCTAAAAGGAAGAATTGTTTATTTTTCAAATTTCAAAAAGGAGAGAAAACTTTTCAATGGGAACAACTTGCGAGAAACAGGAATTTAAGTTGGTTCAGGCCGAAACTAATAACCACAAACACGACTTCAAATCTGAAAAACTAAGATTTATCAATTCATCGGAGTTTAATTAACAGTGGTATATTCTCCAAATATATGGGGTATGCGCCGCATACCCAAACAATTTTTTAAATTAAAGAAAATTCAATATTCAAGGGCCAGTGGCCTCAATAAGATAATTTTGTATTTTAATAAAAAACTATAAAATAGGTAGGTACATACTTTAGTTTAATGAATCAATAAAATGGTCAATTTTTTTTTCGTGCTCCGCGGGGAAATAACCCAACTTTTCCACCAAGCCTCCGAGTGTTGTGGTTATAATATTTGCTCTCAGATCTAAATGTTAGAAGTTCGGATGCCCACAGTGGAGAAACTTTTACGAAAAAAAATAAAAATGAAAAATTTAATAAATTGACGACGAAGGCTATGTACAATAAAAAGTAGGACCAATGTATAAAATAGTGCATGCACCCAAAACGATGTATAAAGTAAAGACTGTAAAGACTTTATACATCGGTTCTAGATGGTTCTAAAATTGCCTGCTTTATACATCGTCAAGGAACATAAAAAAATGTCATTTATCACGGAGTGTTGTAAAATAAAGTCTAAAGGTCCCTAAAATTTATGAAAAAAAATTGCTAGAGAAAATGCTACACCTCTTACCCGTGTGAAGTCTGGTTAAAAATGCATTGAAACTTTTTATTTTAAATTTTAAGGACAATTTTGGTTTTTACAGAAGAACGTTTACAGTGGGTATAACACATATTGATCTCAGAAACTTGTAAAATCCAAAAGTAGTCATACTTCTGAGTCCCTAAGAGGAAACACATATTAAGAGAGTCAACCATTTTTATCTCTTAGTCAGGATCCTACACCATCAAATTTCAGGTCAGAAAATATTTGTTACTGTAGTCTTAATTCCATTTTCATACTTTATGTTTGTGGGCTAAGAAGAAGAGCTGTAAGTATTTGTCTGAGAAAAAATAAAATTTCATTTTCTAATAATGATTCTTATTTGAAACAGATCGATATTGATATATTTTAAAACCATGTAGACCTATATTCTGATATTGAAAGCATAAAGACACTGATCTCATAAGTATTTTTATGTGTAAAGCCAACAACTGTATATACAGTGAAAATAAAAATTAAGAACAAAAAATTCAATAGAATAAACAAAAATAAAGTTAAAAACACTTAGAAATCTCTGAAATAAGATACGCAAGATTCCGCTGGGGGACGTTAAAAAGGTGGTATTAAGCAGATTTTTGTGTTCATCTTACTTAATTTTCATATGAGATGAGTGAAAAATAGTTCAACTAAATTAAAAGAAGATTAAAAATCAATAAAAAATAATTCTACACTTTTTTTTCAGGGATATAATTTAGGCTTAATCAACTATAAAAATACCCAATTTTCCCCATTGTGGCAATCATGATATCAGAATTACATCTATTTATAATGTTGGCCCTGTGGCACTGTGGATACGCTGGTCCAATTTTATAGGCAGATGTAATATAGAAGACACTAGTTTGAATCCCGAAGCCAGCAGAACCTGTAAGTGTTGACCTTGACATGATACTGGGAGCATAACAAAACAGAGCTATCTCTGAGACACATTGGAGACTCACTAGTCCCACACCTTTGCCTCCTCCCACTATTTTCTGGCAATGGGTTGAGTGGGGTGTGGACTAGAATTTATTAACTGATGGTCATTTAGACATTAAATATTGGGCTCATGCCATCGTAGTAGCCGTTTATTTAATAAATCGATCCACAACTCGAGTAAATGCTGAATTTAAAACAGCATACGAATTATTTTTTGAACATAAATCAAATTTAAAAAATTTAAAAACTTCAGGATCACTTGTATATAGGCATATACTTTTAGAAGTTAGACAGCAGTCAGCCACAAAAGCAAAAAATAGACAGGTTCAAAAAATTGACCCACAATTAGCACCCAGAGCTGAGCTGAAAAATGTATACTTATGGAATATACTACAACTGGTTATTCTGTTCATGATCCATTTTCCATCAAATTTTATATAACTTGTGATGCGAAATTTGACAAAAAACAAAACATTTCTGCCCTTATAAATTATGAACAAGAATTAATATTAAAACCTGCTAATTTTGTAAAAAATTTAAACTTAATAAATTTCAATGCATTCAATATTATAAAACCAACTGATAATCAATGGATTTAAAATTTTGTTCTGAAATGCTATAAAGATATCAGGAATAATTCTTTTAGAAAAGAATGGAGGGAGGCTATTATTGAGGAGTTCATTTGTTTAGGGGAGATGGATGTATGGGAAGAGGTTGACCATAGTAAAAATGTCAAACCTATAGATACAAGATGGGTTTTTGTTACTAAACCAAATGACTTGGGTTATCATCAACCAAAAGCAAGACTCGTAGTGAGAGGTTTTAAAGATAGAACCAATTACAAAATAGGACAAGTCTTTGCACCCATCATTCCTCCTTGGATAGTAAAATGGCTTCTTTTATGACTTAGAAATGGTACATGATGTAAAAACCACATATTTAAACTCTCCTGTCATTGCACCTATACATATATCTTAAGCCACTGGAAGAATCTACTATTGGAGCAAATAAATGTTGAAATTAAAAAAAATCTATTTACAGCCTGAAAACACCCTCTAAATCTTGGTATATTTTAATAAATGAGTACATTTTAAAAATGCGATTCCAACGTTCAAAAGATGATGAATGTTTATATTTTTACAAAAATAAGGAAAAAGTAATTTACATGGTCACTTATGTCAACGTCATTTTAATTGCTTCTAATTCTATAGACTGGATAGAGAAAGTTAATATCTCATTTAAAAAACGTTTCACAATGAAAATTACACACAACTAAAAAATTTACTTGTGTTTTTAATTTCATCGAAATAAGGGGAAAATTCGATCACTCTAATTCAAAGGTGATATACAGAAAACATTTAAAAAATATACAATTCAAATAAATCCTAATTAGAAACCTCTTTGAAAATAAGTGAAGATAAAAATGCCACTGACAATACAGAATATCGATCAATGATTGGAGAGTTACTACACTTGGCAACAATCACAAGACCTGATATAGCTTCTACAGTTAATTTCTTTTCACATTTTCAAACAAAATCTAATAATACCCTAAAAACTCATGTAAAACAAATTTTTAAATATATAAATACTCTTAAAGATTGTTGGGATACAATTCCCTCACTACCTCACGAACACGGGACATCACATTGACTAACACTGTATGTAACATACTATTACATTTATTCGTTTTGCATGTGGCGACACTGATCGCCAACATAATATTCTTTCCGCCACTGCTCGACGGAGAATGTTCTCTGTTTGTCAGTCGTTGTACTAACGTCGTAAATAAACATTATTCAAGATGGAAGTCCGTACTTATCTTTTCTGTGTAAAGTGATTAATCCTCACCTCAATAAAGATTAATCATTAAAATTTACCTCAGGCAATAAGGAAATACATTCATTCGTAGATGCATCATATGCCCCAGACATCAATGACCATGAAATAAAAATTTCAAATTTGAATTTAGGAAAATCAATCTCAAACTTTTTAATTTATGTTAATGGCGATCCATTAGATTGGAATGTAAGAAGGCCTACCATTATGGCAACAAGCTCTTCAGCCGTTGAAATAATTTCAGTTTTTGATTCATTAAATGATATACAAGTTACCTTTCTGTAGCAAAAAGAAATTTTTGGCAAGGAAACTCCAATTAGAATATTTCTGGCCAGGGAATGGACTGTAAATCTTGAAACTCTAAAATATTCCGTAAATATGTGCCCATCGTACATTGTTAAATTATTTTTCAGTGACATAACATGAATCTACAAAATAGAAAAATTATATTACACAGGTTATGACAAAAACTAAATAATATATTTGTAAGTCAAAATTATACTTTTTGATTCAAAATTCATTCTTGTGCAACAATTCCTTATCTATCTACTAGTTCATCGAACAAAAGATAAGATACTTAAAGGAACATGAATCTTTTCTGTTTCAAACAGCAAGATTTACACAATGTTGATAGTAGAATATCATATTTTAATACAACCTTTTCAACAAGTACCAAACAAATTCAAACCATACAATTCTTCTCAACAGTGGCGTCCACGTTATTGTTCAAGTGTATCATATGATACACTTGATTTTGGGTGGGTGGTCTAGAATATAGAATAGTCCAACGTGTAAAAAATTGTGAGAAAAGTCAGTGGGATGGAAATTTTTTTATAATTATACAGACGTCTAGTTATACAACAACCCAGTAACCCTATCACATTAACACAAAGCATTCACTCTTCTGTTTACAATGTACAACACACCACACCATATACCACTGCACCATATCATATGCTTATATAAGTAGGTACATTATCTGAAATGGGTAAATGTCTGCTGGTTGCAAAACTATAGCCTTTCCATTATTGCCCCATCCACTACTGCCTAGCTAGAAATTTTGTCTTCTCTGTTTTAACAGCACCCAAAAAATACAAGTACATGTACATATACACGCATGCACACACACACACACACACACACACACACTATATTACATCACATACATACATATTCCAACACACATACAGACATAGGTAGACAGGCAATGGCGCCATGTGGCATTATGGTGTAATATAAAATGAAAATGAACAATCCTGGTAACAAGTTAAAGAGAGAGCAGGTTACTAGGGAAAAATAAACTGCACTTGCAATTTTCTTTTCTTTTTCCAAGTTGAGCTGACCAAGTTTTAATAGGTACGTACTCAAAAGTGACAAACAAAACAATTCTTTCCTATAGTAAGTTGTCTAATTTTGCATGTGTCCAGCAGTGAGGGCAACATCAACTGTTTTTTTTGTTGTTTTTGTTTTTGTTATTTTGTTCAAATTGTGATTATTCAATCTCCATAATTTTTTAAATATTACTTGTAACGGTGATGTGAAATTGTGTGAATTCACATAATGGATGACTCAAATATTTTGAAAGTTTGTGTTTGTGGTTGGAAAAGGAAGAAAGATGATCACAGTACTAACTGGAAAAGGCACACGTCTGCTTGTCACTGCAAAAAACTCAAAACATCATTAAAAAGCAATCAGAAGCAGGAGGTAATGAAGCCAAAAACAATGAAACAATTGATGGTGAGTTGGTTTATTTTTTTACACATTACTTGTGGCAAGTGACCAAGAAGAAGTACATGAAGATGAAGCAAGTGTAGCAAGGCCAATGTTTAGGTTTGGAAGATTTGATTTAGATACATGGCAAAATTTAATCAGAGACCCATTTGAGGCAGTGAGCTCCATCTAAGTTATGAAATAGGTAATCATTATTTCATTTTACAAACTTTTACATAGGATCAACCCTGAAAGTTTTTTATTTCATCCTTTTCTCTCAAACATTTTTCCTCTGCTAGCCCCAGCCTAATTATTACATTTTCAGATTTCATTATTTTCAAAAAAATGTCAAATGTTAAAAATAATACGTTTTCTAAATTTGTTTTAAAAATTGCTTTGAACCAAGGTTTAAGTTTTTTTTAAAATATTTTTTTTATAGAAGACCAAGGAAAAGGAAGTCAGTTGATAGATTTTTTAAATCCACTATTGTTTTGTATGAAATCATCTCAAAGGAGCAAATTGCCTTGGAAATATAAAATTGAGCTAGCTAGCCACTTTCATTAAAGCAAATTTTCTCATATTTTATGATTGACAAATTGTTATTAAATTAAATTATATTTTTGGTATTTCTGGGTTTCTTAGCATTCTAGGGTGACCTTGCACTCTATTTGTCTTCCAATCTACTCCTACTTGTAGTTACGCCAATGTTCCTAAAAAGTAAAAACAATACAAATGATATGGTCTTTTGAACTGATTCAGATTCAGGAGAAAGCCCTTGTCTTCAAGATTGTAGTGGTGGGACTGGTGAGCCCGGTAAGCCTGGTACTTCTTTCTATAAGAGTGGTAAGTAATAATATATTTTATATCAGATCAAGCTATTTATTCATACTTTTTTAAATTAAATATTCACGTGGTTAGGAGGTTGCAATTTTTAATAAGTATGTTAATCTAGGGACCCAAGCAACAACCCTCTATAGTTGAAGTTAGTACACTGATTTTTTTTTGTCTGGCAGACTTAAAATACCTACATTGAACATCTACATCTGTTTTTGCATTATATATTTATATGTTGTTTTTTTTGTTTTCAGGCAAATTTGAAATACTTTAATATTGAGCCAGTTGTTGTTACCAGCTTGGATAAAATAGCTGTGTTTGATAGGATTACACTAACCTACACCAGCCTACACCAGTAGGGATATTCCACAAATATTCAAGTAAAACTTGGCGTAAAGTCATATAACATTCTAAAATTTGTAGAATCATCCTCCTGGTGTAGGTTGGTGTAAGTTGGTATAGTCCTATCAAACAGAGCTAATATCTTCTGGATTGGCGATACCAAGTAGATCTATTCGCGACAATTCTTATTTCATTTTAGTCACAAACATATGCCAGTATTAAGGATGTACAGTTCAGCGATAAGAAAAAAAAGACTTCCCACTCCCCATTCTCACTCACATTCCGATTCACTTATTATTTTCAGCATTCATTTTGCCAGGGTTGTCTTCATGTCTGCTGTTTTTTAGAATTTTCAAAAATTGGTTTAATTTTGGAAATTCTATTATGGAAATTGTCAATTTTTAAGAAAGAATAGCTGTCTCTGTAATCATCATCTTAAAATTCCGCAAAATGACATACATGAAGGTAACCTTTGAGAATAATATGCGGAAGTTTGGTATAATTTCAATCAAAATTCAGTGAGTAAAATTGAGGATTGTAGAAGTATTTTTTTGGAAAATAACTAGAAATTTGTGGTAATTTTTGTCATAATATTTCAGTCAAATCTCAGAAGATTGTGCTTGCGTCAATTTTGCTACGTCTTCATTATTTTATTATATTGTGATTTTATTAATTGTGTTTTATTATTTTATTTAAAGACTGAATCCAGAAAGTTAGGGTACACCATTGAGTTATGGATAATAAATTATTTAATTATTTTAATGTTACAGAGATATTGATATTCATTCTCGTATTAATATTTCGTGTATGGTGTATCACATAACGTGGTCTAAAATTAGATAATCACACATCTTTTATTAAAGCTTCACCCTTAATTAATAAGTAGTATTTTAGTTTTGAAAAATTTGAAACAAATCTCAAAGAATTCCCTCTTTACTTTGGGAGATAGCTTTTTTCAAATGATTTCAATATAGTTTCTCTTTTTCTCAGAACCCAACATTTGAAAAAAAAAGCAAAACAATTCGCATTGTGTCTGATTGGTATGAAGTTGATTGATCGTTATTTTTCAATAACGTGCCTTTATTGTTCATTTTTACAGGTTTAGAATTTCTTTGCATATGATCATTCTTGTTGAAGATATTTTCTGAACATCAATTTCCAAATTTGAAGTATTTATTTATTAGTGATAATAAATCCTTCTGTAGACAAAACTTCAAAGGAGTGCATTGGCCGTTATTTTCACTCGCAAGTATCAGAAATTATTGACGCTTCTCTCTCATAAATCACCCAAATTGAAAGGTATTGAATTCTCTGGTGAAGGGGCTTCAATAAAAGTGGAGGCATTTATGATTTTCTTTCAAGGTTATTCCAGTTTTAGTCATATTCAATATGTTTCATTGGCTAGTAAATCACCATCTATTGTAAGTACTTTTTTCTAAACGTCCTTTATTATAGCTCCAAGCTCATAAATAATTTTTTTTTACACTCGTCCATTACCTAGCGGGCCAGTAGACTAGTAATTCACAAACTACCTTTTTGCACTCATTGCTTTACATTTTGTCTGTATTGCCAAATTTGATACTAAGCTAAGCTCACACACATACATATACACAAAGAATATGCTACGCCTTGAGGACTCTGCCCAGACATTTAAAGAGTTGACAAAATTGAATATTATTATCAATTAGTTGGCAAATTCTGCCAACTGACGACCTTTTTTAACATTGTCAAAATTTCATGAGTTGGGAAAATTGTGTCGATCGATTTTTTTTCTTTTTTTCCTCAAGCGATTTGAAAATTTTCAACACTTAGCAATTTTCGTTTTTCTTCTTCCTTCTCCGCCTCACAAAAAACCTTTAGCAACGTCCTCGAATTGAGTTTAGTTTCCAATTTTATCAGCATACCACAAATTAGGGCGTAAAAATTGGAGTTCTAAATTTGAAAAAATCTTTCAGTTAATAATTAATGTCCTCATTACGCCACAATATGAACACGTTTTTTATTGTACTGCAACGAACATTAATTTTTTTAATGTAATTGTAATGCTTTGTTTCAAAAACAATGAAAATCACTCGCCTATCCTGAATCAGTACAGATATTATTCTCACAAGATCGCAATTTACTATGCTTATTTTTCTGCGATTTTTTTTCAACTCAAATGGCGACAGTTTTAAGAAAAGCAACATATTCATACCCAAAATACTAATATAAAGATAAAATCTGTATTAACGGATGAGAAAGATCTAAAAAATATAGTTAAATTGACAAATTTAACACCCTAATGATAACTTATAAAACATAGATTACACAAAAAGGACTGATTAATCTGTGTTAAAAACGGCAATAAAAATATAAAAACATAATAATTCTAACAATATATAAAATTATAAAAATAAGAAACGTATTTGTTCCAAACATAGGCACCTGGTTTGCAAAAAACTAATGTTTATCAGTGAAAGTAGTTCCAAAATCTTATTAAATAGTATAAGTAACTCTGACAATAGTTCTCGCAAAATTTGAAGTTCTGTACGGAAAGTTTATGGTCTTGGGGATCACCGGGTACATTTTTTTGCTTTTGTTTTTTTTTTATCAACGAAACCGTTATGACGTAAAAAGGAATAGTATAGTCAAATGCAAGGTACGAGAACTTCAAGTCAGCACCGATTTATTCATGACTATAAAATAAATTAAATAATTAATTTACATTCGATAAATTAAGGATAAAAATAAAAGAAATGTCCCTATTTTAATATACCAGACCGTTTCAACTGTCGCTTATGTAACGAACCATTCATATGACCATCATACTGAGATTTCCCTGGTAACTGTACATTACACAAACTGCAATAGCGTTTGCCAGAATGAAAAGTGATATAATCGAGAGACCCGGTGATCTTAATTGGAGGAGGAGGATTTCTCAAATTAGTCGACAAATAAGATCTTAAATAAGACATTAATTTTTTCAGATGCGCAACACTACTCGTATGCGTCTGAAAATTGGCTTGAGAAGGAAGTGAAACATCACATAAAGAGCAATGACGTATTCCGTTTATCGAAAGTATTACATCGGATTCCGTCTTGTTATTTATTGAAGCAGTTTCCTTTCGTTTCAATTTTAAATTTTCTCTACGCTTAAGACCCTGTACATGTACGTCGAAGTTATGGACATTGGAAGATGGTTTGATGGTCTGATTAGTTTTTGATTTGCTACGTACATTTGCATTAGTTGGCGGACTTCCTAACACATCTTCAATTTTAGGATGTTTAAGCAAAGTATTAGATCTACGTGATGGATCATTATTTGATGAAGAACTACTGCCTTGTGAAAGTACAATATTCGTCGAAGAATTAGTCGAAGGACTGCTATCGAAGTTGACGGTCATTATGGATTCTTGTATTTTGCGATGAACAGACACAACTTCCAAGTGATACGGTGAACGAAAATGCAACTGCCACGAATACTTTAGATCACCATTTATAATTGGTACTTCTTCTTCGCAAGTATCACACAGAATTGCAAGTTGTTGTCCTTCATTTTTATTTTTGTCGGTCAATTTCAGCTTGGTCGTACTTGCATTTGAGCGGATTGTAGCTAAATAGTCATTGTGGTCCGAAATGCAACAAGAATCGGAAAAACCATAAAGCATCAGTAAATTACGGACGGTGGCACTTGTATAGTGTAGTCTTGAAAGTTTTTGGAACGAATCAAAAATCAATTCAACGAAGTCCAGTTGGTCGCTAGTAAGGGAATCCGACCCAACAGAGCTGTTGATCTGTTTCTCTATTTCCCCAAAATATTGGAGAAAGCACTGGAAGGCGATAGATCTGGTGTTTCGCAGTTCACTGCCGTCAAGTTCCAGTTCCGACATTCTGGAAAAATAAGAAGTATACACAAGGTGACATGTCGCATATTATACGCTTTACATAAACGGTAACAGTTCAGAACAATAAAGTTTATTCGAAAAACGATGCCGCTGAGCTGAATGAAATAATAAATTCATTACTGGACCGACAGAGTTGAAAATTTGATGAATAATCGGATAAAAATAATTCTTTGCTAAATAACACACTGAATTTACTTTCTTAATAGGATGCTTACTAGATAATTCACAAACTCTGATACGACATTCACTCATTCACGCGATCAATGTGCACTCAAACAATTATCATGAATTAGCTGAATAGAATAATTACTTGAGTACGGGACAAGAACTGCGTAATGAGTAACACTGTCTTAATGTCTGTCACCGTCGTCTGTCAGAATCCTGAGCTGACCTGATACTGATTTGTCAGAACCTTCAATCCAATAGATCAACAGTGACGACACCGAGTTCTTTATTCCCAGCTACACATCGGTGTTATACGGCGCTATAAGCTAGAATAATCGTATTAAATGATAAAGGTATTTTATAACTGTGAGTTAAACCTCAAATTGTTTTTCATGATAGAAGTCAATGAAATAATCAAATATAACAATTAATAATCATAAAATTTTATTATTAATGAAAAATAGATTAATCAACACAAAATTGTCACGACGACAGTATAACAATCAATCACAATGACACTTTGACTATATAGCTTATGGACTGCTAGAATTGATAAGAAATACATAGGGTTAAATGGAAGACCGCTGAAGTCACTGTTAACAGGCGTTCTTTTTACAAAAAACGACCTTTGGTGATAAGTGATAGTGATTCCAAATTTCCAACTCTGGCTAGAAAAAAATTAATTTTTATATTTCGTTAATTTAGTAATTAAAATTATATTTGTAGATAATTAATTTTATTATTATTCTACTTTGCCATTGACACATGATAAAATGGCATTATTTGTAAGTTTATAGAATAATTAATGACATAAATATGTAATACTTTACTAGAACTTCATTCCACTGATACTTTAAGTGCATCAAAACTTGACTTAACAGAAGAGATGTGTATATATCCACTATCTATTGGTCTAGAAGCATCTAATGGCAATAGTTTACCGACAGATTTGTTACAATCTCTTAATGATTTTGAAGAAGCTTGTAATAAATTGGATTTTGTAGGTGTAATTGGTGCATCCTCATAAACTATTATATAGTTAACTGTATAGTATAGTATTAAGATAAGAATAAGGAAATTATTAATATTTTCCTTATTCTACCTGTATAATATAAGTACGTAATTCTTTGATTAGTTTTCCATCGACAGTAATAACATTTAATCCCATTTGCATTAAAACGTTCTGTATAAAAAAAAAGTAAGAATTATGGAACAAAATAATTAGGTCTAAATATAAATAAAATACACGATATTCTACCTGATACAAATTCAATTTTCACACAAAGTACCTTTTTTGAAAAGTAACGCCTGCAGTGTTCGGCTTCAAGATTTTATCAGTTCTAGCAGTCCATAAGCTATATAGTCAAAGCAATGACACGATCGCAAAATAATTAAACTGATGAACTTCAACAACTGATTACTGATAAGCGATTTCAAGATATTTAGAATTTAGTCAGACAGTCTAAAAAAAGTTGATTGATACAAAAAATAGACTAATCGAATCGAACGACGAACGCAAGGAGGGAATGAGAGAATTTGAGGTACGGACGTACGGTATTCATTTTCACGGTCCCTCGTGAACCTGAGTCGCTTTAATAGGGCTCTTAAGGTTAAGAAAAAAGCAATTAAGTGAAGGATAAAGTATGTTCAATTTGTACGAAAATGTAAACTAATTCTTACGCTGGGTTCGACAAATATTAAACAGACCTAATAAATACTACCTGGGCAATCTCAACTATTGTCTGAATAAATACTTGACGTTGTGGTTATGCGGTGATCTAAGCTCTGGGAAACATGGAGAATTCGCATGAGGAAAATAGACTACAATTCGTGAACGGTTTGCTATTTTAGGTTTTACTATTCGTTGGTTTAACTCTCGTTTACCTACATAATCAAATTATCACACATCCACTATTTTTCTTAATTTATCTCAGTTTGTGGGAGTAGGTAAAAGATAAAAATTCTTAAAAAATTGAGAAGTTTATAACTGTTTCCGAAACATTATGGTAAAATTCATGGGTCATGAAACCACTACATTTTTCTTGTAATAGGCGCCTGATCGAACACTGAACGGAGTACTAAATTACCGCATGTTTCTATTATAAACGTGTACATATTGTGGCGTAATGAGGACATTAATTATTAACTGAAAGATTTTTTCAAATTTAGAACTCCAATTTTTACGCCCTAATTTGTGGTATGCTGATAAAATTGGAAACTAAACTCAATTCGAGGACGTTGCTAAAGGTTTTTTGTGAGGCGGAGAAGGAAGAAGAAAAACGAAAATTGCTAAGTGTTGAAAATTTTCAAATCGCTTGAGGAAAAAAAGAAAAAAAATCGATCGACACAATTTTCCCAACTCATGAAATTTTGACAATGTTAAAAAAGGTCGTCAGTTGGCAGAATTTGCCAACTAATTGATAATAATATTCAATTTTGTCAACTCTTTAAATGTCTGGGCAGAGTCCTCAAGGCGTAGCATATTCTTTGTGTATATGTATGTGTGTGAGCTTAGCTTAGTATCAAATTTGGCAATACAGACAAAATGTAAAGCAATGAGTGCAAAAAGGTAGTTTGTGAATTACTAGTCTACTGGCCCGCTAGGTAATGGACGAGTGTAAAAAAAAATTATTTATGAGCTTGGAGCTATAATAAAGGACGTTTAGAAAAAAGTACTTACAATAGATGGTGATTTACTAGCCAATGAAACATATTGAATATGACTAAAACTGGAATAACCTTGAAAGAAAATCATAAATGCCTCCACTTTTATTGAAGCCCCTTCACCAGAGAATTCAATACCTTTCAATTTGGGTGATTTATGAGAGAGAAGCGTCAATAATTTCTGATACTTGCGAGTGAAAATAACGGCCAATGCACTCCTTTGAAGTTTTGTCTACAGAAGGATTTATTATCACTAATAAATAAATACTTCAAATTTGGAAATTGATGTTCAGAAAATATCTTCAACAAGAATGATCATATGCAAAGAAATTCTAAACCTGTAAAAATGAACAATAAAGGCACGTTATTGAAAAATAACGATCAATCAACTTCATACCAATCAGACACAATGCGAATTGTTTTGCTTTTTTTTTCAAATGTTGGGTTCTGAGAAAAAGAGAAACTATATTGAAATCATTTGAAAAAAGCTATCTCCCAAAGTAAAGAGGGAATTCTTTGAGATTTGTTTCAAATTTTTCAAACTAAAATACTACTTATTAATTAAGGGTGAAGCTTTAATAAAAGATGTGTGATTATCTAATTTTAGACCACGTTATGTGATACACCATACACGAAATATTAATACGAGAATGAATATCAATATCTCTGTAACATTAAAATAATTAAATAATTTATTATCCATAACTCAATGGTGTACCCTAACTTTCTGGATTCAGTCTTTAAATAAAATAATAAAACACAATTAATAAAATCACAATATAATAAAATAATGAAGACTAGCAAAATTGACGCAAGCACAATCTTCTGAGATTTGACTGAAATATTATGACAAAAATTACCACAAATTTCTAGTTATTTTCCAAAAAAATACTTCTACAATCCTCAATTTTACTCACTGAATTTTGATTGAAATTATACCAAACTTCCGCATATTATTCTCAAAGGTTACCTTCATGTATGTCATTTTGCGGAATTTTAAGATGATGATTACAGAGACAGCTATTCTTTCTTAAAAATTGACAATTTCCATAATAGAATTTCCAAAATTAAACCAATTTTTGAAAATTCTAAAAAACAGCAGACATGAAGACAACCCTGGCAAAATGAATGCTGAAAATAATAAGTGAATCGGAATGTGAGTGAGAATGGGGAGTGGGAAGTCTTTTTTTTCTTATCGCTGAACTGTACATCCTTAATACTGGCATATGTTTGTGACTAAAATGAAATAAGAATTGTCGCGAATAGACCTACTTGGTATCGCCAATCTAGAAGATATTGTATCCAAGCTGGTAACAACAACTAGTTCAATATTAAAGTATTTCAAATTTGCTTGAAAACAAAAAAAAACAACATATAAATATATAATGCAGAAACAGATGTAGATGTTCAATGTAGGTATTTTAAATCTGCCTGACAAAAAAAAATCAGTGTACTAACTTCAACTATAGAGGGTTGTTGCTTGGGTCCCTATATTAACATACTTACTAAAAATGGCAACCTCCCAACCACGTGAATTTTTGCGGTGGGGATGTTTCTATCACCCAAAATTTAATTTTTTGTTTTTCTCCACCTATTTTGATTTTGTGATAAAAACAATTCAGTACAAATCGTTAAGCATAAAATTTCCTGCAGGAAAAATTGAATGCCTTTTTCCCCGAAGTCCCCATTTCCTTCTTGAGAGTCTTGAAAACAACCATTCTGCAGTGAATATGTTCAATAGCATTATAGGCTATGGGGAGATATAACTCATAATTATCGTACTATTTAGATAATTCGTAAACTCAATACTTAAATTTTCTACCAATCCATACCCTTCCATAACCCATTCCCACAATAAGGTTACATTCAGTTTTTTGCCTGACGCCCTCTTTCCCTTTAAAGGGTCTTGAAAAAACCATAACTCTCTGGAGAGTAAGAGGGGCGTCAGCAGACGAACAACTGTGAAAGTGGAGCTCCAAACATAATAAACTATTCGACGCACATAATATATAATAATTGATCCGACTGACAATACGCTGTATCAGTAAGTACATATTTCCGCGAATTTACATAATTTTATGAAGAAATATAAACGAAGAAAGTCGTTACAATTTGAATATTGTGTATGCACTTCGATATTAATTTTACCGGATTTTTAAACATGACGTCAAACCATCTTAGAGAAATAAACAAATCACGAACATTAGGGAAAAATGAACAGAGCTCGGTAGTATGGTCCGGAGTTGGAGCTGTACAACACGTAAATTACGAACCGCGTGTAATTCCGGGGTAAAAAATTCAAAGACATACTTGGCTTCCTTCACGAAATTCACTGAACAGCCGTCATCGAATATAGGTATTTTAACTCGCAAATTTTTCAAACGAAATTTTAATAATGCGGTGAAAACGCACGCAGAAGTCGAATAAGTACATTCTTAACTTTCAAATTCATTGCAGGTATGCTTTTCTAGTGATGGGGTTCCTTCGATAATCGATCAGGTGTGCTAAATTTGTCGATTTCAGTGCTGACTTGGTCGCCAGTGGATCGCCGATATTTCAAATGATGTGCTAAAATTATAAGTCAAAATCGAAGTAATACTGCGCCTGCATTCAATGAAAAAGATAGCAAAGAAATGGAAACGTTTTTCAACCTACAACAATCATCGAAAATTAGCTGCATTTTGTATACAATAACGGGAAAAAAGTTGATTTAATTTGATATATTTACTTAGTCAAATCATATTTCGACAGAAGACTGAACATGTATACGTTCACTGTGATTCATTCTTTCGCTGTGATTCATTCTTTTGATTCTTTTGTTTATTTGTTCTGAGTTGCCAATCTATGTGGCGTCGTTACGTTCAATGATTTAAGTTGACGATGAATGCTTTTGAGTTTTGGTTTTGATTGATTATTAAGATGATAATGATTTGATTCTGTTTCTAATAAAAGGTTTCTTTCTAAAGTAAAATATTGTTAATTATTTATTCTCAATCAATTTTCTTTCGTGGTGGAGGCGCCGGGTAAAATAAAATTTCTACTTTGTTAAAGTTTATATCTGATTTTAAAATGGAAGAACAAATTAAAATGTTGGCGGAGCAAATGAAAAGCATCCAAGAACAGCTAGATCAGCTTCAACAAAAAAAGGAAAGAAGAATCCACTCCAAAGGAACTGTTACGACCATCAGCCAACCCAGCTTTGATACTTACTGCTGAAATGAATTTTGATGTTTGTGATCGTATGATTACTGGTGAGCTAGCTGCATTAAAATATAATGATTTGCTTTTAGAACCGATTGACAAAGATGGTAAAATAAATTATGACCCTGAAGATGAGGCAACAAAAGGTAGAATTCATTTTGTCTCTACTTTTTTGTTAGCGCGAGTTGATGATACATATAAAACAAGCTTGTGTGATATTAAATTGCCCTATGAAATGCTTGCTCGCATACGTGAGATGAGATTTCCTAATCTGATGTCAATGCGAATGACTCTTGAACGTCAGTGGGCTAATATAGTTATGTCAGACGCAGAAGATGTTTTAAAATTTACAAACCGTTATCAAGATGCCACAAAACGTTTGCTCTCTTCAGGTGTCAAACTAGAACCTGAGAGAATTGTTGGTAATTATTGCATTGCTATGAAAAATCATTTCCTGAATGTAGTCGCCGTTCGATGTACAGAATAACATCACAATGAAAGAAATGACTCAGTTGGCAATGAATATTGAATCAACTGAACGTGAGTCAAAAGCGCGTATCGATGAATCGAATCCTAATGCGTCTGTCTTAACTGCCACTGTTTCTACAGCAAATCAAAGTGTTTCAGTAAAGAAAATTGTTTGCTTTTGTTGTGGAAAACCTAATCATACAGCAAAAGAATGCACAAATCCCCGATGGATTTGCTATAATTGTGGCAAATTGGGAAGTCACTCGTCAAAAGAATGCACAGCTCCGCCAGTTCAATTTCCATTTGGTGCTTGTTTTCCGTCTGGTCGAATAGAAAAGCCGTCATTTCGTGGTTCATTTTGAGGTCGTTTGTCTCGCGGAAATAATTGTAGAGGTTTTAGTTTCCGAGGCTGTAATTTTCGCAATCCAGGCCAACAAAAAGAAAACACATACAAAAAGGTAAAAATGACTGGTGTTGACAGCAAAGAAAAATTTGTCATGTTGTCCGAAGCTGATGGACACGTGTTTGAACTACCTGAATCAAATTACACTAATGGTAAGTTGAATATGATTACATTTATTGGTGACTCCGGGGCTACAGAGCATATAGTAAAAGATGATTCGTTTTTAAATAAAATAAATAAAATAGAGGGAGGTGATAATTCGTTGTGCTAATAAAAATCAGTCTGCAAATATAAAATAAAAAGTACTGGTATTTTTAATGCTTCTGGTGAAGATGGTAAAAATATAAAATTACAAAATGTTCTGTATGCTCCAGATATTTCAAGGAATATTGTTTCGCTTAGTAAAGTAGTCAACTCAGGAGTCACCGTAGGTTTATCTAAAGAAGGAATAAAACTGATAGATGAAAAACAAATAAAACAATAAAAGAGGGTTCATATGATGATAGGTTTTGGTATCTGAATTTTGAAAAATCTAAAAATTTGTCTGATTCTAATTATTGGTCTACACAGCAAGTTTGCATCTAACCATAAAAAATCTAACCTTGGCCAAGGCGTCACAAATTAGTTTGCATTTCTTGATCAACAAAAAATAATAAAAATAACACTTTGGTTTCAAACGAAGGGAGCACAGTTTTTCTTTCACAGAACTCCCATGTTTCGCTTCATCAAAATAAGATTTGTGACGAAAGTTTAACTGCTGATGTAGAGGAGGAGCATAATTATGCTAAAAAGACGCTCAATGAAATAGAGCAAAAGGAGGAGCACAAGAGTGTCGTTGAACATGATGACACTTGTGCTGGGTCTCAAGACCACCAAAATTTAGAAAAGAAAAAGAAAAATGAGAATATAGAAAGTTTTAGTAACAATGATATAGACCCTATTAAAGCTAATAAATTTTTTGAGGAAGTTTCTAGGACGAATAATATGGACACCTCGGTTTTGAAAAATATAAAAGGAAATAAAGGCTTAATGTGGCATATTAGATTAGGGCATGTCTCAAAAACATATTTACAAACTGCTTCTAAATATATCCCTGAATTAAAAGATGTAAAATTTGATGATAATATCCAAAATTGTGAAGTTTGCATACAGGCTAAAGCCACAAAGAAAAGTTGCCCTTCTATTCGTTTTAAAAATACTGAGCCACTAAAATTGATTCACACTGATGTAATGGGTCCTATTTCTCCCAGTAGTTTTCAATTTGGAAATAAATACATTGTGACTTTTACTGATGACGCTTCTCAACATGTGTGGGCATATCCAATGCCAGATAAAACAACTGTCCACTTAGCTGTTTCTAAGCTTCTTGATGACATTAGAAAATTAAAAGGTCAAATGCTTCTATAGGGGAATTTCGTCTTGATAATGGGACAGAATACTTAACTGAAAATATGAAAGACTTAATTAAAAAGGAAAAAATAATTTTAAGCCCAGTTCCACCGTATTCTCCAAATTTAATGGAACAGCTGAAGATTAAATCTCAGTTTAAAGAGAATAATTAGATGTTTAATTTTTGACTCTGGGTTCTCAAAGATATGTGGGCATGGGCCCTTAAATTTGCAGTGGACGTGCATACTAAAACACCAAAGAAGGCTTTAGATGGTAAATGTCCATATACTGAGTTTCTTCAAAAACCATGTACAGTAAAATATTTTAGGCGTTTTGGTTGTCTTGCACACATATTGAAAAATACTAATTTGGCAAAATTTGAAGAAAGAACAACAAAAGGTTTCTTAGTAAGTTGCAATGAAGATTCTTATAATATTTTATACCTGAGACAGGAAAATGTTTCAAAAGCAAAAATGTAGATTTTATAGAAAATAAAGTATACGGCGATGTTTTTAATAAACCTAAAGAAAAATCTGTTTTAGAAATGGAAGGGAGAGAAAAAGAAAATAATTTTTGGTTAGACCCATTAACAGATTCTCCTAACACTGATTCGCCAAGCAAATTAATTGAAGCTATAAATCTTACTGAAATTAATTGGGTTGATTATTTTGAAAATACTGATGACGATTTTGTAGAAATTTTAAATTTAGAAAATGATCCGTTGTCTTACAATGAAGCACTAACTCGCCCTGACTCTGAAAATTGGAAAAATGCAATCCAAGAAGAACTAAATTCCATTAATAAAAAAATACTTGGTGTCTAGTAAAAAGAAATAATATAGCATCTAAAAATATTCTGACTTCAAAATGGTTGTTTAAGAAAAAGGAAACTCCAGATAAAAATGTCATTTATAAAGCTAGATTAGTAATCCGTGGTTTCCAAGACAAAAATATTTATGATCGTACTGAGACTTATGTTCCAGTAATTAGACTTGCAGATTATCGTTTCCTTGTATCTATTGCCTGTAAATATAAATTAGAAATGCATCAAATGGACGTGAAGACTGCTTTTCTAAATGGTAAGTTAGATGATGAGATTTATATGTCCCTACCTGATGGCATGATTGGAAAAGAAAATCTGAAAAATGATTATGTCTGTAAATTACAAAGATCTCTTTATGGACTAAAAACTAGTCCAAAGAACTGGTATGAAAAATTCAAATCTGAAATTATGAAATTAGGATTTACACCTTACCCGTTTCAATCTTGCTTATTTATTTGGAAACATTTAAAAAGTTTTGTCATTGTTGGACTTTACGTTGATGATCTGTTGATTGTAGGAAACAATACAAATAAAATAAAAAATCTAAAATTTAATTTAAATAAGGCTTTTGAAATGGTGGATTTAAAGGAACCTAAAAAGTTTCTTGGCATTGAACTATTAAAAGACCCTGTTTCAAATTCAATTTTTCTACACCAAAGAAAGTTTATTGAAAAATTATTAAAAAGATTTAAGATGGATGATTGCAATTCTGTTAAAACTCCATGTGTTACTAATGAATCTGAGAGGAAAGGTATTAAAAGAAAATAGAAAAATTGAATGATTCTGATTTGAAAGATATACCGTTTCGTCAATGTATTGGGAGTCTCTTATATCTTGCTAATGCAACTCGTCCAGATCTAACGTTTGTTGTAAATAAATTGAGTAGAAAACAATCAAATTATAACTGGGATGACTGGCTTGAAATAAAAAGAATTTTTCGATATCTTTCTGGAACAAAAAATCTTGGTTTAAAATTTGAAGGTCAAACTGATGAAATAGAATGTTTTGTTGATGCTTCTCTCGGCACAAGTGATGAATTAGGAAAATCTACAACAGGAATAATACAGCAGCAATTAGTGTTGCAAAATCTGAAGATTCTCAATCCCTCAAGCATGTCGTAAATTTATGCTATCATTATATTCGTTTTGAAGTTGCACATAAAAATTTAATAATTAAATGGATTAAATCTGAAAATCAGCTTGCTGATATGTTTACAAAAGCTTTGGGCTATGAAAAGTTTCTAATGTTTCGTTCAAAAATTCTATTTCCCATTCCTTGAAGTAATTATTATTTTATTTGTTACAGTTTCACCTGCTGACGATTGGGGAACAAATGAATAAGACTGTTTACTCATGATCCGTTCCTGTTTTTGTACTTTTATTAATCTTATTCTTACAATTTATTTTGTTACATTCAAGTTTAATTTAGTCATTAGTTTCCGCTCTTCGACTACAACCAATGAGAAGGGAGCGACAGAAGACTGAACATGTATACGTTCACTGTGATTCATTCTTTCGCTGTGATTCATTCTTTTGATTCTTTTGTTTATTTGTTCTGAGTTGCCAATCTATGTGGCGTCGTTACGTTCAATGATTTAAGTTGACGATGAATGCTTTTGAGTTTTGGTTTTGATTGATTATTAAGATGATAATGATTTGATTCTGTTTCTAATAAAAGGTTTCTTTCTAAAGTAAAATATTGTTAATTATTTATTCTCAATCAATTTTCTATCGTATTTACCCAACCTAGAGAAGTCGGATGAGTAGTAAAGACTTTGACTATACAAAATTAACATGGACTGCTATTTGATTGAAAAATACGTACAAAATTTCGTTATCAATTGCTAAAACATAGGAGGAAAAAGCTTTGACAATATACATACTGGACTGCTAATACTGATAAAAAGCTGTGTTCAAAACAAACAGGCGTATTCCTGTTCAAAATGTTAGTTCATTATCAAATTTATTAATACTTATTGTCTTTTCCTTTGACTAGGTCTCTTCTTACCACAATTATTGCTTTTAATTACGAATTAAATCGGTAATGTAGTTTTATAAAACTCAGAAGTTCAAAAATTTCAGTTAAATCAATTTAAAATTTGATTTATTGATGCATAAAAATAATTTTTTTTGTTGCTGTATGACGAATGTTTTTATCTACTTGCGAAATATTCTTACAAATATGTCTAATTCTAATTTTTACTTAGAAATTTGTAATGCGGATCAGGTAGCTCTATGTTTTTAAACAACAAACAGTAAACTAACATTTTGAACGGGGATACGGGTGTCTGACTCAACTTCACCGGTTGTTCATTAGACTCTGTGTTATTCTTATCAGTATTAGCAGTCCAGTATGTATATAGTCAAAGGGAAAAAGTTAGTCGGGTTGGTGGACATTCAGAAAGCATTCCTTCAGATTGGAATAGCCAACCATGACCGAGATGCTATATGATTTTTGTGGCTACATGATTCGAAAGAACCACCCTCAGGCCAAAATATCAAGGTAATGCGTTTCTGTCGGTAGCCTTAGGAAATTGGAATTGTGGCTAATCCCTTCTTATTACAAGGTGTCTTGCAACACCATCTTAGCAATTGTACCAGACCATATGCCGAGATTCTACGCAAAGATATTTATGTTGACAACCTGACTGCCACGCTTCCATCAACGATTAATGTAATAGAATTCTATAGAGAAGCAAAGAATACATTTTCTGATATAAAAATGAATCTTACTCAGTGGGCAACCAATGATCAACACTTGCGTAATGTTTTACCAAAGGATGATTGTGCAACAAAATGGAAATACTAAAATTTAGAGATGGAAATTGAATTGGAAACAATTAAAAAATTTGTTTCAAGACTAATAATGGAAATGTAATGGAAACCAAATGATGAATTGTTTCTATTTCCATTTCTATAATTAATTTTTGAGCTGAAAGAAAGTTTGAAAAAATATTTATATTTTTTGGGGAATATCCTTTGACTATATAGTATTGGACCAGTAAAGCTCCATAATTCTAATGTACTTTTTAATGTTGTTGGACACAGTCCATGTAACTCTTACTCTCTCATTTATCATTTGGTAACACTGCTTGTATATTTTGTACATACAGTCATATTGTCATACACTGATATGGTTAAGTGGGAACTCACATTCCTTTTTGACCTACACTATTTGCTGTAAACCTATTCTGTGTTCACTCACGTTATTAAATGTGTTACAGCAAACTTATTTGTTAACTCATATTATGCAAGAAATATTTTTGGACAAATATTGAAAAAATATCGATATATTGATATTTGAACAGGATTTGGAAAATTTTATCTCTCTATATATTAAAATAGTTTTGCCTTCTAGATAACAGCCAAGTGTTAGTAGGCCCTTTGTATATCTCTCTGTATAAACAAGGTATTTTTTGTGTGTGTTGGTAGATTTCCTCAGATGTCAGCCATGTGTTAGTGTGTATTAACATAGTATTTGTTGTATGTAGTAGTGATTTGTGTTGCAGTGAGAAAAAATAAGAAACTGAGGGTGGATGCTGGAAGTGGGGTGGTTGTATACAGTGTTACCATTTTAGTTATTTAAAAGGTTTCCTAATTGATCAGTATTATCAAATATTTTTTTTCCAACCCCTTCTTTTATGTCTCTTCAGCCTCTGTAGTCACGATTAACTGATCAAGGTCAGTGAATTTTTTGAAAGAAAAAAATGAATATTTATTATACAGACCATTTCAGTATTTTTCTTTGCCTATGTTATTTCCAAAATAGTCACATACAACTGATATAGCCTACTTTCTTTTCTCACCCTTTTAATAATAACAGATTGATAACAATACACTATATAGAAATTGTATAAAGAAGTTTCCTCAAACCTTTTCCCCCTTTTCACCACTTCCTTCCTTCCTTTCTACCTTTTCTCTCTTATTTGCTTTCTCCTCCTTTTTAAAAGGCTATCTTTGGTAAAAGGATACATTTTGACCAAATTCTCATTACTTCTGTTTTTGCCACACCATCTCACACCAGAATGAAATATTCTTTCAGTCATTTTCTTGCAGTCAGCTAGAATTTTTGTGTTTTTTAAATTGTTTTTATTTATCAGTTTGACTCCAACCAGCTATTTTTATTCCAATAAGCTCAGTGACTTTTGCGTAAATAATTGTTTGCTTTTATGTTCTATCTTTAAAAGAAACTATTTCACCACCATCAGAGTGCTATATTTATCAGCCTTTTTATAGTTATTACAAGGGTAAAAATTTACCCCCTCAACAATTTGTTTTTTCACAATTTACATATTGAAACTTCAGATTCTGGTAAGTTGATTTGAAATATTAAGTATCCACAGTATGTATAAATTTTATTAGCCCACTGAATTGGAGTGGATATTTTTAAGGATGGGTACAATATTTCATATTATGTATAAAAATGGTATGAAAATTTTGCTCTCTAGAAGAAGTAAAATCATAAAAAAATTACTTATAGGCCTAAATCATAGTATATCAAATAATCATGCAAAATGTTCAAAATGAATGACTCATCACAGTACCCATTGTTGATGTCACTGAATTTGAAAATTGTACAGGCATTTTGAGTATAACTAGAACTACATTTAACTTTGTATTCATTAACATATGGAATTTAAAAATTATAGGTATGGATCTGGAAAAACAAGTGAAAAAAATTGTAGGCGATGGGAATTGTCTTTTCAGATGTTTGGCTCATTTTCATCATGGTAATCAGCATTTTCATGTCAAGATGAGAAGAGAAATTGTTCTCAACATAGTGCAGAACTGGATCGAATTTAAACCTTTTATTATTGGTGAATAATTTTACAGAATTTCAATTTCTTTCCCTCAAATGTACGCCTCCCATATATCATTACCAAATATTTTTGGAGGAGAAGTAGAAATTGTTGCATTTTCAAAGTTTTAAAATTATAAAGTAATTGTATATTGTTCTGAAAATAAACAACACGGGGTGTATGGAAAAGATGATGGTAAAATCATTGCCCTAAATTTTTCTGGGAATATGACAAAGGTCATTATGATGTGCTGCTATTGAATGAAAATGAATTGAAAAATGTATTAGTTTCATCAGTTTATAAACAATTATGTGGAGCAGTACCTTCAGACATTGTACCTTTAGATGTGGATAAACAGATTAAAAAAATAGTGGGTGATGGAAATTGTTTATTCAGATGTCTTGCTTACTTTCACTACAAATGTCAACGTTTTCATCACAAAATGAGAAGAGAAATTGTTGTTAATGTAGTGCAGAACTGGATTGAATTTAGAGATTTTATTAAAGGTGATCAATCTTATGGAATTACAATTCCTTCACCTCAAATATATGCATCTTATATGGAATCACTGAATACCTTAGGAGGAAAAGTAGAAATCGTGACATTTTACAAGTTTCTAAATTATAAAGTGATAGTATACTGCCATGAAACAAAACAACAAATAGTATATGGGAAAGATGGTTGTAAAATCATTGCTCTGAAGTTTTTGGGGCAATATGACAAGGGCCATTATGACGTTTTATTATTAAATGAAAATGAATTGAAACATCTGAGCAAACCATTCGTCCACAAACTCGCAAATGAATTGAAATATTCAGATGATCAACCAACTAATAAACCAATTTTATATGAGCCTACAATCAACAAACCCAGTTTTGGTGAGTTGACAATCAGCAACAAAAACAGTTTTTGTAGGCCTGAATAAATCTATACATGTGGCTCAGCCATTAAAACGTCTAAGTGAGCCATCAATTCATAAAACTACAAAACAATGTAAAAATGTGGTAAATGACCCTTTAAGGGAAATAAATTCACACACTGTACCCATAGAAAAGTACAATTTGGGAGAAATGAATGTACAATGTAGATACTACAATGCATTATCCTTTAGGAATGAACCAGGTAGAACTGTTAATAATTGCTGTCACAGGGGAAAATTATTCTACCTCCTCTAAATAAATACCCAGATTACCTGAAACATTTATTATTAGATTCATCTAAAGAAGCAGTAACTTTTTGTTCTAATATCAGAACATATAACAATGCATTTGCATTTGCAACTTTTAACACAAACTTCTGTTATTTTCCACCTACAGAGACCACCATTGGTTAAGATTCATGGTCAAGTTCATTATATGAGAACCACAAGCCTGTATTCCAAAACTACTCCAAGAAATGGACAAATTCATATCTATGATGGAGATACTGCCTTGAAACTTTGTGCAAGTGCATCAGTGATGAATTCAGAGATTGTGAAAAAAAACTGAAGAATCTATGAAAAATATTAATCCTTATACGCGTTTATATAAATCACTAAATGAGAAATATCTAGAAACAAATTTGACCGATCAATTCTCTCTCAATTTCATAAGGTTCAAATGTGATGATCTCCGTCTCTATAATGCCCCTATAACTGGGAAATTAGCTGCCATAATTGTGTCAAAAGATGGCACCATTCCACAAAATATAGATCTTCGGGTTTTTCCCAAACACCAAAATGAAAGTAAAATAATGCGAAAAACATCACAGCATGTTGATCCAATGTCTTTTCCACTGCTTTTCCCCAATAGTGACCTTGGTTGGGGATATCAAATGCAACAAAATAAGGGTATGGACAAAACGATGAAACAAATTTCATCTTTACAATACTACAATCATCAGTTAGCAATTTGTATCACAGAAGAATTCAAACCAATATTGTATGGAGGGAGACTAATTCAGCAATATGTTATTCATGCATATATCATTATCATATCACATCGTATGAATTATTTACATTTTAATCATGGTAAACTACGAAGAGAGTGCTACCAAGGACTGACAGACCATATTAACAACAGTAAAGCCAATTCATCTGATATTATCCTCTTAGGAACTATGGTTATTCTTCCATCAACATATATTGGCATCCCCAGATTCATGCAGCAGTTGTATATGGACGCAGTGGCCATATCTAGAAGTGTTGGTAGGTCAGACTTATTTATAACTATGACTTGCAATCCAAATTGGCCTGAATATAAACAAATTTTAAAAACTTATCCACAAAATACCTCAATAAACGATCTCCCTTGCATTGTAAGTAGAGTATTTAATGGTAAGGTGCTTCAAGTGATTAAGAAAATTACCAGTGGAAAAGTATTTGGTCCAGTAAAGGGATATGTATATACGATAGAATTCCAGAAATGTGGCCTACCACATGTTCATATACTTTTCATTCTACAAAATTATGTGAAATTATTGACGCCTGAGAAAATAGACAGTTTTATTTCTGTAGAAATCCCAGATTCACAATCAAAAGAGCTTTATAATGCTGTCATCAAGCACATGTTGCATGGACCACACTCCAAAAAACACTGTGTTTGAATGATAAAATAAAATCTTGCTCTAAAAGTTTTCCAAAACCATATATAAATGAAACTGACCTATGCAGTGGTGGTTATTTGCTTTAGAAAGGAGAGATAATCGCTTGAAAATGTATAAATACAATGCTAAAGTTGATAATAAAATTGTGTATGTAGATAACAGTATGGTAGTTCCATACAATCCCTTCTTACTACTGAAATATGCCTGCCACATTAATACAGAATATTGTGCATCTGTGATGAGTATAAAATACATACACAAATATATTCATAAAGGACATAATCGTGCAAGAATTACGGTTCAGCCAGCTGATGAGACTAATGGCGATGAAATAACGTATTTTATTGATAATCCTTATGTGAGTCCAATGGAGGTTGCATGGCGCGTCTTAGAATTGCCACTATATGGGAGAAGCCATTCTGTTGTACGTTTACCCATTCACTTGGAAGGACAACAGTTCATCCTTTTTGAAGAAGGAAATGAAAAAGCAGCACTAAGTAAAAATGATGGGAAGACCCCTTTATTGGCCTGGTTTCATTTGAATAAATCAAATAAAGATGCAACAAATATATTATATAAAGATATACCCTCTCATTATGGATGGGATATCAACAAAAATTTTTTGATAAAATGCACAAATATTACGAATGTAGTAACTAGATTAATGGCTGTGTCTACTAAAGATACAAGATATAAAATTAATCCTGACTAAAATCCCTGGAGCAACAAGTTACAATGATTTAAAAATGGTCAGTGGTAAACTATGTACTTCATTTAGAGAAGCAGCAGTGGAACTTGGCCTAACAGTAAATAGTACAGAAGCTCTGGAAGTTATGAGAGAAGCTGCAGCTATTATGGTGCCAAAACAATTACGCAGATTTTTTGTGTGGTATTTGATGGGAGAAATGCCATCAGATGCGCTTTCACAGTGGCAAGAATTTAAAACACAAAATTACATACAATTGTAACGAAAAATAATACATGAAAAACATTTTATTGTGAATTTGATCTTTCAATCTCGAGGCGCGAAGCGCCGAGAGAAAGCAACACCTGAGGGAGTTGGGCCGCGAAGCGGCCAGGGGGCAAAGCCCCCTAGTATATACGTAAAATATTTTTTTGAATGGAAACGGAACCCGAAACAGAAACTGAATAAACATTTTTGATAAAATCAGGAAGTGTAACGGAAACGAAGACCAAAATGAAGGAGACAGAAACAAAAAATAACTAAAGGTACTGTAAATTTCAAATACTCAATTAATGGAAACAAAATGAATAGAGGTAGAATTTCTCAATCCCTCATCAAGATGACACCATGGCAAATAAAATACGTAGTTTATAACTTTGTATCGATAGTGTCACCTAGGGTCACTTTTTGAGGCAAATAAAACAAACATGGGGTCGTCGAATAATATACGTAAGACTGACAAACCTAGTGGAGAAGTTTTCCACCAAACATTTAGTTCATTTTTAAAACACATGGTACCATAATAATATAGATCTTTTTTCTTTCACACATATTTTTCCAAATTGTTCTTTTTTATTATTAGATATCATAAAAAACCTATACACTTGAGAGTTGTCTGCTGAGGACAATAGAAATAAAAACCCTTTTAAAAAGGCTGTTCACTGCACACAAAAGAAAAAATGAATGGTTTTGTACCTTTTTGTTCTTTTTCAAACACGATCACACAATAACAGCAAAACCTGTAGGTGGGATCCATTTCTCCAGTACAAGTTTGGAGGAAAAAATTTAACATCGGTTTGTCAGCCTGGTTACAAGAGTATAATAGTCAATTTCTAGAATAAACAACTCTGAATGTCAAAAAATGTTAAAATGGCAGCATATCTATGATAGTTCTTCTTTACAGTTTCTGTCCTGGAATAAATCTTTGGTAAACTGTAGAGTCCAAAATCTTTGTTTAAAAG
This sequence comes from Ericerus pela, assembly GCA_011428145.1. NCBI lineage: Eukaryota > Metazoa > Arthropoda > Insecta > Hemiptera > Coccidae > Ericerus > Ericerus pela. Next base: position 1,648,681 of record WOFM01000292.1, on the reverse strand, counting down.
TTGAAACCAACGAGCATCTGAATTAATACTGGAGGCACAATATGCTATGTTTTACACGATCTTCAGTGAGACCAGTTAACCTCACTTCATTAAACCTATAAATCTCATTTAAAATAAATTGGAATATGAATTTTTACCCAAATTTTTGGTCATGATTCGCTACTTTTTCATAATAAATAAAATTTTAGAGGTTTCAAGAAATAAAATCATCCCAAAAACAAGAAGTTTAACCCTTAGAAGCCAATAAAATTGAAAAAGAAGGTGAAATTGTGCATCAAATTGGCTTAATTTATGTTGTCAGTAAACTTAACCTCAAAGAAAACTAATGATAACTACGCATTTTCATGAATTCATGTTTTTGAACCTTATCATCAGTCGTCTTTAAGTTAAGTTTACTAATAACGTCAAATTAAGCCAATTCGATGCGCAATTTTATCTTCTTTTTCAATTATCTCAGCTTCTAAGGGGTTAAACTTCATGTTTTTTGACTCATTTTATTTTTTGAAACCTCCTCTAAAATTTCATTTATTACAAAAAAATAGCTATTTCATTAAATAAGAGAATTATGGCCAAAAATTTCGGTAATAACACATATTTCCTATGTATTTTAAATGAGAGGTCTAGGTTTAATGGAGTGGGAATAGGAACCTCACTGAAAATGAGCGAATTGTGCCTCAAGTATTAATTCATATGCTCATTAGTTTAAACTCCCCAGCTATAGTCCATCCAATGAAAGATGGTTGTTGAGATAGAAGGCAACCTGCAATAACTTTACATATCTTATATAAGTTTTACATAAACTGTTGTTACACATCTTAGTGTTGTTAATAAAATACATTAAAATTGAAGTAAAATAATTAAAAATAAACTGTAATATGGAAACTTTGATTTAAGGCACAACAATCATCTTTGGTTGAATGGACTATAACACAATATTTTGGCAAAGAGAAATAAAATTATTATTTTGTTTTACTTATGTGTTGTTGCCTGTTACAAATAACAATGACAAAAAATAAAATCTGGTCATGTTGAACCCACTTAGTATTAAATATAGTAGAGGATGCACACCCCAGAGATGGCATCACTTTTGAAGCTATTTTATTCACTCCCCCAGTATCAAATTCAAATATGCTTTCCCTTCATTCTGGCCCACTGACAATAATCATAAATTTTTTTTCAATACCTGAATTAAATGAATAAATAAGTACATGATTATCCCACTGATTCAGAGACCACAACAAACACAAATTTTGTAGATAAAAATGAGATCAAAAATTGTTTCTATAAGCAAGGGGATATTTTGTCATCAAAATGGTGCCACTTTTTGTTTTGTGTAAATCCTCTATTATATTAATTGTACTCTGTGGTTGAGCCTCTCATCCTAGAAAAATGAGGATTTTGGTCGATTCAAGAATATTTTAGTTTTAAAAATTCATGAATTTGATGTCAAAAACATATATTCCAGTTGGAATCTGAAATTTTTCATCGAGTATTTACAACCCCAATAATCAGCCAGATGTAATGATAGCAGTAGTTGAAAGTTTTTTTCTATCGATTAATTAACTGTAAAAAATAAAAACTATCAATAATATCTATAGTTTTTAATAGGTTTGTTCAGTTACCCACAAAAATTAACTCTTTCAATACTTGGTGTTAACCTCCGTGTCAAGTGGCATTCTTTTTGTACATAACAATACCAAAGGTTATGAATTTGGTGTTCTTTTTGTTCATGAGGGTAATACCGAGGGTAACACAGGACAGCAAATCTTACACTTGCTTGTCGAGTAGGTGTAGGAAATCAGGGTAAGGGCAGAGTATTTTGTTTATAGGCTGATACAGGTAAGAGATTGCTGTTATCAGCGATGAGATAGTTCGGTCAGGGCCATCGCATGGGGGGTGATATAAGTGCAGTTGCATCAGGCCTCGCGCCTCAGAGAGCCTTGCGCAAAAGGAGAAAAAAAAACTGACAAATTTTCACTACATCATACTTTGTACATAAAAAAATAAGTGAAAGGGAATCTATACGTATGATTGTTTGTTTCTTCTCAAATATACAAAAAAAAGAATTGGAAAAATAAAAACAGCCGAAAGTAAAATTAACAAAGTGCATTCTGCATATTTTACTGAGCACTACCAGCTAGGAACTGGAAGAAGTTGCTGAAAGAACAAAAAACCCCCTTGCCTGTTCTGAGTCTTTATCATTGGTAAAGAAACATTTTTTTGATGAAAAAAATAACGATGATGAAAATCAGGATGAATCAGGGTTAGTTGATAGTGCAATATTAGAGGATCAAAACCAAGCTAAAACAGTAAAAGATTTTTGAATTAATTATTTTTTACAAATCCTTGATAGAGCTCTTAGTTGTATTATAACTAAATTTTGTGGGCTTTAAGTGTATTCCGATTGCTTCGGATTTCTTTTTGACGTACCATTGCTTTGTAAAATGGAAGAAAAACTACAGAATGTTGCACAAATTTTGTTACAATGCTTCAATATGGTGAATTACTAGATGTAGATGGAGTTGATTTATTTTCAGAGCTGAGATTATTTAAACATACGGTTTCTCCAGATGTGAAAACAGCACTGGATGCCCTTCAATTTTTAAAATCTGTGTGTGATTCATATCCAAATCTCACTATTGTGTATCGTATTCTCCTCACTCTACCCGTCACAGTAACTTCAGAGGAAAGAAGTTTTTCTAAATTGAAGCTCATCAAAAATTATTTAAGACGTACCATGAAACAAGATTGACTTAATGGTTTAGCAATTGTGTCAATTGAAAGTGACGTAACTCGCAACCTTGAATTAAAAAATTTGATAGATTGTTTTGCTTCATAAAAGGCAAGGAGAATAAATTTTGTTTAAATAGGCTACTTTTATTTTATATAGGTAATACATTTTTTATTTCGTAATGCAGTTTCTATTCTGTAATTCATACATTGTTTCCTCAAAAATTGGATAAATTTGAGTAATTTCTGTATTAGGGAGAGTAGATGGAGTGAATTTTGTTGGAATTATAGAACTTTTAAGCATTGGAATGATTATAAAAAGACACGTTTTTTGGTGAATCCCTTTATCCCTTCTCAATAATAATAATAATAACCAAGACTTTACCATAGTCCACAGGCCTCATTTGGAATCTTCAAGCAGGAAGTGTGGAAGTGTTTTACCCTCCTGGTTCGACGTTAGTAGGAAAAATTGTGATGAATTTAGCAAAATTAGATGACTTGTTTTTTCTTGAATGTAATTTTATAATAAAATTTAAAAAAGTTGGCTGAATTAGGAATTTCATCCACCCCTGGAAAAACTAATTCGGAGAGCCCTTAAGGCCTCACTAATTTTATCTTGCACCCGGCCTCGCAAAGTCACAGGACAGCCCTGAGTTTGATGTTATATTTTGGCATTCTTTTTGGATCAACATTTTCTTAATACCATCGCGTTGTTTGAGGTAATCTGATATTAATCTGGCATTGACCCAGTATTCGTTGTTTCCCTTGTCCTGATATGAAAACTTGGTAAATAGAGCAAACCTAGTGAACCAATTTTCTCTTATAAAGCTCAAAAAAGGGTATAAATTTCACCAATTTTTTAAACAAACTCTAAAAATGGTATAATTTTGTAAAATAAGGCCAAAATGAACGTTTTAACAAAAACTATCGGCAGCGATAGTTCATTGACGCTCATCACTAGCCAGATGTTGTCAACGTCTGCCACAATTGCTATCAATTTAATCACACCCATTATTTGAAATGATGAAAAAAATGAATTCATAAAATTCTGATAAAAATCAGTAATCCTAAAAATTATTTGATGAGCTAACCTAATTTTCAAAGAAGTTATTCACATTTACCTTGGGTAAAAATAAAATATTTGATTAAAAAGGAATCTAACTCGGAGCTGTAATCACTGAAAATGAAAAGCAACATTGTTTAATGACAAATAAGTTTCTCGCACGTGAATATTCGGTTTACTGGCTTCTTTATTTTTTTAGCCCTTGTTTCCACTTCTCACCAGTTTTTGTATTTAAAAAATTGAATTTTTTCCTACTTCCTCCCACTCTCCTCCTGTCTAAAACAAACTCGACAACTACGTCACTGGAATATAACATTATTTATTCAAACAATCTGTTTCTTGCTCATAAATCTTCTGTGTGTGGCTTTCCTCCAGTGTATTTACCTTTATTTTTACTCTTCTATGTTCCAGTTTTTTAAAATTAGAATCCCTTTGCCCTCTCTCCTCCGCCTTAAAAAATATTTAAACTATGCCACTAAAAAACAGTCTTGTTGATCTAAATAATATATAGATTTACCGTAAAATATAACAAAAATCTCCTAAAATAAAAAACAAGTTCATAACAATAGAATCACAACAAAACAAAAAAATACAATATCTTGATTAATTTCAGTAAGAGTAAGTAAATATAAAAAAGATGGAAAAAAATAAGAAAAGTAACAAAATAATAAACAAAATAATCGCAGTTCTCACAAAAATTATGAATAAATTAAAATTTCATCGCTCGTTACGCCAGAAAGTAGTTAGCTCAATTCCATTAAATTGACAATGGCTGGAAACATTAGTGCATTGATCTGAAAATTGAAAATACTTCTTCATAACATCTCGAAAGAAATAAACGTTTAATTTCAATGTTTCAACCCAAACTGCTTTTAATGAAGGACATTGTTTTCGGAGATGTTTAACTATTTCCTGTTTTACGTGTTCCCTTTTCTGCAACAAATGAAATAATAACAACTGAATCAACATAAAAATGGAATGAGACAGGGGTGAGGGGCAATTCATAAAATTTTAGAAAAAGAAAGAACGAAACTTTACTTTTTCTTAATTGTTAACTCTTTCCGCCCTAACTCCTTGAATCCGTCATCAGAATGAGGTGAAAATATGATAATCAAAGTAACGGTGGTAGCAACTTATATGTAGCAGGTTTAGCCGCTGCTACATCAAGGGAAAATTTGGCTACACCTGGAGTAATGACAAATCTATACAATTTTTGCTTTTGGGAAGTCTGAAAAGGCCTTTTCCTTCTTTTTTTACTTGCTACATAGCAAACATCTAAGCTGCCACTACTGCAAAGTAGTGAAAAGAACAAAAGAATGCTGAAAATCTAATTTATAGTTTTGATTATATAGTACAGGACCTGCAAAGCTCCATAAGTCCAAGTTACTTCCTGTTGTAAAGACATAGAGGCCTAAGAGTAGGAAATCAGATGGTACTTTCTATGTTTAGAATTGAGTTAACTGATCTAGAATACAACTGATAACGAAATTGCGGCGTCATCCATTAAATTAAAAAGGATAACGTACATAATAATAGTTGAAGTACATCAAGTGGTACACTGTGGTTGCCTACCTAAGAGTTGGCAAGTCTAACCAGAAGTGATTGGTCGTTACTGGTCCAGTACTAGCTACGTTCTTCATGTCTATTTACAATGAAAAGTAGTGATGTAGATCAGAACCTGCACCCTAGCCTATAATATTTATGCCACCTGATTTTTCACAACCTCCCTTCTCCCACAAAAATCAAATTTCATTCTTTTTGCAAGCTTTGACAAATTTTGTCACCCTGGGGGTAAAACCAGCCCTTATAGATCGACAACACTTGTGATAAGATAAGCCGCAAACATCGTAACATCACATTTCACAACTGTTGTTAAAAAATAAACAATTGCTACCATTCTCACAACTTTTCACATCACCTAAGAGTGGATGTAGAAAACTGTGACAGCAATTCACAACTTTCTCACAGTAAGCGAAAAATAAACAGCTTCTCTGATGTCATCATATTTTGTCAAATTCCAATGACAAACTTGTACAAGTGCAAAAAAAACTCCATTTTCAAAATTGTTGAGAAGTTGTCACAACTTTCTAAAGAAAGGTGCAAAAAGAATAACTACTGTACATACTTAGCCAAAGATTAAACGGGAAAGTAACCAAGTCATATAGTAAATTTTTCGTAAGTCCCAATGGTTATACTGCCAATTATAAAATTACACGCTAATCAATGTCTGTAAAAGTTAATTACCTATTAATTTAAACAAAGTTCGAGCAATGGATTTTCGAAGTTGTTTAGCTAACAGAGGGCGAAATTCCCTATTTGTCCAACGTATTTATAACAACACTGCTGTCTTTCAAGGTGAAAGAAATGAACAAAGGTTACCAACTGCTCCATTGAGTTTCCCCTTAACTCAGGAGCCCTTGGGTTCAGACAAATTGAAAATATACGTATATTCAAATGACGGTATAACAAAATAAAATTAATGCGAAGGAATATTTGAAAAAGTAGAATGTAACCTATCATAACAAATTTCATTACATTACATGTTTAATTCAGTTATGGTCTGCAGATTTATTCTCATGTTCAAGATTTTCCATTAATATGGAGGGTGTTTCATGAGTGGTTCCCCAAACCTGAAATATGAGCTGTTTTATGTGCCAAAAATAACGACACCCAAGGGACACTGCGGAAAGTATTCCGCACTTTTGAGTTGATTCTGCTCTTCAATTGGTGCATTTGTCCTGCTAAAGTGAAATAGCACCTCTCGGTGTTGACATGACCTGCTACTGAAATCGTGTGACAAATAAAAGAAACCTATGGACACAATCGAGTATAATTAAGAAAAAATTTCCTTTTAACATACAGCTTATCTTCAGTTTTTTTTTTCTTCAAAATGTGATCATAGTAGGGACTGCAGAGTCGAAAAATTTGGAATTTTCCAGTAGTCAAATTTTCAAAATCTGGTCGATAACTTATTACGTATGACAGAAAAGCTTATATGAAAAAATTTCAAGACACTGAAGGTATGAAAAGTGGCATAGGCATGAAATGAAGGTGCTACCAAGAATCTGCCTTAAAATCAGTTGATTATTGATAAACATTAAGATATGATAATGGAAATATCAATTACATCCTGCAATTGGCAAACTGCTCGCTAAAGGGACAATGAAAGCAGCAATTTAATGTAAATTCTGCTACCTACCACTGTGAAAATGTTATAGATTTATAATAGTATTCAACTGCCGCATATCTTTGTCAATAGTCAACTGATTTTGATGTTTGACCAGTCAGATCCTCATGAACTTTCTCCTCGTTTTGAAATCCAAAGAGAAATAATTATTTAAATGAAAATTTTTTTTTAATACACCACGGTTTTTAAGACGGACTAAAAAGTATAAAAAATAATTTATTTTAGCCCCATACAGATATATCATTTCATAAAGATTCTTAACTCCATACAGTTTGTTCTGAAAATTTGTGATTGTGAATTTTAATAATTACGAAAATACTTGTAAGATTTAAAATGAAAAACGTGGGGCATATGCAATCGATAACTGATACATGTTGATACATGAATATTCACTTAAGTCACTAACAATTTTATTGCACGGCAAATGATATGAACTGTTGTGTGAGTTTTCTCAACAACAGCTACTTTCTACACTCCCTACTATTATCAACTGAACGCGCCACACGTTTTACGTTTTAAATCTTACAAGTATTTTCGTAGCTTTTAAAATTTACAATCACAAATTTTCAGTACAATCTGTATGGGGCTAGGGTAAATTATTTTTATACTCTTTAGTCTGTTTTAAAAACGTTAAAAAAAATTTTTTATTTAAATAATTATTTTCATTAATTTAATTTTTGGTATTAACACTGGCTCCTTGAATTCGTTTTCACGCATTTACAATTTATATTTATACTTGTCGTTGAAATATTTTCTACTTTTTAGTGTGGTGTGTATATATATAATATACAAAATATTCAAGTCGAGATCCGACAGTAATGCAGACAACCCGAGATCCACTTGAAAGAATATATATAAACTTTTTTCACTTTTTGTAAGGTTGTATTACCAAATAACATTACCCCCTGGAGCGGGGAAAAATTTCTAATTTTCTTTTTTTCTGAAGCATAACTGACGAGTCGAGATCTGTGAAGTAAATGGATACGATGAAATCTAATTTTACACATTATAAACAAGTCAAGATCCTTAAATGTTGCCAAATTGACAGATCTCGCTTTGTTGCATTTATTGTTGAGTATTTATATCAAGTGATTTCTACTTTTCAATATCAAGGATAGAAACATGGCTCATCTTACAGTTGGTTAGTAATGAAAGATTTTTTATTTGTATTTTTATTATCTTTTTCTTTTTTATTTCACTTTTAGGGTAAACCATTTCACTTATATTTTAAAGTTGCTGTCTTTGTCGCAGCATCACGTCTCTCCCATTTGATGGATTTTCATAAAATTTTGACCCCATGTAGATGTTTATCTGTAGGTGGTTTCTGCAAAGTTGCGTTTTGAAAATTCTATTTTGAGAGTTACAATTGAATTCGGAAGTTTCAGTTCCAAACCTGTTCTTTTTCAAGTTACTTCACAGCAGGGGCGTAGGAATATTTTTCATTGAGGGAAGGGTACAAGTTGAAAAATCAAAAAACCAAGAAATCTGAAATATCTTAGTGACAGTGAAAAAACCAGGAAGGGGACACTGGTAATTACAATCCCCCTTTCAACCAATGAAATTATTTTGAAAAACTCTAGCACAGTGATAAGTAGCTTGAAAATTCAGTTTGCTAATTTTCAATGGCAATATTGAAAAAAAATTAAAAACTAAAAAAAAACACCTAAATTAATGGAATGCAAAAATCCCCTTGTGCCGTGAATAAGAAAAATATATGTCAGCTTCCACCAAATTAGCATTCACGTAATGACAATCCATCGAGAAAATTTCAGCCCGATCTCTTTGGTAGTTTTCTCAGAACCACGAACCAAAATTCTTTACAAGTTCCATAGAATACGACCAAACAAATAGGTATTAAACTTCTATCAGACTTACACATAAAGTAAGGAAAATCTATTGCGAAAATTTCAACCGATATGTCTTTAACAATTTGTTCAAAATCCTGGAAAAACCACTGTTCCAACAATGTTTTCTTTTCTAGTCATTTCGGAAACTAACTAACAAACAAATAAGCAATTAACTTTTATCAGATTTACACTTACATAAGGAAAATCTACGGGGAAATCATTTGTAGTTTCGTCAATATTCTAGACAAGTCACTTTTCAAGGATTCTTCTGTTCTCCAGTTTTCTCTGAAACTACTGGACCAATTTATTTTAGACCTGATCCTTATAAAGACTATTCATGACGTGAAAATTTCAGCCTTACCTCTTCTGCAGTTTTCTCAAAACGATAAACCAAAAATTTTCACCAGCGATTTATTCTTTTCCAGTTTTCTCAAAAACTACTAAACAAATAACCTCCCAACTCCTAATAGACTTGCATTAACATAAGAAAAATTTATCGTGAAAATTTTAGTTTGATCATTCTCTAGCGATTTCAAAATCTTGAAAAAACCACTTTCCAGGAATTTTTTGTTTTCCAGTTTTCTCGGAACCTACTGGACCAATAAAAATCAAACTTCTTTCAAACCTAATCCTACATGAGGATTATTTTTCGTGAATCTTTCTGTCCTATCCCTTTTATAGTTTTCTCAAAACTATGGCTAGGTACTCAAAATTTTTCGTGACATTGCAATGGAAATATTGTGTTCTTTGTCAAAAATGATAAGGGTACAAACTGACTTCGTAATTTGAGATTCAGCATTTCACAAGCATATATCCATAATTATCTATGAAATTTTTGTTATCTTCTCTATATATTGACGACAAAATTCTATTGAAAAAATCAAACCAATTTCAAAAATAAATAAATCAAAAAGAACAGAAATCGGACAAAAATGGGAAAATAACTCTTTTAAAATTCCTCCAGAAAATTTTACTGTAATTTTTAAATTAATTTCGACTTAGTTTCCATAGATTTTGAAGGAGAAATTTTTAAGGGGCTATTAAAGTCTTTTTAATTATTTTTTATTTTTCTCTTCCAAGTTTTTTTGATTTATTTTGATAAACTTTGTTTATTTAAATTCTGTTTTGTCTCATCTCCGGATTAATTTGTTTTAGGACTTCGAGTCAATTTTGAGTTGAAACAAAATTATTTAAAGAAAGCAGAAAAACTATTTCATGGATTCAAGGAAAAATAATGAGAACCTCTAAGACACTGCTATCTAGGTATCATTTAAAAAAAAGTTCATGAAAATTGGTTCTACGCTGGGCAGTAAAGCTGAATAAATAAAGGCGACTAGCCGATTTTCGGTATATAAGATCTATAACCTTATCGATACGGGTTTTCTTTTTGACAGATATAGTACGTAGTATGCCCAGCAAGATGGCAACTGGAAAATGACCTTCAACAAAAATACGTAGCGAATACAATGATCCGCAAAAGTAAAACATTTTAAAAATTGTTTCATCCTGTAAATGTTTGAATTAAATTAAAATAAAATAAGAACTTTCTACCAAACCAGGGAAGTGGTCATAAATGTTCGTTAGAAAGAGAAGTATTTGATAATTGAGAGAACAATCTCTAACAAAGTGTTCCTCTGAAAAAGAACGCGATTCCAATTTAATGAACGTGGAATATTTTGGGAAGAACTTGCGACGGTTTGATAGCATTAACAGCACTATAAAGTCAGAAACTGGTATTGATGTATGCTTTTAGACCCGTTTCAAAAATTTAGGTTTAGAATATTAGGGTTGTAACTGGCAACAGCTGCTCAAAAGAATTGTGGATCTATTGGCTAAATCTTCAAATTGTGAAAACCTCTTATCTCAGGCTAATGGTTGATGGTTCCCGATAAAACAATATAATACATTTGTACAGAAGGCTTCGAGAAATCAGCTCGAAAATTGGGAAATTTCTTACAATCTTTACCTATTGGCAGTTCATAATAAAAGACTCGAAAATTATTTGCGCCTTCTTTTCCACCACTCTGATTCAGTTCATGTCAAAAAGAGAAATACTCACAACAGAAGGAGCCAACATAGACGAGTTATAAAACGAAACATAACGTAGTGAATAGAAGTAGTGGCACGACTGGAATAGCACTTCCAACGCTTCGATATTAAGCGAAGGTGTATCGCTACGAATTTCAATGCCTTGTAGAAATGGAGATTTTCGAAAAACATGAAAAACCAACGTGTTGAACTTTTCGATGAAAATCTTAGTATTAATTTGTTCAGCTCCGAGAGTATTAGCAGGGGCCAAACCGTCGTCGGCTGGCCCAAATAAAATATCTTCAACTTCCATTTGATCACCAATATTGGGAACCAGAAGTAAATCATCCAAGTCAGCTGCGATTCCAACTTGTCTGGAAAAGAAACGTTTCGTGTCCTCGATGACCAAATATTTTAAATTTGGAAAGCGAAACGTCGAAAGTACGTCTAAAGTTATGGCTCCAGTGCTAAGGAACTCTAAACCTATAAATTTTACATTGAACATACGATAAAATAGAATACGAATAAAACAAATAACCAGCGGACATACAACGAAATGAAAACAATCGAAGAATCAAACTTACTTTCTATCGAGGTCTTAGCCGATACTGGAGTTGCACGATCAACATTGAATGGAAAAATTGTAAGCATTTTCAAATTTTCCTAGATAAAAAGAAAAAAACAATATACGTATATAGGTAAACGAATGCGCTTGTGCAAAAAATTTTATTACAATTTTTTTTCTCGTAAAATTTGCCCAGCTTTCCCACAAAATTCACCCATTAGATTTTCATAATTTTCCCTTAAAATTTTTGCCCCAACACTATAGTTTATTGGCAAAACATAGATATTGTTTGTCATGAATTATTTTTCTAGGATCGAGGAAGGTCAAATTTAACTAATATACAACTGTATATTATAGGTAGCAACTTGCGAATAAAAGTAGCTGTCTGGTGGTATATACCTCGGAGAGCAACAAAATTATTTACAGCTTAGCTCAGGATATACTTTGCATGTCTGTATTTATGAATGTAAGAAATCGTTTTCATGGACACAGTGCCGCAGATAGAAAGTTTCATCAGTTCGGGATATGAAAATTGTTGGTGGGGCCCACTTTCGCTCGCTTCGCCTGCGACAGTGGCGTCGGTATGATTGCCAATGGTGTTCAAATAAATAAAAAAATGTTATGTATTATGAATGTTTGAGAGCACAAAAAACATTTAAAAAAATCAGAACCCGGGTAAGTTGCACTCTGTCATTTCTTTTTCATTCTGATCGCGATTACATCATTCACTTTTCACTTCAAATTTTAGTAATTATGCTACTTAGTTCATTTTCATTGTTTCCTTCTTCAAAAATTTTTTATATCCACATAACCATGCCATTTGAATTAGCAAATGCTGAGTAATCTCTAAGGATGGCAGATTCGAGTTGCCAGGGTAGGTATTCTTGAAATTCATAGCATTATGTCACCGTGCTGTGAAAATTTTGTATAATTCTGGTTGCTACTCTGGTTCATCAATTTTCTTCAAATTTGGCAGAAATTTATAATTTAGCAAGTTGATTGAGTGTGCCTTTTGACTACACAGTACTGGATCAGCAGAGAACGATGATTTCTGGTTAGACACATCGGCGCTAAATAGGCAACCACTGCGGACCACTTGACATACTTTACGCATACGTTTATGTACGTTATCTTTGTAAATTTAAGGGATGACTTTATTAAATGTATTTCAAGCAAAACGTTGAAAATACGCAGAAGGTACTCTGGGTTTGCCTACTTTTATTCCAGCATGTCTTGACATGAAAAAGTACATTGGTCTTATGGAGCTTTACTGGTCCAGTACTATAGGTATAGTCTAAGCGTCCGCCAAATTTGAAGATAATCAATCAATCAGAATAGTACCCAGAATCGTGCAAAATTTTCATAGCCCGGTAACATAATGCAATGGTCTTCAAGAACACTTACCTGGTCAAAAATGAAGGAAAACGTGAACACAGAAATTTGGAGAAAGGTACCAAGGACGTAGAGAGGACGTATACACAGTGATGGCGATAGTTGAGAAGTTTTTACTGTCGATTAATCGATGGTAAAAAATAAAAATTAACGAAAGTACCTATCAATAGTTTTTAATGAACCAATTTTCTTTTATCAAGCTCGAAAAAAGGTATAAATTTTACCAATTTTTTTTAACAAACTCTAAAAATGGCCTAGTTTTGTAAAATAAGACTAAAATGAACGGTTTAGCAAGAACTATCGACAGCGATAGTTCATCGATCTACTATTGAACTATCGACAGTTCGATAGTACCATCGTCCATCACTATACGTATACATTTAGATTCTATACATTCACATACATCATGTACTTTTCTCAGGTGAAAACTTAAAAATCTTGAAAAGTACCTACTTTGAATATATCGTACCTAAAGCATTAAAAAATTGTTACAAATTTCAAATTGCACCGTGGAATTTTAAAATTATAATGTAAACTAACTTTTTTTTGGCCATCATTTTTCATAATTTTTTTCATTGATTCTAGATTTTTGAAATTTTAACTGCAAAATATACAAAAATGACAAAGGCGTAGGAGGAATGAAGAAAATTTGTAGTCAAAAACAGACTACCAACTTACTAACTGTATTTAAACATATCCATAGTCTCATGCACATTTAGGCTAAGTGACTTTTCATAGAAAATAAGTGAATACAAGAAGAATCAGGCTGTCAGCCAACATTGAAAATCAGTCGATTTTAGGTGCTCTACAGTCTAAAGTAATAATAAAATCGACTAATTTTCAAGGCAGGCTGAAAACTTATCGCTTCCTATATGCATCAATGCGTCAAACTCATTTTTCGTGAAAAGTCACTTAGTCTAAGTCTGCATACGACCAATCGAATTATTGTTTTCAGGGCGACAGACAACAGATGTTTTCAAAAATGTTGGAAATTCGTCTCACATCTGATCGCGTTTTTTGAACACCTACCTTAACATCACAAGGTATCAACGGCGTAGATAAAGAAGGGAGTCCCGTGGCTCTGGACGGCCAATAGGCAAAAAAAAATTTGAAATCCAAAAATTGTTAGTCTTTATCGTTGGCGGAAAAGTTTAGGTTTGGGAAGAGTCAAAATGAAAGATACAGAAAGTTTTCCGAGTTGATTTTTACGGGTTGACAAAAATAAATAAAAATTCTAATCAGCCACCGCCGTAGTCACCTCCACCGGCTCTACCCTATAATTTAATTTTTTTTCCCAATAATTCAACTACCCATCAATTCTTTCACCAGGTATACAAAATGTTTTCGTTTTAGATCAAAAGGGTCCTGAAAAGATGTTTGCGAAGGTTACGGTTCAAATAAGATACAGAAACCAATGGTCCAAACTGATTAATGATATCGATAGTGCAACATTACTCTCGGACTCTAGTCATAGATATCTTACAATTAGTTAAATTCGAAACAATAATTTTAAGAAAATAAATAAATTTGCCTACAGTCATACACGAAAAAATTATTTCGTAGCTCAAGCGAGCATGAAATAAATCCAATTCATTCACATGCTCACGCCATTATAATACATACCACTTATTGAAATTTACAATTACAGCGAGTTTATATATACAGGATGTCCGGAAGTTAAATGGTATTACCTACTTCTAGAATCAACCTTTTTCCCTCATTTTTCGATATAACGGTGGATTAAGAAGACGCTGATTATCCAAGAATCGACAGATTCTTCTCTTTTCTTCAAAATGTGGGTAAAACTTTGAGAGCAACGTGAAAATAAATAACATTTCAAGAGTTACTTCCGTGTGTCTAACTTTGTTCATGCTTCTCAATTTTTGGGGAAGTTACTTGAGATTTTTGATTTTTTTTTCTCCCCACTTGGAGAGAATGGAACTCATATAGCTCAAAAATGAATCATAGAATATTATTTAGCATTTTGCAAGAAGGTTTTATTTTACCCCGAACATCGATCCCCGAAGGTATATAATATGCTCTTTTACTTCCCGACAACCTGTGTATGTTAAATTTTAATATTGTATTCGACTAACCTGATGTTCAAACACGATATTCGGATTTCCTGGTTCTAAAAATAATTCGGTAACGTTTCCAAAATATCGGATGAAAAAAGAACCAAACTCTGCACTTCTTTTCGCGGTGACGGATAGCTTACGAACGGAGAAATTGCTCGTTAATGTATTTAAAATGAGACTGGCTTCCCAGACTAAATTTTTCGAAAATATCAGGGAACGAGTACCGTCTAATATATGAACGTCCAAGGATTTCAAGCTCGATCTTATTAATGCTGTAGACAGAATAACGAAATCTTCGACATTTGTGGGCATCCAAGATAGTTTGAAATGTTCCAGCAAGGGGCTCTCTTCGAATAAACGATATAAAGCAGCAATGTCGACCGCCCCAGCAACTACACCACTCCAGTCTAATTCGAAAGAGGTCCAAAATTTATAGCGTAAAATCGCATTGAGATTTTCTTCATTCAAAATGAACGGATTCAAACAAATGGCAACGTTCTTCAATCTATGAAATTCATCGAAAATTATAATCAAATATTTTGTTGCTGCATATAAAGTACAATTTCCAGGCGTCAATCCTTACGGGAGAGGGATATCCCCCTACAAAATAAAAGGGTAAAACTGAAAGTATTATGACACAGAATCCAAATAAAAACCGTCCAAATTTACTAAACAAAAGAAATTTTTTTTTCGTACCTGTTTCCTCGACCTCGCTAAAACGAAAAATAAAAATAAATAATACCCTGTGTTACGTCTCTAGTGCGGATTGTGCGAAGAGACGATATAAAATAAGTAGAAACAATTTTGTCTACTTTTCTTCATTAGAGTATATAATTAGAACTAATAATGTCACAAATAGAATACTTATAAATACTTAAACACTTTCTCAACTCATAACAATTAGTATACCCTATTCATGTTCTGCCGCTACTAGGGTGAACTACTAACATGCAGACATCTTTAACGTCTTAAACTTATCGAACTGAAGCAGGTGACCACTGCTCTTCAGCTCGAAAGAATGGCAAGTAAAGTCCTGATTTATTCTGAATTTCCAGGTTGCTTCTTTTAGTGCCTATATTGTTTACCTAATCAAAAGGTGTACTTGCAGTACTTCACCATTATTGTGCTGACAAATATGCTGACTTGGTGTTTGTCTGCATATTTGCTGGCTGCCAATAAATGGGTTTCTATTTGGAGGTAACGGCGAATATTTATAGTGAAATATTCGCCGTTATTTGTTTCAAAATATTTAGGTTAGCGAATGTGTTCGTCTACCTAAATATGATGGAACACCCTGATTGCACGCAAACTGGGCAAAAACTCTAGTACAGCAATACTTATCGCCAGAAAACCTAATTTCCAAATTTTCATCAATAATTCAAAACACAAACCTGAATTCCAAATTTCTAAAAAAATTTCAAAAAACTATCCATAGTTATCGACATCGGATATCTGACGAACATATCGATTAATTGGATTTTTCATTGCTAATTTCAGATAAAAAAATTTGAAAAACTATCGTTAGTAATCGATGTCCTTAACGAGAATATCGATCTATCAAAATTATATTGCTAAAAATCGATTTTCCAGGATTTTTTTTCGAGTTTTCTTAGAAACTACTGAGCTAACAGGCATCAAACTTTCATCAGATTTTTACCGACGTAAGAATAATCTATCGAGAAAATTTCAATCCGATCCCTCATGTCTTTTTCTCAAAATGTTGGAAAAACGACTTTTTCAAGAATTTTTTGTTTTCCAGTTTTCTTGAAGACTACTGGATCGATAGACACCGAACTTCTTTCAGACCTGCGCCTATATAAGAACTATCTCTCCAGAAAATTTCAACCCTATTCGTTTTCTAGTTTTCTCAAAACCATGAACATAAAATTAGGGTGATATATACATAGTACATAAAAAAATAACATAGAAAAAAATTAAGTCATAATGGAAAAATTGTACAACTGTTTTTTTGGTTGTTTTTTTTCACGTAATGGATAATTTTTATCATCCCTACCCTTAACCCTATTGTGAGGTCAGTTTTAAGGATGTTACCTTACTCGTCCTACTCACAATTTAGTAGCACTGTTCGTCCATGTATTGCGTTGAAAGTCACACATACTACTCGTCCCCAATAACAAAAACAGTTCAATTCATGTAAGGCTATGAAATATCAAGAAATACCATGATTGAGACGAGTGAGGTAATCCCCAATTTTGATACCCTGTTTGCAAGCCACTTGTGTAAAAATGACACTCTACCGTACAGAAAATGTCTATAATTATTATTGAGAACAACTGTTAGGTATACCTGTTCAGGTCAAGGTTACACATGCTGGAAAAGTTCACTGTCTGGTTTAATTCTATGAAGTATTTACAAAATTGGAGGTGCAAAGTTTCAATGTGTTTCAGTTCAACAGTTTTCAGCATATTAAACAAGAAGAAAACATTCTGCGCACGTTCTTCGTCATTGATAGGGGCATGATCAATCGACACAATCAATTTCAAACTTTTGAGCTTGGGAAATGATGCACCGATAATGCGTAGGTCATGTTTTGTCAAAGGAATCGAGGGCGAATCCAAATGCAACGTTATCAAATTTTCTCGTAATAAAGGTTTCTTCGTTTGAAAAATAGACTCGGAAATCTGATTACTTCGGAGCGGACTGAGATCGACGATTTCACACAAGTGGGCAGAAAATTCAGACAAATTAAAGCAAAAAGTGAATATCTGTTTGATGACGTTGCTCGAAAATTTGCACTTGTAGAATTGCAACGATGTGATTTTGTTCCCACACTTTTTCCACAAGAAACTCGAATGCTTTTCGAAGTGTCGAAATTCGAACTTCAGATCGAACGTTTCTCGTCCGCTACGTTTCACCATCTTGATGATCGAATGCGGATTGTATACGTTGGAAATGAAAAACGCTTCCGATTTGGCGAATGTTTTCAAACAGCTGACTCGAAACCATTGTGTGCAAACAAGTCTGGCATTTTTTCGGTCACGAAGCGGCAAATACTTTAGTATCTCCAACAAGATCTGTAAATAAATTCGAAGAGAAAAAAAGTCAAGTACCCACGCATAAAATTAATGAGTAAGTACCTTTACAGGTAAAGGCTGGATGGTCCATATATTACTCACGCCTTTTTTTTCCGCCGACCCCCTCAAGTTTTGACGAGAACTTCAATACTGAGCGTTCTCTTACGACCCATGGTAATTGTGACGTCATTATTTTCTGGATTTTTTTGTCTTTGTTGTTTCACACTAATGGGCGATGTTGACTGTTGAGGCGTTGAAATTTTAGAAAATTTTAATTTATGTCATAAGTTTCTGAAAAATTTCAGCACTAAAACTAATGGTTCTGACTTGTGAATAATCTTTGGTTTTTTTGACCTTATTTAACAATTATTTATTGCATGATTCATCAACTTCATTAAATTCAAGAAATTTAATATTTCATTACTTTAAATGAGACATTGAAAATTTAAATATGTTAAATGAATATCTTTGTTGTGAATTCAAAGCTCTCGTCTCTGAAAATAACAGTGTATACAAGAAGATAAACATTATTCATAGTTCTCAGGACTTCAGGAGTACAGAACTATAAGTTCATTTTCTTTTCATATTTGATTAAAGTTATCGAGAGGAAATCCGAGAGAACTGTTGGTTGTAGAGAGCTGCAATTTAGTAGAGACATCTGAGCTTGTTAGTTGAAGATTTTGCGAAAATATGGCTGAAATCACTCAAATGGTTTTCGAGATATTGCTGAAATTCCGCAACTAAGTTGAATCCATTTTAATATCATTTAAAGCACTCAATCTGAACAGAATTTCAACAATATCTCGAAAATCACAGGTAGGGTTTCATCCAAATTTTCACAGAATCTTAAACTAACATACCTCGATGTCTCTGCAAAATTTTAGTTCATCACAATCAATAGTTCTCTCGCAATTCCTCTCGATAAATTTAAATTCCCCAAAAATTTGCACAATTTCAGTGGATTTAGTACCAAAAATACTGAAATCAATATTTTTGTTTAGCAGGAGTAAGCTGATGATATTTAAATAAATCAGTATAAATTTATATAATTCTTGTATCTTTCCAAAATAATATAATTTTCGCACAAGGGCGAAGATTCCCCGACAAAATGCCATGAAGACAGACATAAATTCAAAAATGATAATAAAAATAATGACGTCACAGACCACGGGTCTTAAGAAAACGCTCAATATTGAAGCTCTCGTAAGTTTTGGCGTACATTTTTAATTTTATTTACCACGAAATACAAAACTGAACCTAATTCGTTTTTTGGACGGGAAGCCCATTTTTCTCTTTAGATTTAGGAAATTAAGAAAATTTCAAAAATATTCGACAGGTCAAGTATCAAATCAATCAAGTATTGACCGTCAGAATATCACCAAAATTATGTAATTCTGAAAAAAAAATTGCTAGAAACAAAGTTTTCTCACTTTGTACGCCTGTTATCGACGAAAATTTTGCCATTCTCACCCCCCTCACCACAAAAATAAATTCTCTAGTCTGTTTAAAATAAAAAACGTCACTCACAACTCGCAATACATAGGTGAGGCATGAGGTGCGGGCGGAAAGGCGAGAATGTTCTCACACTGGATGACGTGACGCAATTTACTAATGTACCAGCAAATGACTTCTGACGAGGGCATTTCATCTTTATCATTTTCAATTAATTTGAGAGCGGCTTGGCTCGCCTGGCGTTTCTCATTTTGAACGGACTATAGCTATGCCACTGAACTAATCAAAATATTTTGATAGCCATTTGTCCAAAACCTATAATTGAGTGAAAAATAAGGGCCATCAAAGAGAAAATGAGTGATAGAAGAGAGGAAATATAGGCGATACGACGCTCGAGTTGAGAGTGTGAAGGCGAGAATGCGGCGACAAAAGACTATGCAGAAATAAAGGAACAGGAGTCTACGATCTGAAAACAATAGATGTGTGGAGGAGGTCATCAATTTATACAGAGCTACAGATGAAAAAGAAGCCTCAAAGTGAATTTTCACTCGGAGAAAATCACGAGCAAGCTAGACTCTTTAACAATCTATATCTATCTATCTATAATATAATTTGAATAATGATCTCTCCTCTAGCACATTTAATACTGAATAAAAAAAAATTGATTAATACTGCAATGAAATTTAAGACACCAGGTGGTGGCAAAATTTATTATTTTTTCGATTTGAACTTTTGTTCGAGCCACAACCAACTTCATTTATCAAGCTCTGAAGTGAAAATCGCAATGCCGCACACTGATAAGAGAGAGACTGATTTTTGATAGAACTAAAGTTTTTTAAATTGATTTTCAAATTCCTCATTCAAAAAATATAATTCGTCATCAATTTCTGATGATTTTCGTCATTTTTTCTTAAATTATACTTGAATATGTGCTGAAAAAGTGAAGCTGGCAACTGTATGAATAAACCGATTTTCATTCAATTTCATAGCTTGATAAGTGAAATTGGCTTTGTTCGAGCTTAATGAAACTTTTAAAAAATTTTTTGGGTAGGGTTAGATCGGATAAGAAATTAAAAAGTGAGGGGAAAAACTTTTTTTAAAGGTTAGGTCGCATAAAGAATTTCAAAAGTGAGGAGCAGAAAAAGTATCGGTAAGGCTCTTTATTAGCAGGTATGCGCATAAGGGTAATAAGGGATGAACCACCATCTTGTGTTATTCGATTTTTTGTGAATTTTTCATGGTTCATTATTAGCATATAGTACATAATAACACAAAAAGGCGGTTCATCTCTTATCACCCTCATGCACATACCTACCTGCTAGTAAAGAGCCTTAGTATTGGGTGGTCAGCTGGTAAATGTGTACTGTTATATCATAGATTAATGAAAAATGGAGGAATAATTTATTTAATTTGTCAAAAGTTCTGTACACTGACATCATGAACATGAAGAATGAAGCCAACAACATGATAATATTAGAATAACAACACAAGAAGAATTGCCTCCCTTTAGCAAATATCCAACTAAAGCCTAAAGCTGCAAATTCAACAAACACAAACAGAGCTTATGTTCTCACGACTTTATTTACAATAAGTGCATCTTGTACAACATAATTGTATTACTGTGAATAGATTGCAGATTCAATCATGCAACACTGTAATGCAACACGTCATTTGACGAATGTGAACACCCCTGATGGTATAGTCCATTCCAAATAATAATGACATGATGTCATACGAGTTGATTGAACACAGGGGAAGGAATTAGTCAGGGATTCACTATATTCAACGAAGGCTGCATTTGAAATGGTTTTGTTTACACCAATATTTTTAGCTTGATGTAGCTAAGAAATGTGATTGTTTATATGACCTCATGTCTTTCTTCGCTGAAATAGATTATATCAGAAGTACTTAATTTGTAAAATTTTATCCCACTAAGTAAGCGCTAGTGTCCTTTGCAATTCAATTCCCTTCACTTTTAATCGCAAATGACACTAGTGCTGAATTAGTAGGATAATTTGTCCCAACTACAAATTGATGCCAATTTTACTACATCGGGTCTATGGGAGTGCGTCAACTTGTTTAAATAGTTTATAAAATTTGAGTAACGTTCCTCAGATTTCAAGGTTTATGAAATAAAATTAAAGAGTGATAGATTTATCTTGAATGCTTGCAAATTGCTAACTTGAATTTTACCAACATGGTAGAATTAAATGTTATGAGGATTTGTATTTTGCACTGATTATTTCTGAACTAATAAGAGAGTCAATACCATTGGTTTGTTGTTAAATTGCTGTCTCTGATTTTTTTTGTTGAGGGACAGGAGCAGCGCCAAAATTTTCCAAATGAAATACAAAGTTAAAGATAAATTGATGAATTCCTTCCTCGAATTCTCTCTCATTTCCTTTACTAAGAATTAATTTTGTCATTATGGGTTTTTACAGGTACAGTCCCAATGTAGATCCAAGTTTTCTAAGAAACTAGCATTACTTTTTGCATGGAAAAATTATAAAATCCTGCAGAATCACATTTCATTTCTTTTCTTACTTTCTTGTTACCTGTTTCTTAGTTCTAGAAATAGTTTGTGGCACCTGTTGAGCATTTTTGTCCCACATTTTTTCCAAAATCTGCTTTTCTCTTTAACGATATAGTACTGGACCAGTAAAGTTCGTAAGCCCAATGTAATTTGTAACGTCAAGACATGCCTACATAAAAGCAGGCAAATTATGTGTACTTTGTGCATACTTTCAATGTTTTGCTTAAGTTCACCAATTTAGAATACATTTGATAAGGGTCATCCCGTAAATTCATAAGGATAGTGCAAATAAACGTAGTTTAAAGTAATTATGTCAATTGATACACAATGGTTTCTTATTCAGTGCAGGAATGTCTAACCAGAAATCATCCTTCCTTACTGGTCCATTTCTATATTGTCAAAGGGTATTATGAATTCTTCAACTTTCAACTTTTTCACATTCAGCGTATACCTGATTGAGCTTTTGTGTTGTGTTTCTGTATTTGTTGAAGTAAGTAGTTTCAATTTCTAGTATTGTAAGTTTTTTTATAGCTATTCTTAGCTTAACAGTACGTTCATTTCAAGAAGGTTGTCCTATTTTTCGGTGGCCAGGCTCATTACATGACGAATTTTGTTCGATTAAAGATAGCCCTTGGCCTTTGTTAGTCTTACAAGATTTTTAGGGGTTGTATAAAATTGATACAACCACAGAAATGTATACTATACACTAAGACAGCCAACTTATTGACATTTTTTACAAAAGTACATGCATTTAAAAGAATTTAAATTATTTTTTCATGATTTATTCAGGTATTAAATCGTATAAATAAAAAAATTAAAAGGGAATTTTTTCAACATCTATAAAATTTTTCATATCATCGACGGTTTCAAAAATAAATCTCAATAACAAATTTTTGTCATCATATAACTGCATGTATTTCTCATAACAATATGCCACTAGCATCAGGTGGAAGTAGGCAACCATTTTGGACCCATTTTTAATATATGCGTTATACCTACGGGAAATTAGCCATCTAAGTTATAATACAGTATACCTCGATGGATACTACTAAAAAAGTTTGTTGTATTCTATAACATCCTGACATCGTGTGAACTTTATCCAATTTAGTACCAGTTTTACTATTCTCAGTTAAGAGTTCAGTTAGTTTAACTGGCAGATCGCGCTAAGAGTTGAATACCTAGGATTTTAACACTAGCTAACTGTTAAATTACTTAGCCGGCTATTGAAAAACTGGCCTTTAATGTTTCCTAAAATTAATGTTATGCAAAGCAATAAATATTAGCTTCATATTAAAATCATCTGATCACCTGAAAAAGTGCAAAAATGAAACGTTGATATGACACTTCTTTACTGATAATTATGAAATAGGATGAAAGGAAAATTCGTTGATTTGAAACATGTGAAGTCGAACTTCTATCTTGCGTTATTCTAGTAATCCGTACACTCCTGCAATAAAAACATCTAGGCACATTCCTTTTTCATGATTTCTTGATTTTGCTAGGTTTTTGGCTCCAGTTGCTTCATATCCTGCGTTTTTTATTAGTCAGTTTCTTACTGAATTTATTTTTGTCACTTTAATAATTTTAACAAATTTTGTTTTTCTAGTCAAAAATAAAAAAGAAAAATCAGAACCTCGACTCTGAAAACAAATTTAAAGTCGATAAACCGGATGATTTGCAAGGTAACTCTGAAGATGATTGGGCTCCTATAGTGTGTATCGTGAACGTGTGCACCGTTACTCAAGCAAGATTTATTTTTAATGTAAACTATTACTTCTAGAAGAGAGTAGGAAAATGACCAGCGACAAGCCCCCTCCAAAAAAAAATAAAAAATAAACAAAAAAAAAAAAGAATGGCTCTAGTGATGAAGAAGAAAATGATGATGAAACTTCCCGAAAGAAAAAAGATACCACAACTAAGAGAAGAGTAAAAAGAAAATCAAAAGTTAAAGTTGAAAAAATTTTTGCGCAGCAAGCTTCAAAAGAAAAAGTAGATTTTTTTTGTTTAAAAATTACTTATATCACCAACATTCTACCAATAAAGTAATACATGTATAAAACATTTGTATTTTTTGTAAAAAATTACCAATATCCCACAAATACGATGCATGCGATAAAATATACTGATTAAGTATCATGTTCAAAAAATATTTTATGAATGTGTCAAAAATTATTATTTTTTTGTGAAATTAAAAATTATTCCACGTTCTAACAAGCATAATTCTAGGAAATAATTCGATGGTTTTCTTTCCTGTAGTGATGAGAATTGTGGATTATATATATATAAAAAACAAAAAAAAACACTAAAATGAGAAAAAAATATCAGACATTACAAAACGAAGTATTTAGGGCAGTTGTTTACGATTGGGTTACGAAAATATTAACGGAGATTTTAGCGTCTGTGTTCAAATGTAATGTACTCCAGCGGGTGGGGGATGGGCGAAAATTGATTTTTTTCTGAGATCGTGTTGGTTTTATTTTAAAACGAGTGGTTTTCGCAAGAAAATGATATCAGAAGGGTAAAAGAGGGAAAATCACACTGAATAGTTTATAAGTTGGGAACAAATTGACCAGTTAAGACCAAAATTGGTAGGTATGGTCCTTGTATGGGAGGTACTGTTTGTACCAAATTTATTGACTATTTAAAGACAATTGCAACTTTTATTGAGATAACATAAAAATTCAGCACCTCCAGCAGCCCAAGGGATTGAACCATAATACCAATACGAATAAAATTTGGAATCATGTTAGATATACTTCAAATCAATACATGTACCCAATTTTGTGACCACAGCTCGAAAATTACTCCTTTTAGAGCCATTAATCTGCTAAAACTGCAATAAAATCGCCCCTATCAGACGTACCGTCAGGCCTATCTGCACCGAAATTGGTAGGTAGTGTTCTTGACTTAAAGCACATATGTACACCAAATTTAAGGCCTATCGATTGAAAATTGCGACCTGTATACTGTTCAATAGAAAATACATAGAACTGACCTACCAGACGGTCTATGAGCCCAATTCAGACCAAAAACAATATTGTTCTTCCTTGGAAGAATCCGAATATGTGTTTTAAATTTCGAAACCATCCGATCAAAATTACGCCTGGAAATGAACTCAACACAAAAATTGGTACATAAAAAAAATAAATTTTCAAAAATAGTGCCAAAATGTCCAGAAAATCATGAAATGAAAAACGTACCCAGTCTCACCTTTGGGTCCGAATACTCTGGCAATTTTAATAAGTAGATTTTTGAAAAAAATTTACTTAAAAAAATAAAAGGAAGACGAAGATTTGATTAAGGAAGAAATTGAAGATGAGAAATTGGAGAAAGAAGGGATTGAAGAGGAGGAAGAAGATGAAGATGAAGAAGAAACGCCAGTTGAAGGGAACTGTCAAAAGGTGAAACCACACTTTTCACATTTTCATGTTTTGTATTTTATCCAATTTGATGAAACACAGGTCTACATATTTTCCCTATTTTCACTCCATTTCATGTTTCATCAATCTTAAGTGCGGAAAAATATTTTTTCATGAAAATTTTCTTTGTTTCGCCCAAAAATCGCTCCGAGAGAAAAACATGAAACATAAAAAAAATTGTTTCATGAAAAACTTTTTCGTGAAAAAATATGTCTCCACTATTCACGAAAATGAACGAAACAGCGAAACACGAAACAAGTAACATGAAAATGTGAAAAATGTGGTTTCACCTGAAGATTATCAAGAATTTGCAGCAAGTACAGTACCTTTATCCCCACATTCTTCCCAAATTTTGGTGTACATACATGAGCTTGTGTAGTCCAGATTTTTTGTTGTTTTGAAGTCAGATTTTCATAATAGTGAAGATCCTCTTCTTTGGAAAATATATGGGAAGGCACTCTCAAAGAAATACGCTCCTTTTGAACTGGATGGCAATACATTGCATTAAAATACATTGGTGGAACGTAAATTGTCATGTATTTAAAGGGCGTGTTAATGATAAAGGTAATACTGTCTTCTTTTCTTCCCATTATTCAAGATGGACAAACCATAACGAAGGACAATATTATCCTAACACTGTCGTTTTTAAGCAACAAAATTACAAGGAGCATGTGGTTGAATTTTAGAAAAATTTAAATCAGAAGTGAGGTTTTGGCTTCTAACTCTTCCTATTTTTTTGATGGTAGATTCAATTTCATTTTTATGTCAATTTTTTTTTACAGAAAAACTGCGACCAATAAATAAAAAATACATCAGTAATATATTGTGAACCTCAAACAATTTATTTTTTCAACTAGTTCCGTATTATTCTTTTGGAATGATTAAATCGCAAAAAATTTAGGCATTCAGTTATTCGTTGACAATACTGAGCGCTGAATTTTCTCACTCGTTTTCTTAAATTTTAATTTGTTTTGATAAAATTTATAAATATTATGATCACTTCATTTTTGGGTTAAAAATAAAAATTCAAAGGTGTCT
The DNA here is from genome assembly GCA_011428145.1 of Ericerus pela. Lineage (NCBI taxonomy): Eukaryota > Metazoa > Arthropoda > Insecta > Hemiptera > Coccidae > Ericerus > Ericerus pela. The sequence goes on along the minus strand of WOFM01000292.1, from coordinate 1,622,314 downwards.
TGAAGTAATCGCAGTTTTAACAAAGAAAAATGCTGAATGGTTAAAAGGAAAAAAGTTTATTTTTAGTAAAAAACTGTCATAGGGTAAAATTCAATTCGATTCATCCGCTGAACTACTACTTGGATAATCCGGCAATCCTGCAACAGTAAAGTTCATAATTAAACATCCTACTTTTCTAATCACGAAATCTTTATGGTTTTTAGTTTCATGTTGTTATCAGGTAATAAACACAATTCATTTTTGAAATGTTATTTCAACTTCAATTAAATCACATTTCAACAAAATTCGTATCTAACTATTAACCATCATTAAGATGATGAAGATTTCACTTTCTTTAAACCATTCGATGGTAATTTCCAAGTATTCAGAATATGTAAAAGATAACTAAACTAAGAAAGATGAATGAAGAGGAAGAATTTTGCGAATCAAATACTACCTTTTTTTAAACTATTTTCTTGAGCCATTTTTAGGTAATCACTTTGCACTTTGATAACTTCGACGCCATTTGAACAATTCGCATATAGTTTCAATAAGTCCTCATTTAAAGACAGGAATCCTCGACCCCATTTGAATTTACCCAAGTAATATTCCGCCAAATCACTAAATCCTGCGAGAGGTGAAAATAAATTTTCATTTGCATTTACAGCCTACATAAAAAGGTTAACAGGACTGAGCTGGGTTTGAATTTTACCTGTAATATACAAAACAGAAGCGACAGCCTCAACACAAGATAACTGACATGGCTTTCCATAATTAATGGGATTGGCAGCGACAAGAAATGGAAGCAATCTTGGATTTGGAGTTTTCATTTTGTGAAAGGGAGTTTCATCAATTTTCGCCCATGAACAATCTACGACGGCAATTCCATTAGTTTGTACAATTTCTCCATCGGCAGGTGATACACACTGTTTGAAAATAAGAAATTTTAGGTTGGATTGGAACAAGTAAAACTCTGAAAAGCATAATAAGGTGACCAATTATCATAGGATCAAAATTAAAGAATTAGTGTAATACTTTTTCTCCCACGGGAGTCAACACGATACCGTTGAATTTCTGTCCTAATTTGAGGGATTTAATTAAATTGAATTTCGCCAATTTTCTCCCTGTGCATTTCTTCGGATCGCAGTGTTCCATATCCCACATCGCTACAGGAAAGGCAATTTCTGGCTCACACGAACCTACTGAAAAAACAAAACATTTTAAAGGACTCTGAATTCAGAATTATAATTCATAAGTTTAATATTTCAGCATAATTACCCTCTTCATCGCTGTCATCACTATGTAATGAAATTTGATTCATTAAGGAGCTTAATTTATCATCATGGTGATATTTACGTTTTTTATGATTTCTTCTGTTATGATACTTTTTAGGTTCACTCTTGATCATTGTGACCTGCTCAGCAGATCTGATGAAAAAATCTGGCGAAGACGTATCAATTTATGATGGTTGAAACTGCATCAGAAGTCGATAATTAGCATCTGATATTCCTGGAATTTTCTCGCTTATATAAAGCTGTCGCGTCTCCTTTTCTAAATTAGCCATGAAATGAATTGTTTCAGAAATCAATTTCGATTTGACTATATAATACATATGGACTGCAGGAACAGTGTATGGGTGGGTAACAAAAATGAAACAAACACCTGCATGGAAAGGGAAAGGAAACAATAAACAGATAACAGTGTTTTCACTTATTCTCGAGCCGAATTCGCTAATTTTGCTGTTTTTTGAATACCCAGACCATAATTTCCTTTCCCCATTCTTCAGGTGTTTTTATCCAATTTTTATCAGCATGAGCAGTCCAAACTCGAAATCTTTTATATCTGTACAGGTCAGCCAAATTTGCTGTAAACAAAAATACAACCAGCATGACACTTGAAGATTTCATATGTATATATGTTAGTAGTAGAAAGCGAAATCGCACATTGATGGAAATAAATGCTCAGAACACCTACATAAAAATTTATATTCTGGCTGTTTTTACATACTCAAAATGCGTTCTGTGCTATAGGCTAATATCACAACACAAATTTTGTGTTGTGGTATTAGTCTAAATGCACAGAATGCATTCTGGAAGTTTCTCAATTCTACTACGTATTCTGATGGTTATTTTTCTGCCACAATGTTAATTCAAAATGAACAGAATGCATTGTGGAAGTTTCTCAATTTCACAATGCGTTCCATGCGTTAAATGAAATTAATTTTATATATTCATCGTTAACTTTAATTTAAAGTGAATCTTAGCATGAAGGTGTTTATCAAATTTTATAATTTTTTGATTGCTGGTCATGGATATATTAGGTCTTAAATGTCTGGTTGTCTGAACAATGCTAGATAGAACTGTTTTTCTTATTTGCTCGTTGTTTTGGGAGATGAAAGACGAAGCATCATTGGTTTGACTTAGCTGTAAAACTGAAAAATGATGAGAAGCCCAGTTGCTCTTTATCTTGCAATGTCCACATGACTATACAACGATCAAGACCCAATATGCATGATCAGCGACCAAAAAACTATGAAACTCAATGGGCATTTCATGCTAGGATTCACTTTAAATTAAAGTTGATGATGAATGTAGAAAATTAATTTCATTTAACGCTAGATTGCGGCACTAGAGATATTGATTTTGGGATAATGAGCAGTTTTTTAACATTGAAAACATACAAAATCTATGTTATCGAAAGCAATTATACAAAAACTGTAAGTGGTAGAAAGCTGAAATTTTTAGGAGACATCTACATACGTTATTTTAAGATTTCCTGAAATTTTGGCTGAAATTGTACATTTATTTCTCGAGATATCGCCTAATGTCTGTTCATATTTTCTAACTTGATTGAATTCTTATCATTAAAATCACAGGATTTGAACAGAAATTCAACAATTTCTCAAGAAACAAATATACAATTTTAGCCAAAATTTCAGAAAATCTTCAAATAATCTATGTAGATGTGTCCTAAAAATTTTAACTTTCTACCATTCACGGTTTCTGAGCAATTTCTTGAAAGCTTTGATTGTGTTCTTTTGAAAACTTTGATTGTGTATGTTTTCAATGATAAGAAACAGTATATAATCCTAAAATCAACATGTTTGATAAATGGGCCATCAGAAGATGACTACTTTGACTTTGAGTCTAAATAGAAAATTAATTTCATTTAACACACAGAATGCATTGTGGAATTGAGAAACTTCCACAATGTGTTCTCTGCATTCAGGCTAATACCACACCATATAATTTATGTAGTGGTATTAACCTATGGCTCAAAATGCTTTCTGAACATTTATTTTACTCAGTGTGCAATTTTGCATTCTGCTCCAAATATATAGTAAAAACATATGTTTATAATCTTTATGGAACCACTGACTTCAGTGATTTTTGTTCACTGATTGTGCCTTGGAATTTGACCAACCTGTAGATTTCAAATACTTTGTCTAAACATAGTAAATTTTGGCTTCTGCCAGGAGCATTCGAATAGGAGACTATTATAGGATAATCATTGACAAGTTGGGGTTCATTCAGAATGAATAACCAAAACAACCCTGGTAGTTTGGAAGAAGTTGAAATATTACCCCAAGTTTACCCAAGTTAAAATGAACAATTTCTCCTAATGTCAGGGTAAATAATTAAAACAAAATCGATTGCTATGAAACATTTCCCATTGTTGTCAAAAAAATTCTATATTAACCAATCAAAATTGTTAGGGTAATTTTTCTCCAACAATTTACTGGGATAAAAATTACTCCACCAGGTTTAAACAACCAATTCATTCCAAACAACTTAGGCAATTTCCCCAGGTAAAACAATCAGTCATTCTAAATGGTTGGAATGGTTTGATTTTTACTCAGGCATTCATTCTAAATACACTCTTTGATCCTTGGTAATGAACATGGGGTTGTACCATTGAGCATATACATAGATATATGATGGAGAAGACATGGTACAGTTTTATACCATCCCTGTTTTACATTTATGAAGTACACTATGTAGAAAATGTGTAAAATATAAACAAATTGGTAACTCTTATCAATGTTATCAGTACTTTTGTCACTTTATCAGTATTATTTTTTACATATTCTATGTGAAATTGGATATTCTACGTTATATATTCTATGTGTAGAATATGCGTGTAGAAGTAGAATTAAATTATACATCGCCATCTCTGGTTGGGTGTCTTAACAACAGATGCCACAGACTACAGTGCCAGCATATGAAATACCCCAACCAATCAGATTCATGAATTGAGGTAAAAGTTAATATTTTGTATACTAATACAAATGCAAGCGGTGACTTTTTTCCACCAATCAGAATTTCAGAAAGAAGTAAATGTGGTGCTGATGGTGCTATCCATTGGTAAAACACCAAATCACATTTGTGTCATCTCCATCATGTATATGTCCTCGAAGGACTTTACCAGAGATATACAACTATGGAGATGTCCAATTCCATATTCTTGCTTTGGTAAAAAAATTATCACAGTATGTGATCTTGAAATTTATAGCGCTATGTTAATTGTTAATGTGCTATGAAAATTTTTCACAAATCTGGGTGATGTTCTGGTTCATCCACTCACCTCAAATTATGTAGAATTGTTTAGTTTCCAATTTGATTAAGTCTGTTATTCTAATGATATGATTATTGAATTTAATCTAGTTGGAGGATTTCAGTGATATCTCAGTAATTAAATGTATGATTTCAACCAAATTTTCACAGATTCTTAAGTTAATACATCACAACTGTGTAACACAATTTCAGCACAATTGTTCTTTTGGTTCTTACAAATTGATTGACCTCATATATCTTGAATCATGAAATACAACACAATATTAGTGATATCTTTGGAACCAAATGTATGATTTTAATCAAATTTTCATAGAATTATAAACTAACATGACCATGTCTCCATAAAATTTCAGCTCTCTACAAGCAGTGGTTCTCTAGCAATTGTTTTCAAAAACTTTGATTGCAATGTAATTAAATGGAAATTCTGGGAATACTATCTCGTAGAGCCCTGTTGAGATTATTTATAAAACTAAATTTAATGAATTTACTTTTTTTGAGAAGTAAAATGATTTAAATATTTGATAAAGACTTTAATACAGTCAAAGATAGGTCCAAATTATTACCAGCTTTGTTTTATTAGCCAAAAATAAATAACAATACTTGGGTGACATCAAGGGAAGCTATTCTACTACATCTGAGTTGGCTGTTTTTTAATTTGTGAATTTATCTCGCCAAGAGTGGATTAGCATTCCCTGGTGTCAACCTAGAGTCAATAGCATTTGGCAAATGAAATCAACTTATTAGTGTTTACCATTGACTGAATATATATTAAATTAACAAACCCAATAGAGAAGTTTCTTCAGAGCTAAAGACATCCCAAATGAGCAGATCTTGCATTTGGGCCATAGTTTTCCAGAATTGTCAAGGCACCTCAAAGCACCAATTCTCAATATCAATGATGGTCCATCTTTTTCTTGTTTTCAGTTATCACTTTCAGCTTTACTTTTAGGCCAGGTCGTATCAACTTTTAAATGTGAAATACACTTGGTCAACTGATATGACGCATGGTGAAATTAAGTTCAACCCTACTCATAAGCAGTTCAACTATTTGGTACAATCAGCACTCAGGGATGAGAAATATTGAAGTTTCTCTTTATCAATAAGTTTTAGGCAATTTTTAATCTTTTTTTTTCCTCTTTATTTGAGTAGAAATTTTGAATTAAATGTAAAAATTTTTAATGATCATTGGTCGACTATTTCTTACTATTGGACTATACAATATGTGAATCGATTCAACTGATGAAAAAGTGTCTGAAACATCGGTTTTTATGTTGTTGATGGCAGGAAGTCCTGCTGGGGCTGGGGAAAAGCTCCAGCCACTTTGGATCCCCACCATCATGACTCCCAAAGTGGTATACCATAGACTAGCCACTTGCATCTGCTAGAAAAATCCCACCACCTATGCAATAAATGAACCAGTGATCTGAAGTGAATCACAAACATCAACTATATTGTAAATTGTAACTTTAATTATTAATCCAATCATAAAACTGAAAATAAAATAAGGAAAAAAAATGTTTATGTCTGTTATGACAAAAAAAAATACGATAAAGGGCCACCCAATTATTAAAAAAAAATTATAAATTTAAAAAATTCACTTCCACTCATGGGTACTGAACCTTCGCTTACAAAAATGAAACTAAGAAAAAGCGATAAAATGAAACATTAGTCATACATCTGACATCAGGCCACCCAATAACTGGAAAGTCAATATGATGGAAACCATACACAATATTAATTTTTGGGCTAATAAGTCAATCACAAATGAGTATTTGAAGATATCTGCGAGGCTAGGCATAAAAAGAACGCCGAATTGATAACCTTTAGTGTTGTTATGGTACAAAAAGAATGACACCTGACACTCAGTGTTAAAAGTGTTAATTTTTGTAACAAATAAAATGGACCTACACACATTCTAGAATGCTTCCTAATGTTAAGTAAAAGTGAAGTACTTGTTGTTCTGCACTCCACCTGCACTCGCTCACTAACACTTAGCGCAACTACATTCGATAACATAAACTAACACTATTCAGGTTGTGCGAACAAACACGACTTTTTTCATTCGTTCACCCAAGAACGCTGAAACTCATTTCCCACTCAAACTTTAATCTTGTAATGGAGGGAGATCGTTCATCTTCCTCAAACTTGTAAAGTGTACTTTAAATCATTGCATTACAGTATCTCTAGCTAACTTGTTTCTTTCCTTGGATTTCAACCTCACTTCATGGTAGGCAGAGCTGCGATTCCTGAACAGTTAGTACAGAGTGATACTTAATCTTTCATTTTTGACTTTTTGCTATAGTATTCAAAAGTTAAAGGAACTATAAGCCTTTTTTTTTGTTAAAAAGTTAATTTTTTTACAAAGTATAATTTAATTTATGAGTTGTTAACTCAGTGGATTTTTTATCGTTTAATTTTTTGAAAAGTTCATCGAAAATTATTCGAAGTTAAATTAAATTACGTTGGCGCCAAAATAGTTTAACGCCATTTTAATCATCTTCCGAAAAATACTGGATCATCTTTTTGTGGTAAGGTGAAACAAAACAGGATTTTTGCCGTGGGATTACAGATTACTTCGGACCTGGATCGTCTGTTACAGTAAGGTGAATCAACAAAAAAATTAAAAATCGGTGATTGCTGTTACGTCGAACTCAATTATTGTGATCTTCGAACTCCATCAACCCCAAAAAATCATCATCAAAAATTCGTCGATCAAGTGTTGCTGATTCAACCAATCTGTATGCTGCCAAGGCTGAAATTATCTGAAGATGACCCGAGATTAATCCAAGTACTGACCCACGGGAAAACGCCAATTATTCACATTCAATGGAATTCCGTAGATTACGGTTAATGTAATTTTCGATACTTTCAAGTTATATATTTCATTCACTATTGCTGAAAACGATGGGATATATTCAGTGATTTTGTGGGATATTGAGCAAAATTAGTAATACAAAAATTTTTTTCCTTTGAGAATTTTTTTTTACCTTCAATTTCCAAAACGCTTAATTTCAAGAACCCCCTTTAGTTCGGTAAAAATCAAGTGAAATTTCACAGGACGATTAAGCTTAAAAATAAGTTCCAATAAAGCAGGTTACGAATGATAAGGTTTGTGGAAACAAATTGCTAGTTGCACATCAAACTGTGAAGGAACAATAAAAATTAAAAAAAAAAATTATAAAAAATTATTAAATATTTTTGAAAATGAAAAAATAACATACGTAAGAATTAATTTAATTGAATTTCCATTCTGGAAAACATTTTTGGGAGAAATAGTTTTAGAAACTTTCTCAGTAAATGTTAGTGGAATAATTCATTATAAAAGAGGTATCAAAGTCGCAAAATTTGTAGAAATTTCAAATAATATTTTCAGTATTCAAGCTTTGGACTCGATAGAATCTTTCAGAATTTTTCTTGAAAATTTTGAGAGAAAATCCTCTTTAAAAATACGTAAAACTACGAAAATTAAAACTTATAATATAATACTAACAAGCAAAATACTCTCAATTGAACAAAATTCATAATTCAACAAGTCATTGTTACAAAAAGAAAAATTCTTTGTCATAGTGAACAAATTTACTTGTGAACTTTCATGTCACAAAATTCTTTTGTTCAAAATACTAATGCATAAACTTGAAAATTTTTTACAATAAAATATTATAGATAGCTTTCAAAAATAATTTTCAATAGATCCTTTGTTATACACATTTACAAGGATTCAAAATTAAACAAGATTTCTTCAAGTTCATTTTTGAAACATATTCTCAGTTGGAATATTTTTTTTCTTTTCTTCTCTCTTTTCATATTTTAAAATACAAACATACACACGAATAATATTACGAAAATTAATAATTTAAATAAAAATAATTATTAATTAAAAAATAAAATAATTTTTTTGGAATTAATTTTTTTTGAAAATAAATTTTATTATTTCTTTTCAAAATTGAGTTGTCAGAACTAAGCACATTACCAAGTACTCCAAAAAGCATGAATATGGCAAGTGAAAGAACCACTACTCCATCCCCTCAAGGAGGATCAGGCTTTGGGAGTACACACCCTCAAGTACATTATGTTATGCCAGATGATGAAACCATATGTCCGATACAAGGTCCAAGTGGGAAAATATTTGATGGTCAATACTACTTGGACTGGAAACGTATGATCATAGCTTTAATAAGGGGTTTGGGATATTGGGATGTTTTTGGCCCACACCCTGAACTAAAAATTTATATCGAAAATATGGACAATTTGCAATACAGACCATCTTCAAACTCTGCTAAAGCATATTTTAAAAAACAAGAATGTGCAAAAGCATTTATCATGGAACAAATGACATATAATGTATCAAAACTAATTAGAGTGTGTAAAACAGTAGATCAAATTTTTGAAAAATTGGATATAACTTATGGTTCTAAAACCAAAATAGTTGCAAATATGGCAAAATCAAAATGGACCGCCTTTCGATTTACACCAGGTGGAAATATAAGAGGTTTTTTAAATAAATGGGATATCTTAGTACAAGAAGTTTGTGATGCAGGGAAGGAAGTATCTGAAGAAGAGGAGTTAGAAAATCTTCAATTAGCATTAGGATACGAACAAACCATTGCAAAAATGCAATTTGATAACCTCCCTGAAAACAGAAAAAATCTAGAAGTATTCAAACAAATATTAAAAGAAGACGGTGATCAAAAAAATGAGAGATAAATAAATTAAATTACAATACCAATCGTCTAATAAAAAATTTGATAATAATGGGAATAAATTTAGAAATAATAATACAAATTATAATAATAATAAAGATAATAGGTGGAATAGAAATAATAATTACAGACGAAATAATAACACAAATGGAAATAATAATGGAAATAATAATAATAATAATTATAAAAATAATAATCCAAGAAATGAAAATAATAATCAAAATAAACAAAATAATTATAATAATAACCAAAATAATAATAGAAATAATAATCAATCGCCTAGAAAAAATAATAAAGAAGAAAGATGTTTTATATGTAACCAAACAGGACATTACAAAAATAAATGCCCTGATTATAAACCCGAAAATAAAGAACAAAATAAAGAAAAACCAAAAAAAATAAAGACAAAAAAGAAGAGGAAAGACCAATAAAATTATCATATATGGTTAAAAAATATAGTAACAATGAAGATTGGCTTTTAAAAAAATTAAATAAAGATAATACAAAAAATGAAAATTACATACAACTAAAAAAAAAAATGTTACTTGATGAGGGGATGGAAGTCCATCTCACATCAAATATAAAAAAATTAATTAATGTAACAAAATTCAAAATTCCAGTAAAATTACAATGTGCACTTAAAGACACATATTTATATGCCACACATATGGGAAATATGAGAATATTAGTAGAAAACGAAAACAAAATTCAAACGGCAATTGAATTATTGGAAGTCCATTATGTACCAGATCTGTCATTAGATATTATGTCTGGAATTAAAGTGACAGAATCGGGAATATTACATATGGACCAAGGAAAAGAAAAAATACAAACATATTTTATAGAAACTGGAGACATTCTATTTATATCTTATAAAATTGATGGTGTCTTTCAAGTAAATTATGATTATATAAATATACCAAAAAAATGTATGCCCGTCACTCAAAATCAAGATGATGACGAATGAGATTCCTTTTCTGTCGAATTAGAAATAGAAGAAGAGGAAGAAGAACCCATTAATAATAATAATAATTTAGAAGAAAATAATGAAAATAATAATACTATAATAGAAAATAATAATAATGAGGATAATAATAATAATAAAAAAAAAATATTTCAGATAATTCATTAGAAATAATTCAAAATAACACAAATAACCATAAAAAAATGATTTGGCATAGACGATTAGGCCATTTAAATGGAAAATATATGAGATATCTACATAAAGTCACAACAGGAATTCCGAAAACAATGAATTTTAAAGATAATGATTTCATCAATTGTGAAATTTGTAAAATAGCCAATAGCCAACGTCTAGGTCATAACAATGTTAGAAATAAACCTCAAAGGAGATTGGAAATTATATCTTCCGATATTAAGGGACCATTCCCACCCACAATAGCTAATCAGAAATATTGACAATTATAGCAAATACACCTTCGTGATACCAATATCAAATAAAAGTCAGGTATTCACAGAATTTAAAAATATTTTTTTTCAATGAAAAATAAATTCCCCGAAACACCAATAAGTCAAATAAGGTGCGATAACTCAAAAGAATATACCAATCAAAAATTAGTAAAATTTTGTGAAGAAAATGGAGTACAAATAGAAAATGTAGTTCCTTACACACAGGAATTAAATGGAATTGCTGAACGTCAAAATCAAACATTGATGAAAAGAGTAAGAAGCTTACTAATTGATGGTTATCTAGATATTAAGTATTGGGCACATGCAATAGCTATAGCTGCATACTTAATAAATAGATCACCAACAAGAGTGAACTTAGAATACAAAACTCCATACGAAATTTGTTTTGGCAAAAAACCTAATCTGGATAATTTAATTTTTGGATCCTTAGTTTATAGACATATTCCACTCGAAGTCCGACAACAGAATGCGACTAAATCAAAAAATAAAAATGAACAAAGAATCGACCCAAAATTTGCACCAAGGGGAGAAAAGGGAATACTCATGGAATATACCACTACAGGATTTTGCATTAGAGATCCTTTTTCAAATAAATTTAATATATCTTGTGATGCTAAATTTGACGAAAATAAAAATATATCAAACTTAAAAAATTGTGAACAAGAACTGGTACTTAAACCGGCAAATTTTGTAAAAAATTTAGTTAACATAAACACTTTCAACATCACAAAAAATATAGATAATAGGTGGATCGAAGATTGTATACCAACATGCTATAAAGATGTCAAAAACAACCCATTTGGAAAAGAATGGATGAAAGCTATTGAGGATGAATTTATTTCCCTGGGGGAAATAGACGTTTGGGAAGAAGTAGATTACAATAAATCATTAAAAACTATAGATACAAGATGGGTTTTTGTAACAAAACCGAATGATGAAGGATACCACCAACCATAGTTGCTAGGGGTTTCAAGGACAGAACCAAATATGAATTAGGACAAGTATTCGCCCCTGTTATTCCAATTTGGTTAGTAAGATGGTTCCTATCAATAGTCAATAAATATGATTTGGAAATGGTTCAATATGATGTGAAAACAGCGTATCTAAATTCCCCTGCTATAGTCCCTATATATTTAAAACCCCCAGAAGGTTTACTAATGGAAAGTAATAAATTATTGAGACTCAAAAAATCTAATTATGGCCTAAAAACATCGTCCAAATCATGGTATAATTTAATAAACGAATATATTTTAAAAATGAACTTTGAAAGATCTAAAACAGACAAATACATATATTTTAAAAAATCAAATGAAAAAATAATTCTCATGATTACATATGTTGATGACATATTGATAGCATCAAACACCCCCGAATGGATTAAAAATGTAAATGATTCTTTTTAAAAAAGATTTACCATGAAAATAATTGATAACCCGAGATTTTATTTAGGATTTGAAATAATAAGAGATAGAAAGGAAAATACAATAACTTTAATACAGTCAAGGTATATAGAAAAAATATTAAAAAAATATAATCAAAACGAATCAAATTTCATAAATACACCCATAGAAACATCTTTGAAAATTGAAGAAGATGAAAACTGCACAGACGATACAGAATATCGTTCAATGATTGGAGCTCTATTATATCTAGCTAGAATAACAAGACCCGATATTTTGTTTGCAGTAAACTATTTCTCAAGATTCCAAACAAAATCAAATTTTAAATTAAAAAATCATGTAAGACGAATATTTAAATATGTGAACACAACAAAAGAATTTTCGATTAAATTCACATCAGATAGTAAAGGCATACACTCTTTTGTAGATGCATCTTATGCCCCAGATGTAAAAGATCATGAAATAAAAATATCAAATTTAAATTTAGGAAAATCTATATCAGGATTTTTAATATATTTAAATGGGGATTTAATAAATTGGAATGTAAGAAGACAAACGATCGTAGCCACAAGCTCAACTGCTGCTGAAATAATCGCAGTATTTGATGCTTTAGACGACATACAAGTTATATTCCTCTTACAAAAAGAAATATTTGAAGAAAATGACCCCTTAAGAATTTTTGAAGACAATATATCAGCACTTAGAATAATGTTGGGAGGAGCTCAAAAAACGAGCAAGAGCTTTAATGATAAAATGTTATGCCATTACACAATCTGTGGAGGATAAAGAAATCGAATTTAAAACTGTTGGCACAAATTCACAATTAGCAGACATGCTAACAAAAAGTCTTGACAAACAGAAATTTAGAAACTTAGTCGACAAAATATTGACAACATCAAATCTCTCACAATAAAATTTCTCAAATTCAAAATAATTGCATGGAAAAATTATTTATTTCAAAAAGGGAAGGAATATAAATATTCGAAACTAAATAATATGTCAAGTCACAAATCACTGAATATAATAATCTCTTTTTTGCAGTATAGTACCTGAAAATATAATGTTCGAGAAAAGAAAAGAAAAAATCACATGTTCAAACCAAATTAATAATATATTATATTCTTTAGGCCAAAAAAATACTTGTTGAAACAAAATTTATATTTGTTTAGGTATTCATTATCATCTCTACAAATTCAATATTCGAACGAACAGAGACCTGAATACAAGTCATTGACATGATTTCACACATTAGTTGATATTAGTTTATCACATTTTGGTACACCCTCATTCAACAAGTATTAAACAAATTTGAACAAAACTTTTCTCGAACAGCATGGAATATCGAAAAATACTCGAATCGAAGTACGTTACTGTAATGTAATATGTCGATAAATAACTTCGAAAATACATCGAGATATATGTTACGATCGAATAATAATCTAGTCATTGTTCATCCTTTATGTAATTTATTTTAATTTATTTTATTTTGTTTGGGAAATGAACATAAATGTACAATAATACAATAATTCAAAATTAATTAATTTATAATATTTGTTCTTGTGATAAATCATGTTTGCTCGTTTCGTTGGACTGTGGGGGGGGTGTTGTTCTGCACTCCACCTGCACTCGCTCACTAACACTTAGCGCAACTACATTCGATAACATAAACTAACACTATTCAGGTTGTGCGAACAAACACGACTTTTTTCATTCGTTCACCCGAGAACGCTGAAACTCATTTCCCACTCAAACTTTAATCTTGTAATGGAGGGAGATCGTTCATCTTCCTCAAACTTGTAAAGTGTACTTTAAATCATTGCATTACAGTATCTCTAACTAACTTGTTTCTTTCCTTGGATTTCAACCTCACTTCAGTACTCATTCGACCAGGTTTATCCTATACTTATATATAGAAGTCACAGAAGAAATATTACTCAAGTATTGTTCTCGAATATTGGTGATAAACTATCGAGACAAGTTGAAGTACTCTGACGTGTAAGCATCACAAAAGTCATTTTAAACATATTTTAATTCCCTTCACCTGCCCTACATATTGAAGAACAAACGACACTTACTCTTACATCGTGGTATAATTTGTCCCAACTACAAAATGATGACGATTTTGTTACATTGGCTTTACAGGAATGTGTTAACTTGTCTAAATAGTTTATATAACTTTACTAACAACCATGGTTGTGTTGGTTGTTCATTCTGAACAAGCCCCAGTAGATCTTTTTGCGTTTGTTTTCATTCTGTTGGTATTATGAATCTATGACGGCTTTAAAAACACGACGAAAAAAGACCTACTGCACATGTGCAGTAAACCGATGTCCATTGTACAGCTCTAGAATCATGGCACGTTTCGTTAACATTGGTGAGATAGGGCTGCTAGGTATCCAGTACAAAATAAAAAAAAAAAAAGTTAGCAGAAGTCGTAACTCGTATTTGTAATTTGTAATTTTTCGACAATTAACCTGCATAATTTGGTGATTTGTTCAAGTCAAAAAATTGTGTCTGCATATTGTTGGATTTATTACAAAATACGACTTTCGTTGACTTCTTTTTCCTTACCCAGTACCTCCGATGTTATAAACACTTTTTTTGCCTTATGTATAAATGGCGTTGGCTCTGTCAACATACTGTATAGTTCAAGTTCTGACCCGATCTTTTAATATGATTGATTTAATGAAAAATTTGATCGATCGATGTCTTCCAAACGATCGAGACATCCGATTCCGAATTTCCAAGACAGGGGGCTGCTGAATGCTTAGTATATCATTATTAACGCAGGTATAAGTCTTGCTAAGTGCTTACAAAAAAAAATGAATTTAGGTAAATAACCGCCACTAAAATCGACTATCAACCACCCAGCAAAAAAAAAAAAAAGAAAAGGAAAAAGAGAGAAATAGAAGAACAAGAAGTTTGTTGATTCATTGTTTGTTAATGCGATGAATTTTGGAAGGAATTAGCCGAATGCCAAAGGAAATAGCTATCAATACCGGAACAAATACGAATAGTAATATTATTCAAGTATTGTAATATTTAACTGTAATAACTTATAACTTACATCATCATTTAAGTTCGACGGATTAGCAGGCAAGATTTCCGTCTCCATGATTTACATTACCAATCAAATTAAATGTCAATGAAACTATTGGAAATTGTACAAATAATGTTAGCAAACAAAATAGGCAAGAATGCTAACTACTCCACTCCACAAAAGTTGTATTGTACGCACAAACATTCAAATGAACAATGCATCTTTAGTTCATGACAGATAGACAAAGCAACGAAGGAATGCGAACTGTGGAAAAACCTATACGAACCTTCCAAAACACTCAAAACTAAATACGCATTCAAAAGACGTGTGAGCACATTTTGTTGATACGAAATCCCACCTCACTCATTCTTCATCATCATCATCACGATCTCCATATATATATGTGTGAGAAAATGAGGAAGAAATCAACGGATCGCGACGACTAAAAACCTATGAAACGAACCTAAACTAAAAACGACATCGAACTGAGACTAGACACACATATTACGAACACATAAATAAAGACACAAGATTCACTAATTACGAACTTTTATTTCCACATTAGAGTAGTGGAGTTGTTAACAACATGAATAACAAAATGCGACTAGAGGCGTATGATTACAAAATATCACAGTCAGGTACAAAACACTAAAAATCACAGATCACAAAAATATATAAACAGTGTTGCCACCACAAATGATATGTGAGAATAATAGTCACGAGTATAATTTAATTTGCTATAATTCTCACACGCCTCCTCAAATTAAACTTATACGAATATGGTAAAATGGTAAAATTGAATTATTAAACTAATGGAGTCATTATGAATACAAATGACAAAAGGTCAACAAAAATACAAAAAAGTTACAACAACAAATATTACATAAATGGTAAACATATACAATAAGTTACAACAACTTTAACATTTTACAGAATACATCAAATTTAGGCCTCGGGCAGCCCTTCGTAAAAACATCAGCCAACTGTCGCGAAGTTGACACGTATGAATACTTAAAGTCTAAATTTACGTGATTGCACACAAAACGGTACTTTACGTCCACATGTTTTGATCTGCGTGTGTTCCATTTTCCAGAGTGCAAAATAGCCAGACAACTCTGATTGTCTTCGTAAATTACAGCTCTGTCATTAATTTGAATGCAAAAGTCACTCATTAAATATTTCAACCAGATTGATTCAGTGGTAGCATCGCATATGGCGATCAACTCACTTTCAGTGCTAGACAGAGCTACCGTTGGTTGTTTCTTACTAGACCAGGACACCAGCGACCCATAAACAAAGACACAGTAACCCGAGATTGACCGTCTTGTGTTAACACAGTTACCCCAATCGGCATCCGAATATGTTTCGACTATATTGCCATTATTATTATGTTCATATGAATATACAAGTTTTTTATCTTTGTAGTCACTAAATATTTCAGAACTCTCAATAAATATTTGAAATGTTCATCTGTGGCATAACTGGAGAACTGGCTGAAGTACGATATTGCAAAGCAAATATCAGGCCGTGATCCTAGCATTAGGTACATCAAACATCCCACGAGCTGTTGATAGTTATTATTCAGTACACTATCACACGCATTGAGGTCCCTATCCAATTGGAGCTTGGGGTCAATAGGTGTGTAGGTAGGTGCACATTTATCAACACCGAATCGCCTAGCAACAGACTCGATGAGATTCTTCTGCTCGATCTCCAGTATGCCCTCTTCGCGACTGTAATTAATGTTTAAACCTAAATACTTATTAACTTTTCCAAGATCCTTACATTTGAATCTCTTATTAATTTTATTTTTGAAAAATATAATTTGTTCTTTATTATTCGAACTAATGAGAACGTCATCAACATAAGTGAGTAGATAAACTATCGTCCATCATGTTTATTTTTGAAAACATACAGACAGTCATCAGCCATGCTTTGTACAAAGCCAAGTGACAACAGGAACTCATTAAATAACTTATTCCACACTTTTGGCGACTGTTTAAGACCATATATAGACCTATTTAGTTTTAGTACATTATTGTGTTTATCAACCTGTGTTTCAATACCTTCAGGTATCTCGAGGTATACATCCTCCTGAAAGAACACCGTTCAGGAACGCACTACAAATATCTATTTGTTCTATATAAAATTTTAATTTGTTACTGACAGCCAAGAGGGTCCTCACAGTCGAAAGTTTCGCCACTGGCGCATATACTTCATTAAAATTGAAGCCTTTCTTCTGCTGACAGCCTCTGGCAACTAACCTAGCTTTATATAAGACATTATTTTCATTATCATATTTTTTATTAAATATCCAACGACACGTGATGGTAGGGGCGTCCTTTGGACGTTTGGTCACCTTCCAAGTCTGATTGGAGTTCAGGGCACTTATTTCAGATGAAATGGCCTCCTTCCACATCAGACTATCAGGTGCTACACTCGCCTCCTCAAACGTCAAAGGAATGCCATCCTCAGCCAGGTATATATTTCCTGTTGCTTGATCACGTGTAGTCGCCTCCTGTGAAAGACAATCTAAATTTAAATCACCATCAACTTCAATATTTTCCAAGTTGGATTCAGTGACTTCTTTAAATAACTCATCATTTTTAGTATATTTATTATATTCAGGATTACTTATTGCACCCTCAAAGAACTCAACATCACGTGACAGACGTATCTCCTTAGTACTTAAGTCTAACAACCTGTAGCCGCATGGTGAATAACCTACCATTATTAAGCTTTTCACTTTTACTCTTAAATTTATCAGAGTCATGTTTGAATGACAACATATATGCGTCGCATCCAAACGTTTTTAATTTATTATAATTGTATTTCTCACCAAACCATCTCTCAAATGGAATAAAATCTTTATTTGTAGGGCATCTGTTTATGATATAGGTGGAGCACAATATGGCTTCCGACCAAAATATCTTTCCAAGACCACTCTCAAACAACAGTGTCCTTGCCCTCTCGCACAGTGTCCTGTTCATTCTCTCAGCTTTTCCATTCTGCTGAGGACAACCACCAACAGTAGGTTCAACCACAATTCCCTTCTCAGTACAATATGACTGGAAGGTAGTATTCAAGTACTCTGTGCCGCGATCACAACGGAGTCTCTTTACGTTATAGCCAAACTTATTCGAGACCATCTCGTGATATTCTTTAAATTTTGTAAAAGCTTCTGTCTTGTTCGCCAGCAAGTAAACACAACAAAAATTTGAGTAATCGTCGATAAAGGTCATGAAATACTTAGCTCCTTTATATGCAGGAGGGTTAATAGGTCCACAGAGATCAGTATGAACCAACTCCAATGGCTTACTTGTTTTTCTTTCATGCCTTTGGAATGGTTTTCGACTCTGTTTCCCCATAACACAGGGCTCACACAGCAATCTGCGATTGGAGTCAACATTGGGTATCAAACCCCTACTCGACAACAATCGAACATCGTTCACATTTAAATGAGCAAGTCGTTTATGCCACACGAACAGTGGGCTCAACTCATCCCCCAACGTCAGATTACACGATTGACTTGACATTTTTACAAAGTCAATTGTGTACAAATCCGAGTCTACGCTAACACCAGTGGTAACTACTTTTCCACTGCAGCGTTGGATGATCTCAACAGACTCTTCCTTGAACAAAGTGTCAAATCCCGACCTGCTCATTCGTTTAACCGAAAGCAGATTCTGTGGCAGCTCCCGAGCATACCTTACATTTTTAACTCGATTACGATTCCATTTAAAAGTTTTAATTTTACAGTACCCACCGACGTGACAGACAAAGAGACACCCTTTTTCGCAACACAGATACTATGTGGTCTGATCAAGTCTATATAGTCACTGAACAAATTTATATCATTAATAATGTGAATTGTGCATCCACTGTCAACTATAAATGTGGTTCGAGGCATCAAGTTTAAATTTTCTTTTGCATTGCAAGAGTCATTAATTTTTTTATTATCGTCATTATTCAACGTGAAGCTGTAACCCACTTCAGAGCAAACGTCATTAGCATTAAAATTTTCATTGCACATCTGTGCCGAGCTCCTATTACTGTTATTATTATTGAACTTTGGTCATTAACTCGATTTTCACTATTATTATTACTATTATTACAACTATTATTATTGTTACGATTTTTGGAATAACAATTTCGAGCTATGTGCCCTATTTTATTACAATAGTGACATTTTACATTCGAATGTCCACCGTCAGAATTATTATTACGACCACGTCCATTAAAATTATTACTATTATTATTATTATTTGAGCTCGAATTTTGATTATTATTATTAAAATTATTATTTCCGCCTCGACTAAAACCACGACTATTATTATTATTTCGAGATCGACCACGATTAAAACGATTTCCTTTACTATTATTCCCAAAATTTCGTCCAACATTATTGCAATCACCAAAATAAATGTTCTCCTCACCAGTGGCACCCACTGATGAAGGTTTTAGAGATGTAGTGTTCAGAGTGTTACCTCGAACTGCCGATTTGCTATCAGACGATAGCTCACGCTGGAAGTTATTCAATTTCATGAAAACACCATCCCAGGTGACGACTTCTGCATCTTCGATTACAACCTTAATTGGACGAAATTCTGCAGGTAATGACCTCAGCAATACCAAAATAAACTGTTTCGTGGTCGTTAAATCTCCTAATTCAGTCAAACGTCTACAACGAGAACGAAAATCCAACAAATATTTATGCAAATCAATTACCAGACACATACCGTTTTGCGTACAAATCACCTCGTAAATCCATCAGCGTCTGGTCATTGCCGTTGTCGATGAGGTTCGTGAGGACATGAAACATCTCCTTCGCCGTCGTGTACGTCTGGATCATCTCAAGGTACTCGTCAGTCACGTTGTTAGCTATCAGGAACATCGCCTTCGCGTTCTCCTTGGACCAAGCATCTCCCCTGTTACGAACAGTCGGCAAAGAATCGATTATAATATTAGTTAACGACTCCTTTGCCAACAACAGTTCCATCCGGAACTTCCATGTGCGGCCATTCTGCCCATTGAACGGCTCGATCATGTTCTTCTTTCGCGCTTCCATCTCGTTGACAGGTACGAACGATCAGTTACACCGCAAACACAGCGATTTTCAGCAACTTTCAGACACGTCGACCAACAATTCAACACAAACGAGATCACAGGAACATCGAACAGAGAACATATCAAACAATCGAAAAACAATTAGCAGGCATGATACTACTTGGGTGTGGCGAGCAGGATCCGACAGCACAACATTGACGAACTATGACAATGGCGACCACGTTGACATCCAGGTATCTGGGCCCATAACCTGTGAGAAAATGAGGAAGAAATCAACGGATCGCGACGACTAAAAAACCTATGAAACGAACCTAAACTAAAAACGACATCGAACTGAGACTAGACACACATATTACGAACACATAAATAAAGACACAAGATTCACTAATTACGAACTTTTTATTTCCACATTAGAGTAGTGGAGTTGTTAACAACATGAATAACAAAATGCGACTAGAGGCGTATGATTACAGAATATCACAGTCAGGTACAAAACACTAAAAATCACAGATCACAAAAATATATAAACAGTGTTGCCACCACAAATGATATGTGAGAATAATAGTCACGAGTATAATTTAATTTGCTATAATTCTCACAATATGTCATAATGTACAGTCTGATCACGAAGTGTTTCCCCTTCTACTTTTCTACTTTCGATCGCATATCGCTGTTGCTTCACCATTTGCTTTTTCGTTTGTAAAATATATTTTAGTTGCGGAATAAACGTCTTTAAAGTCAAAAGTCTCAAGTTCTTTCGATCCTCGTTCTCCATACCTCACATCATGGTAGCCATCGCTACGGTAGAACTTTGAAGAGAGACTTAGAAATTTAAACTGATGAATTAATTATTTTTTGAAATTTGATTTACTGCTGTGCGTAAAATTTTTTATGTTTTTCTGTTAAATAACACACGAAAAGTCATCGTGTTTTTCGAGAAAGTATCTCGAATTTAAATTTATTTTGAAAAAATCAAAATTTAAAGTTGAAGAATAGCTGAAGTTCCGGACTCAAATAACGGCCATTACTGGAAGTCAACGAACGCTAAAACCAGAGGGACCGCCAACGAGATCAAGAGGACAACCAACGGAAACCTGCTCCCGTCATCGAGGACTCAACCGAGAACCCATCGAAGACCCAACTTTTTCGGAACAACCCACATCTAAAATTAAAGCAGGAAGTACCAAGGTCAACAGCGAAGGAAACATAAATCATCGGTAAACCACAGCAGAAATCAAGAAGAGAAAAATATTGTAAAGGTAATATTTGTTGAAATTATTTATTTCTTCATACGTTGTAAATTGTATTTGAAGTGAGGCCCCAAAAAAATTAAATAACAAAGAAGGAGTACATGTCCCAAATAATAAATTTATCTGAATCCAAAATCGGTGAATATAATATTAAAAAAGAAGATTTGGAGGAACTAATTAAAAAATTTGAAGGAGAGAGAGTAGTTGATCTGAAGACAGAAATTTATAATCTACCCCACGTCAAATATTTCACGGGTGAAATTATATTAGAGTCCTTTGTAATAGATATATCCGGGAGAATAGAAGACATTAGTAGTCTTAAATATATTGTAATTTCAGAATCTTCAGTAAATTATTTTTCGAACAGAATTTATAGTTCTGCTAAATCGAAAGAAAAATTTATGAATAGATTCTTTAATTAGGTAAATTTAGGAAAACTGGATATAATAGAAAATTGTGAAAAAGAAAATTTAATTAAAAAATTAGAAAAAGAATCCAACGAAAATAAAAAATACACAGCCGTTTGTAATAGGGAAGAAAATTTATTAGGTTTTAAGAAAATAGAAGGAAAAATGGCGTCCTCAAATGAAATTAAACCAATTCAAGCCCCACTCGGAAAAGTTTTCAATGGCAAATATTATTTGGATTGGCGAAGAATGATCATATCAGCCATCCGAGGTGCGGGATATTACGACATCTTTGGGAGAAAGCGAATTCTTACAATCCTATATTGAAAACATTGATGATTTAAACTTTCGGCCAAATAAAGAAATGCTAAATTACTGCAAAATGCAGGACAATGCCAAAGCGTTTGTCTTAGAAAGAGTAGTCCAATGAAATAACGAAACAAATACGAGATTGTAACACCGCAATTTTAATGCTAAAAAAGTTAGACAATATTTATGGGACTAAAACCTCAGTTACGGCTAATATGGCTAAGGCAAAATGGTTAGAATTCCGATTTCAACCAGGAGGAAACATGAAGGGATTCTTGAAAAAATGGGACGAATTAGTAACTGATGTAAGAGATAGTGGCAAAGAAGTCACAGAGAATGAAGAACTAGAGAATTTGCAATTGGCACTGTGTTATGAGCAACAAATAGCCAAAATACAATACGAAAGTTTACCTCCTAATGAAAAAAATTTAGATAATTTTAAGAGAATACTGAGAGAAGATTCAGATCAAAAATATAGGGACCAAATTTTAAAAAAGAATATTAATGGAAATAATGGTAATAATAATAATATGAATAGAAACAGTAGTAATATGAATGGAAATAATAATAGATATGGTTATAGAGGAAGATTTAATAATAACTATAGGGGAAGAAATAATTATAGAACCCATAATAATTATAATAATTTTAGAAATGGCAACAGAAACGGTTTCAATAATAATGGTCAAAATGGTAATGGTAATAATAATAATACACCAGAACAAACCCATAATAATAATACGAATAATAATAGTAATGGTAATAACGGTGGCAATTATAGAGGAAATAATTACAGGGGAAACTCTAATTATAGAGGAAACAACTATAGAGGGAATAATGGAAACAACAATCGTAATAATCCCAAATGCTACAAATGCAACCAATTCGGACACATAGCCCAGAATTGTATGAATAATAATAATCAAAGTAATGATATTAAAGGAAATACTAATAGTAATAGTCAGGGAAATTACCCACCAAAAACAAACGTAAATACATCCAATAATAATAAAAAAGATAGTTCTGAGCAGCAAGTAAAAATGTCTTGCATGATAAAAAAATATAATAATAATGAATGGCTGTTAAACGAATTAATTAATAATAATAAAAGTAATAATGAGGAAAAATACGAAACATTGAATAATAGAGCGATTCTTGATGGAGCTGCAGAAGTCCACTTAACTTCCGATCTAAGTAAATTAATAGATATAAAAAAATTTATAACCCCCATTAAATTACAATGTGCGGGTAAAAACACGTTTTTATATGCTACACATACAGGAAGGATGATCATAAAAGTAGAAAATTCAAACAAAAATCAGTCATTGATAGAACTAAATGACGTTCATTATGTGCCAGACCTAAATTTGGATATTATCTCAGCCATAAAAATAACTAATACAGGGATAACAAACATCGACCAACAAAAAGAAATAGCAAATATTTATTTTATCGAAACAGAGGAAATAATAATTACGGCAAAAAAAGAAGAGGGTATATTTTATATATACTATAACATCGAGACAAATGATATAAAAAATAATGAAGATTATATGGATATAAAAAAAATGTAATATGTGCCCCAGTCACCCAGAATAATAACGATGAATGGGACAATTTCACAGTAGAAATGGAAATCATTGAGGAAGATGAAAATACCCAACAATCTCAGGGGGGTGACGAAACTGAAATAAATGAACCCTGTCAAAATAATGAAATAAATGAACCTAAGAATAATAATAACACAAATAAAAAATTAATAATACATAGAAGATTAGGACATTTAAATGCCAGATACTTACAAAAATTAAAAAATTTAGCAATAGGAATACCCGAAAATATTAATTTCAAAGATGAAGACTTTATAAATTGTCAAATTTGTTGTATAGCCAATAATTCAAGGCTAGGTCATACTGGGATGAGGACTAAACCTACTAGGAAACTCGAAATAACTTCATCTGACATCATGGGACCGTTTACACCTTCCGTAGCCAATCAAAAATACATATTAACATTCATAGACCATTTTTCGAAATACACATTTGTCATGCCCATAGCCAACAAAAATCAGGTGACAATAGAATTCAAAAATACCATAATGTCTATGAAAAATAAATTTCCGGAATATCCTATAGGAACAATAAGATGCGACAATGCAAAAGAATATACAGATACGAAAATTCTAAATTATTGTAGAGAAATGGGCATAACAATGGATTATGTGGTTCCATATTCTCCCGAATTGAATGGTGTTGCCGAAAGGCAAAACCAAACATTAATGAGGAGAGTAAGGGCCATGTTAATTGATGCTAACCTCGACATAAAATATTGGTCTTATGCTGTTGTAACTGCAGCCTACTTAATCAATAGATCCCCGACAAAGGCGAATGAAGGATACAAAACCCCATACCAATTGTTTTACGGTAAAAAACCCAATCTTAAAAATTTAAAAATTTTTGGTGCATTAGCCTATAGACACATACCCATCGAAGTTCGAAAACAAAATGCCACGAAGGCAAAATCTAAATTGAAAAACAAAATTGACCCAAAATTGGCACATAGGGCGGAAAAAAGCATATTAATGGGATACACGAATACGGGATATTGTTTGGGAGATCCATATAATTCTAAATCATACATATCATGCGATGTTAAGGTAGATGAAACCCAAAATATAAAATCACTTTTAATCAATAAAAAACCTCTGACAATAAAATCGGCAGATTATGAATACGATTTAGGAATAATAAATCCTGTAGTTATGAATGTTAGAATGAAATATAATATGGCTTACATCGAAGATAATATACCGAAATCATTCTCTGAAATTGAAACAAATCCTTTCAGAGAAGAATGGACAAGGGCTATTAATGATGAATTTAGTTCCCTCGATGATCTGAAAGTATGGGAAGTGATAGACTATGATCGTCAAAAGTTAATTGATACGAGGTGGATATTTACAATAAAATTCGACGAATTTGGCAACCCAAAACCCAAAGCCAGATTAGTAGCACGTGGTTTTAAAGATCGGACAGAATATAACATAGCAGAAACACATGGACCTGTAGCATCCATAGGTACAATCAGATTATTATTATCAATTGTTAACAAAGAAAAACTTATAATGGTACAATATGATGTAAAAACAGCCTACCTAAATTCGCCTATTATAAAACCAATTTTCGTGAAAAGACCAGAAGGCATAAACATCAATAGAAATCAAGTACTCGAATTAAAAAAATCAATCTATGGTCTAAAAACCTCAAGCAAATCGTGGTACGACTTGTTGGACACGAAGGTAAAGGAAATGGGATTTAAAAAAACAAAGAGTGATAGATGCTTATATATTATGAAAAACGAAAATGAAAAAACATATTTTTTGAGTTACGTAGACGATATATTAATAGCATCAAATTCACAATCCTCTATTACGAAAATAAACGAAGAACTTCAAAAAGATTTTACAATCACAATCACAAACGATCCAAAATTTTTCGTAGGTTTAGAAATTGTAAGAGATATAGAAAATAATACCATAACAATTTCACAGTATAAACATATAGAAAAAATGATAAAAAAATTCGGAATATCTGAAATCAAAAATACGAATACACCCATGGAAACAGGATTGAAAATTGATAAAATACAAAATGGAAGAGATGACACCGAATATAGATCCATGATAGGGGGATTACTTTATTTAGCGAGATTGACAAGACCGGACATATTGTTTCCTGTAAATTTCTTTTCCCACTTTCAGAATAATTCAAACGACACCTTAAAAAATTATGTTAAAAGGATATTTAGATACGTCAACACAACAAAAAATTACAATTTAAAATTCACATCAAAGGGGGATGGAATTCAAGCATATATTGATGCATCTTATGCACCCCAGGTTGACGATAATAATATAGAAATAAATAACCTAAATAAGGGAAAATCAATAACTGGCTTTATGATATTCGCCTACGGAGACTTAGTGGAGTGGAATTGTTCCAAACAAACTATTCACGCTTCATCGAGTACCGCAGCCGAGATAATTGCAGTTTTTGATACTCTAGATACGATTAAAGTAATGCAGTACATAAATTTCGAAATTTTTGGGGAAAAATTAATGGTAGATATTATGGAAGACAACATTTCGACGCAAAAAATATGTTCCGGAGGAAGTCAGAGGAAATCGCGGGCCCTAATGATTAAGTGTTATTCAATTTTGGAAGCGTATGAGGACAAAATTATATTTTTTAGAACGGTTACTTCGGAAAATCAGTTAGCTGATATTCTAACAAAATCTTTGGACAGATCAAAATTTGAAAACATTATTGTAAAAGTATTAAATGAAACAAACATATATACATAAATACGAAATTCAAGTCAAAATACGAAAAATTCACAAACTCATTTTTCTCCCATTTCAATTACGAGTCGTAAATTGTCCAAAAATAAGTCGTAACACGAAAATATTTGCTGAAATATTAACCTTCATTTATTGTCAAAAAAGAATAGCCAACATTACGATTTACTTGAAAATACGTGCCTAAAATAAATCGAAGGTTTCTCAAATATTACAACAAAGAAAAAATGATGAAAATCGAGCAAGTAAAAACCCTACAATTCATACAATAGAAACCCTATACACTTTCCAACAAGCGTGGGAGAAACGCATGGAATATTCCCACACGCACGTATGAAAGGAAACTCTATAACAATACACATAAAGATAAAAACCCATTACATGACCGCAAATTATGATAAACCGAAAAACGTTGCCTTATCCAAAACATGTTAAACGCCACCTCGAATACAATACAACGTACGGAAAGATAATATACGATGCAACGAATATTATTCTACAATTTTATTCATGTTACTTTTAAGATAAATACGTAACGTACGCTCGAATTCATTGAACCTGTAAATGGAAAAACCTTTTATCGTATTTATTCCATCACCTTCTTTTACCATTTTTATTTCATTCATATATATGTTCGTGAATATTTTTTTTCTCTTTTTCATTTTTGAATTTTTTTTTCTCATCAACTCGAATTATACGAGCGGAAATATAATATTACTCGATACAATATAATAAATACGCATGTTACCATTTTTAATTTTGTAATTTTTTTTATTATTTTTATTTTTTATATATATTTTACATATACCATATAATATTCATATACACGATAGTGTTCATTTATTGCATGCATGTTACCATATTTTATATATTTATTTATTTTTTATTAATTCATTTTTAATTTTTTTTGGAAGCACAGCGCAGTAAATTTTTTCTCAGAAACCAAAGTTACCAGAAATAATAAACAAACAATATTAATATTTTTCGAAATTTTTATTCGACATATATTTTTTGTGCTTGTATTTTTTTTTGTATTTAATATTTTTTTTAGATAATAATTATTGATTCGATTTCAGGAAACACGATGAAGAAATTATTCGGTAAAATTTCAGGGGGGTGTTGATACGAAATCCCACCTCACTCATTCTTCATCATCATCATCACGATCTCCATATATATATGTCATAATGTACAGTCTGATCACGAAGTGTTTCCCCTTCTACTTTTCTACTTTCGATCGCATATCGCTGTTGCTTCACCATTTGCTTTTTCGTTTGTAAAATATATTTTAGTTGCGGAATAAACGTCTTTAAAGTCAAAAGTCTCAAGTTCTTTCGATCCTCGTTCTCCATACCTCACATCACATTTTAACATACAACATATGTTTACAATGACATTAACGATTGACGGATAGATAACAACAAGATAACGAAACAACTGACGTACGAAAATGCGTACTTACGGCCCACTGTCACTGTGGCAGGTGGCTCTGTGGCTATTTGGTCTGTGGCGTAGCTGTGGACTATCAGCGGTCTCTCGTTCAGTTTTTAATCTGCCATGAAATGACGTCATGATTATGAGTGTGCTTGTGAGCGTGAGAATATTCTTTTATTCAGAGCACGAACACGGAGCACTGTTTATTGGATAGAAACAGCAGAGAACGAAAACGACGCGCTGTGGGTGATGTGATGAAAAACGAAAATTTGTTTGTTAATCCTCGGTTCTAACAAATCAATTTTAACGAATTAATCAAATTTGTGTTGAATTTTGTAAATAATTGTTGTTTGAGTGCTAATAACAATATATCATGAACTGAAATGAGCTGATCAATCGTCACTCCAGATAATTGTGCCAAGGCTACTTATGGCATTCTCTATAATGGACTAATTCGTATTTTCATCTTACATGCACGCAGGTAGTTCTGTAATTTAACAATTTTCGTTTGAAAATAGATTTTATTTTTTCAGAGTTCAGTCCTTTGTAATTTGTTCTTTCCTCGTATCAATAGGAAAACTTCAATACTCTACTTTGAAACGTTCCTTTTGCGTTCCGTTTACTCTATTTAGGAAAACAAATTTATGTATTTGAAAGCGTCTATAAGCAGTTATCTTCAGAGGTTGAGTTGTACGATTCTTTATTTGATGGGTTGTACGATGAAATTGTTGCTTTCAAATGTACGCAATTATGCTAAAGTAAGGATCGTGGTTAGCTGGTTACTTGATACATCGTCCTTACGAAGTTGAAGAAATGATAGATAGAAAAATGTATCCGTAATTTCATTATTAAATGATAAGTCGTTCTATTAAATCGAATCATGTAAATTGTCGCGATATGGCTCCATGATTAAATTTTGTTTTTCTCAATGGAAGTCATTTTTCTTGTACAACAAAAGTTGGATGTGTCAGCTGTTCTCGTTTTTCGCAAATTTCATAGCATTTTGTTCCGATAATGTTAAATTTGGTGGGGCATTAAGAATAAACTAATATTGATTCACAAATTCGTATACGGTGTTGGATTGTTAGTGAAATTTTGTGTATTATTAGATGCAATTTGATTTAAACTCTGATATAACTTTTATTTTATTAAGTTTCGTTGGATTTAGAACAAGAAACTACTATTTGTCGTTTTCATTGTGAAAGCATTTCATTTAAGTATATTTCGAACTACGAGACTCTTAGACGTTTTTATATGTTATAATTTTTTGAATGTTTTTGAATTAGTGTCTATTATATAGTTGCTTTACGATTCGAAGATGATATTTATCCTCTGATTGTATGATAATCTCGAAATTTTGGACTTATATGGATGAATTATTTGATTTTGAGTTTATTCTCCTGGATATTTTGATGTTGTTATTTCCGGGAGCATCTCTAAAGTTTTCTTTCTTTTATTTAAAATGTTCCATTTTCTATCTCGTCAAATTCAGGTCAGTGTATTATCTGACCCATTTAAAATAAAAAAAAATCTTTGTAGTCAATAAAAATTAGTTTCAAAATTCAAGAAATTTTATACTTGCGCATTTAGCATGCGTAAGAAAGTTGTTGAAATAATTTTCTATTTGTCAGTATTTACTCCGCTTCAACATAGGGAGACATAATCGTTCGTTCTTCGAATTGGCAACATCTTATTCTTACGGTACTTGATTATGTAAGGTAGTCTCTGGATACGATTTTATTCTGTATGTCGGAATGTGGAAAACTCCTGTTATCAAATGAATTAATTGAGTGACCAAATGTTTTGTAAATTTGGCATAGCAGTTCATTATATGCTTTACCCCGACACCTTACCTCAAAATACAATTTGGCTTTCACTTGTATGAGAATTGTATTTGAACTTTTAGAATATGATGTGCAAGTTTTCTTGTATAGCCAAACGATATTATGTTCTAATGGATTCTGAGTAAACTCATAAATTCTAATTTTTCAAGTTTTGTAACTTAACTTCTTTCTTGGACAATATTTTTTTCATTTCTCATGCTCAAACTCGAATTGAGTGCCATGTGCCCTGGAATGGGGTTGATAACGAATTTGTCCCTTTTCTTAACAAGTTAAATCTTCACAGAAATTGGTTGTTCGACTATATTTTTCGTGAGATTTGGAAATATATATTTTTGAGGACTACAGTCCGAAAGATTCTTGGTTTAAACGCCATCATCTCATTAAAAAAAAATTATTTCATCAAAACCCCTCGTCAGCGAAAAAGGAGTGATATAAAATATTTTGTGTAAGATTTTCTCATCTCTTAATTTAAAAAAAAAAAAAAATTCATAATGCTTCAGAAATGATATGAGTAAAACTTGGAATGTGATTTGCAATTTGTTGATATTAATACATAACTGTATAGTCTGTTAAGAATAAGAAGCGCTATCCACCAATCGCAATACACAGAGAGGCGGAGGTGCGGGTGGAAGGAGGCGAAGGCTCTCGCATTAGATGACATGCCGCAATTAACGAATGCACCATCAAATGATTTGATTTCTGATAAGAGCATTTTATTTTTATCATTGTCAACTAGTATGAGAGCACCTCGACCTGCCTGGCGCTTCTTATTTTGAACAAACTATAGGTTCCTAACCTTTGATTATATAATACGGAACCAGTAAAACTCTGTAAGACCAATGTACTTTTTAATGTTAAGACATGCTGGAGAAAAAGTAGGCAACTATAGCGCATACCTTCTGCATATTTTAAATGGTTTGCTTGAATTCACCAATTTAGAATACATCTGATAAAGAGATCCCTTAAATTCATAAGGATAGTGTTCATAAACACAAAGCAAAATATCTCAAAAAGTACGTTCTAGTTGCCTATTTAGCGCCGGCATGTTTAACCAGAAATCATGTTTCATTACTGGTCCAGTACTGTATTATCAGTCTCTAACGCATCAGAGATGGAGATTGAATCTGTACCTAACATCCACAACATAATTTTCTGTGAAGCTTGAAGGAAAAACAAAAAAGGTTACCTTCGAAAAATTATTTAAAAATTACTAATTCAATACTCTTTTAATTTATAAATGATCATCCTCTCATTGAATGTTGAATAATTATCGTTGACTATATAGTATTGGACTAGTAAAGCTCCATAAGACCAATGTACTTTTTAATGTTAAGACATAAAGAATTTTCTTTATCGCATTAAAAGTTTCGTTATAAGTCTCCTAGAATACTTTCTGCATATTTTTGACATTTTGCTTGAGTTCACCAATTTAGAATACATTTGATAAAGACAACCCTTAAATTCTCAAGGATAGCACACATAAACACAAAGCAAAGTGCGTTAAAAGATACGCTCTGGTTGCCTATTTAGCGACAGCATGTCTGACTAGAAATCATCTGTCTTTACAGGTCCGGTACTGTGTAGTCAAAGATAATTATAATTTATAATCTATGATCAGGTTAATAGAGTACTTTTTTATGAAATTCATCCGAAAAGTATATTATTGATCCAGTTGCACCTGGAAAAGAAAAATTACGATATATTTTAAGACAGTGTGTGTTTAATTTTTAGCTTGACCCTGCTTGATTCACGTCGACAGATGTTCGATATGTTATTGTTATTCAAAGAATGTTTGACTAAGAAACTGTTTCTTGATTTAGTTACTGGGATTTCAAGTATTGTGGTGTTCAGTTTCGTCTTCTACTAAACAAGATGAAATAAAATAAGACTTTACAAGAACTTACTTCTTATCGAAGACTTCATTTGAACAGAATATTTGCTTAAAACGACCCTAGTCATTTTTATTTATTTGTTTGCAGTAATATATGTAATCGTGACCTTTGAATTGCTTTATATTTTGATCGAATATTATTTCCGAAATGGTTTTCAGGCAAATTGAATTGTAAAAATGTTGCAGTCCTTTCCAGGTGCCAGTAAAAGTGCAATACTCCAAGTGTCGACAGTTATTTCGTATTCTGAAGACTCATACTTAGATGCTTCATTTTACTTAAGTTGTTTGTGTTTCATTTGCACTAATAAAACCAGTTTTTTATGATAATAATAGAATTATTTTTTGTAATAATTGTCAAGTCAATGAGCGGTTGTGCAATCTATAATTTAGCCAATTTTATTGTAGGGAAGCTCACAGTTGAAAATAATTGATTAGTTATTAAATTTTCGATTAGATGATATTGAATTTCCCTTTCATGATATTAGAAACCACTTATCGTCCTAACGTCTCGCCATTTTTCATTTTATTTAATCTGTAATTGTGAAAAGTGATCAATGTTGAATGTCTTGCAGGTATTTTGTTGGTAAGTAAGTTCTATTTGTGAAAAAACTGTCTTTCTATAGATTCATTTTGATGAAAATTATTGTGATTAATTCAAAATATGTTCTGTTACATCTAGTAGGCTGGCCATTTATTTTGAAATTATTAATATGTACCGTCATTGTTTCTATTAATTACTTAATGGAAAGTCGTAAATTCGTGGTATCGATTCTACAATAATATGTTCATGAGCGACGATAGCTATCAAGCTGACTGAAGCCAGTCAGTGTAGCTCCATTAAGAAATTAGAAATTCATGAAAAATTAATATTATTAATATCGATAATTTTATGAAATTTCTGTCTTAGGCTAATTTATTTAACATATTTCGGACGTCATTTTGATAGTTTTTAAACAAATGCCACATCGAAAGTAAAAAATAAAGAAAGTGTAGTTGTGGAGGCAATTTCATTCCCCGCCGGGTTTTTAGTCTTAACATTTTTTTGTAGGATCGCTGTTGGCAGTTGAACTTCTACAACGCTGGTTTGTCCAGCTTCGAACTGGTTAACTGTTCGCCTAAATTTCTGTTAGATACGTATCAATTTTGTATTGTTGAATTTAACTGTCCAGAACAATGTAATCGGTTATTAAACGTACAATTTTACCAAAGAAAAATTTTCAACAAATTTGCCTAATGTAACTGCGAGTAATGTATCATTATTTTTGTCAGCTTTATTTATGTTAAGGTCTAAAATAATTTATTATTTATCTTCAAATAACGAAATTACGGTTTCCATTTGTTAGATGGTGTCGTACGAATTCACCAGTTCAGAAATGAATTCGCAAATTTATTGCGTTCCCAATTTTCGTGTCAGTACTGGGGGAAAACAAAAATTCTGTTTCCACTACTTACAGTAAATCCGGTCGAGAATATACTTATGCGACCCACTTAGGCTCCATCATGATAGAAGGGTTTCCAATTTGATGGGATGTGTTAATCCATTTTATGCGGTGAAAATCATTTTTAAACTCTTAATCTAATGTGCCATTTGTTTTTACGAATTTCGCTTTCTATTTAATTTGACAACAATATGGAAGGTAAACGTTAGCGATATTTCTCTCATCTACTAACGTTTGTTGTTTTATTTGTCGTTAAATTTCAGCCCATTCTGAAACACTTGGAATGAACATTCAGAGACCAATTAGCAAACGTCATTCAAAAAAAAAAAAGTAACTTCACAAATATAAAACGTACGTAGTCTTGTCTACTCGTTAGTTTTAGTGGAGTGGAACTGTCGATAAAATAACGTTTTTGCGTGCTATGGTTGTAGTTGCTGACTAGAAGTGCACTAGCTGAGATTCTTACGCAAAGTTTGGATGAACAATATTTTCTCTTGCAGACTTCTGATATTATTTATCCTCGGTCATCAACCCCAATTATGAATCTAAGAGCGTTACGAATATTATCGTTTTTGCAGAAGGGGGCATCACCAGATATATTGGTTAAAAACAGAAAATAATGTACGAGTGTCTTTGAAGAGTTGAAAAAATACGTAACGTATTTTTTTTGCATGTCATTCTGTAGAAATGTCGCCTAGAGATTTTTTTTGGTGAAAAAAAAAAAGGGTTAAGGCCAAAGCTGATAGACCGTTTTGTGGTCATTTATAATAAAAAATATTAATTGTTGGAAATTTTCAGGCGTTTGTTGGTAGGAATGTATTCTTCATGAAGATCTTATTATTTAATTCGATTTTTTTATATTTTCATAATAACATTTTCTTCGAAATGGTTGTCTTTATTTCTGAAAATGAAGTTTAATTTAATTTTCACTGCTACGGGTAGTTCTGTATGTCAGGCGTATGGCGCAATGAAATCTGTCAGTAGGTAGTAGCGTTGAACAACATTATCAAATGGTAACACTGTTTGACGGACTGAGGATTGAACTTCGTTGTTTGGCTATTTCGCGTTCAGGGATGGGCAGAATTTTATTCCAGTTGGATTTATAATAATTTATTCTTTATTTGAAATTTTAATTTCCCCATTTCTTAATTTTGGATTTTCTTTTTTTTATTTCTTTTTTTCTCCATTAAATTTATATGGTAAGCTACAATCAAAAATTGAAATAAATTTTTTTTAATAATAATAAAATTAATTAATTTTTTATATTCAGCGAATTCTTCGAACGTATTTTTAATTAATTTAAAATTTTTCTAATTTACGTTCATAATGTGCTCTAAACAAAACAAAAATTTACATATTTTCCTGTATTGTTTTAGAGGTTTTATTTTATTTTTTTTACGGGTCGAAAAAAGGAGTATTATAGTATACAAAA
The DNA here is from genome assembly GCA_011428145.1 of Ericerus pela. NCBI lineage: Eukaryota > Metazoa > Arthropoda > Insecta > Hemiptera > Coccidae > Ericerus > Ericerus pela. The sequence goes on along the minus strand of WOFM01000292.1, from coordinate 1,587,760 downwards.
CAATTATTAATACGCTTTTTCTCCAAAGTTTTTCAATACTTGTGTTTGCTTGACTCTGAATGTTTTTTTGAACGCCCACGTCGTCTGTTACTAATAATTGCAAAGTATCAAAAGGTGTATTTTTTTTGACATTATTATTTCACCATTTTTAATGGATGATTCCCGGGGTGAAATTAAAAAAAAAAACAACCAACGAACTCAAAAAACGAAAGCACCGTCACAACATCTAATATTGAAGGAATTGTGTGAAATGTTCACATTATTTTAGAGTAATTTGTATGACTTACTCTCCTCCCCACTCCCGTCAAAGTCATTTTGAAAATTTTGTGGAAATAATGAGTGTTGATCGTTATTTCATTATTCATACGTAAATTTACCTACTTTTGCCTGTTAAAAATTTCGTTATTGTAAACAGAACTCAGCTGTAGATTACGTGCCTATATTTATTGTTACTTTTTTCCGTGTCACCAATAACTAATTATTATTTTTATTTTTGTCTAGGTCAGTCGTAGAAAAAAAAATGAACGACGAAAATAATGAGAAAGAAAAAGAGTTAGCATCGTCTGACCCAGAAGCCTATATTGCAGCACCATTTAATGCTGAGGAGGCTGAAAGTAAGAATGAAGCACCAGATAGCGAGCAAACACCGTACAATGGTGAAGAAATTAAATTAGGAAAAGTATCTGAAAAAGTTAAAAAAAAAAGTGTCGTCGACGAAGCTGTACAATCAAACGAACCAACGACCGCTGAAGATAAAATGGAGGTAGACTCTGTTAAACCGGTAGCATCGTCTTCCAACAAGCCGACTACTTCCTCCAACACTCCAGTGGACGAGTTAGTGAGTCGACTTGCTGAGGTAGTGAAAAGCGTTCCTGGAACTACGACAGATGTCGAATCAGCGTTGCAAGCTTCATCCCAGACTAATACAAACGCATGTACATTAAGCACAGAAAATCTGCTCTCCGTTTTGGAAGGGTCTAGTGAAAAGGAGACGTCAAGCCAGGTCAATAAGGAGACGCTAAATTCGAGACTGGCTGATAAGGAGACGTTGACTCTTGCTGATAAAACAATGCCAATCCGTGCTGATAAAACGATGCCAACCCCTACCAATAAGGCGACGCCATGCCCGGTTATAAGGAAGACGCCAAGCACAGCCGATAAGAAGACGCCAAGGCTAATTGACGAAGCGGTTCCAGCCACCAGTAGTCAACCTGAATCACAAGAACCTTCAGTCAAACCGCCGCCAAAATCAAACAAAAAATATATTTACAAGCTCAAGTCAAAGACTGGTAAAGTTTTGAAATACATTAGCAATGTGCCCATTGTTTTAAAAAAACCAGTCATCACGTTAACAAAGATGCCGGTGGAAGAAGAAGAGGAGGAAGAGGAGGAGGAAACAAAAGACGTGGTTCCAAAAAAGAGGTCTAGAGTCGAAACCGACGACGTCGATAGTGATAATTCTACCAAAGAGAATAATGTTAAAGAAAACGATGCCTCTAGAGGAACGTTGCAACGGATAGCAAGAAAACGTGGACGACCTCCTCTGTCGCAGAAGGCACCAGTTGTCACTCTGGATGACCAGTACTCGTCGGATGCGACAGACAGTAAGGAGGCGTTCAAAAACAGCAGTTCTTCGTCATCGTTTGGCATGCAGACGCGTAAACGTCAGTTGAAATTCCTGCCAGATGGACGACTGGTGACGCCGGGTAAAAAGTTCAAAGGTGCAGCCGCAACGTCATCCGCCAGCAAAGTTCATGATGAGAGCTCGTCGAGTGACTCGGACATTATTTCGGCGTCAGACGAAGACTCGCAGTCGGATCGAAAGGCGAAAAAGTCGTCGGCCATTGTGGCAAAAAAATTCGAACCCACTGAGCGTGGAGTCGCCGATAAACGAGGCAAACCGAAAAAGGTGTTCGACTACGAAAGCTATTTCCGCGAGAAGACGACTGGTTCTCCGGCATCTGAGTCCAAAGCTGAAAAGCAACTTTCAACGTCGGCTAAAGCAATTGCGGAAATTCAAAAAAGCCATTCTGTGCAGCTAGGTAACTCTAAACACGCTTCCGGTACCACTGCCACCAGAACTCCCACTCCTGGCAATAATACGTCTTCGTCGTTGACAACACCGCCGTCGTCTGCTCAAAAAACCATTGATCCGGCTCAATTGTTATCCTCGCTCATCGGCGTACCTATTTTGCCCAGTCAGCTGAATCTGGTCAAATTTAAACCCAAAGTGATCCAAGATCGAAAGACGATGTCGGGGCAGAAAAATGTTACCTACATCGACAGCACGCCCAAGAAAAGTGGTGGTGGTGGTGTAATGGACGTGCCGCATAACGCACCCTACAAAATGAACTCGAAACCGTCGTTGCAGAGAATTTTGCCGAAGCCTTCGTCGTCTACGAATAAGACACCCACTTTCGCTCGAAGGACGCTGGAATCGTCCAAAGTAGTAACCTCTTCGCCACTGATAACGCTGACGACAATGCCACCAAACATTAATTCGGCCATGAAACCTCCCGCTTCCGTTCCGACCCGTCATCACCTTCTGAGCCCGGCCAAAGAAACGCCTAAATTCGATAGCTACACCGATTCGAGAGTGGTGAAGACCAGAGAAGGCCCTAAAAAATTATTCAAACAGAAAGAACAGCATCAGCCGAATGAATGCGCTGGCGGTGACGGCGACGACGACGATGAGATCAAAACGATTTACGATCTCGTGCAAAATGTGTTCGACCAAATACCTAGTTGGAATTTGCATATAATTCCGGACACGAATTCGTTTTGCATAGCTCAAGTATCGCGGGGTCGAATGGGTATACCCATTTTGAAGAAGAGCATCGAATTGAACGCCGAATTCGCTGCCAAAGTTTACGTCCATCAGCTGCACTGTAAAAGATACGATGGTGTGTACGATACAGAAAGTAAAATTTTGTCATTAATCCGCGAAATCGATGCGTTGGCCGCGTAGCTATTTTCTGCTTAGTTTAATTTATTTTGTTGTTTTTCTTTTTGTGTATATGGCATACAGTCGTTTCTCTTTACATGCAAGAGAGTTAAAAAGTGCAGGATTATTATTGGTATGATTGGAAAGTGAGAAAACCATTTATTAGTCGATAATATTTGTATTTTATATGTACATATTTACTGCAGAAAATTGATTTTTCTTTTCTTTTCTCATTTTCTTTTTTGTATGTTCACTTTGTAGAGTTTTAGTTTTCTTCTTCACCTTTTTTTTAAATATTGTTTCAATAATTGACGGAGATCGCGTCCGTGATCACTTTTTGAATGATACAACATAATTGAGTTTATTTAATTCAATTTTACGCATTAATTTTTGTATATATTTCAATGTAAAGTTTTCTTTTGTTAAGTTTTCGGACGCATGTTTTGTACCATATAGTAATGTCAAATAAATTGTGAACATTTCGAATACGTACTCTCTTAACACAGATAAAATTTTACTGACGCATGAAGACATCTGGCGAGTCTTTAATTTTATTTTTACTATTTTCAGTCATCTTTACGTGAAAGATTTTTGACCTTACTTTTCATGAGCTAAACTAAACTTGACACTTTTAATTACTGTAAGAACCGTTTTAAGTTGGATGTTATTTGGAATTTTTAATTTATATAAATCTATAATCCGAGTTTCTGATTTTTAATTTGGCTGATTGAGGTATACCAACAAATAAAATGTTATCTATATCGAGTCTTTGAGGTTTTTAATGTTGTTTTTTTCCTTTTTTGCATATCTGGATGAATAGAACTCATTATTACTTAAATTTTTCAGCATTTTTGCTCTGGAGTGAGCGAAACATTGGAATGAAGTTGCGAGAAATGTGACCTTCCTTTTTCTTTTTTTCTGTTGGTATTTCACTAATAATCGTTTAGATGGCGCTTCGTGTTTTAGGTTGTCTTGCCATTCAATCAAGACGAGTTTGCATGAGATGGAAACAAACTGAGAAATATGCCTGTTCAGTTTTTACTAAATCCTCTTCTTCAAAAATCTTCCTATATATTTTCTCTCTTTGCTTTTTCATTATCTAAGATAGAAGAAAATCTGAACCATTTTTATTACAATACATCTTGTATGAAAATATTTGTGACTTTTAGTTTTTCATTTCTTGATGTGTATGAATGTAAATCATGGAACTGTATTCCTCCTTATTTATCATTACGTTCACTCTTGCCAATATAGTTGCGCTTTTCAGTGAGGGAATGTATTTTTTATAATTCATGATCAGAAAAGCCATGTTTACAATTCTATTTTTTGGGCGAAAAGCAACCTTTGCCATTCATGAATTTATGCTAGCTTCAGAGAAAAGTGATTTCTTCCAATTTAGAATCATAATTTTCTAGAAAAGTTTGCTACACACATTGGGATTTTCACCTGTGATCTTCACATTTGGAGGTTGACTTCTTAACTACCAAGCTGCACAAGCTAGTTGAGGTGAGGCAGTCAGTATGACTATATGTTTATTTTGGTTATTTTTTTCTCATTAAAATTGCTTATTAATTATTTTGTTGCTTTCTGATCATTAATTATAAAAATATCTCACTCAACAAAGTTTGAAAGTGAGTTGACATGACTTGGGAATTGCTCACTTGCTACGCTTGTTTCACAAACTTGCTCTCCTTTCAAACCTTGGTGTGTAATATAGGTACTATTAAATAATATGATGAATATCTTTTATATATAAGCCCTGAAGTGTCACTTCGCGGTGCTTGTTCTTGGCAACACTGATCAATTTGTAATTAGAATAGAAACAATGAAACATTTGTAGTTGGCACATCCATCTTGAATTTTGTCCGAATAATTTTCATTGAATTTTGTCTTAAATAATATTTGTTGAATATTGTCTTGAAAAATTGGGTTGTTTGTTTATTATAAAGATATATATATAAATTTGAAACCACATCTTATATAATATATAGATAGCTACACATCTTGTGATAAGAGTACATTCACGTTCACTCCAGAGACATACAGCTAAAGAGATCTCCAACAGGTGATCAAAAATGTGACAAATATCTCAGCCATTATCATCATCATCATAAATGATTACTCAACTTTGTTCACTTTCTGCACATGTGTTGTAGCTTGATAATGTGTGTGTATTGTTATAGAGATGTCTGCTTTCATTACAAAATATGCAGCTTTGGCTGCACAGAGCCTCAGAATGTTAAATGAAGTTGACTTTTTGTTGATGATGATGATGATGGTCAAAGATCTTTGTCACATTTTTGTTAGTGATGCACACTAATCAATTAGTTCATTGATTAGTCAAGTAATCAATTTTGTGATAATCGATTAATTTTTACAAAAGTAATTGATTAATCAATAATCCTTCAAGATTGGGCAAAACTGCAAAAATCAGGTAAAAATTTTGAAGGCTGTTATTTTTATCCCAATTTTTACAATATTTTGATAGAATAAATTGATTTGATTGGCGGAATTGCAATATCAATTTTTGTTCTGTGATATCACATTTTGTCCTACAATGGAGTGTTATCTCATCCCTCAACAAACAGTCTCTAACAATTGATTCAAATTGAAAAATTTATTTTTCAATTATTTTTTTCACTCACTCTCTCTCACTTGCTCTCTCATTCTCTCTCTTGCATACACACTTGTGCTTCCACATCTTTAATTTGGATTTGGCTCTCACTCATTCACACGTACTTACATGCTCACATACTCATTTAATTAATAAATTTCACTTATTCTCATAGGATTCCAACCAGCAACCTCCAGGTTGCTAGTCTTGGTCTTACAAAACTATTCCATTATTCACCCAAAACATTATAATCGTATTTTCATTGACAAATTATCAGTAGATGCATATAAATGTAATGTAATTCCAAACATCGATATGATATTATATGGATATGTTTATATATGAATATTATAGAGGATAAGGACTGGTGAAGACATAAATTAGTAACACAAAATAAAGTATTGATCGAAGTAGCATCCCAGAAGCGTGTGTATTTTACATTAGTTACATAATATAAGTTTGAGTACAAGTTGAGTGAGGTAAATGAAGATGTATGGAGATAAACGAGTGAGCAACAGAGATGGTAATACAGTGTAGCTGCAAACAGAGATGTAAAATATATATTAATGTAGTCGTGTGTTCGCAGGAGTAGGAGAGGAGGATTGGTGGTCTCAACAAATATGTCCGTGTATCGATATGTTCAAATATCGATGTGTTTTAAATATATACAGGTTTATATATATTATATTTCAGAAGTTGGGGGGGTGGGTTGGGATTTATGAAAAAAAAGAAAAGCAGGTTTTGGGAGTGAAGTCCCCATTATTTAAAAAAAAACCAACATCAATTTATTAATAGATATATTGATATCAAAATTATTGAATAAATCATTTTACTTTAATGCCTTGGAAGAATTGAGATTTGAAATGTGCACAATCACGACCTCGTAAATTGAATCAATTCTTGGATATCGTTCATAGAAAGATAAGATAACACCCGATTGTAGGAGGAAAGTGGATGAGCAGCAAAATTCATTTGGCACAAAGATGCAGAGATGTTCATACTATATACTAGATATCAAACTTGATAAAAAAAGTGAAGCCAAACACTGATAAGTCCGCCATATTTGCATTTGGTCAGAGTGAATATTATTACTATAGGATTAAATGGAGATATTTCATTTTACGATGCCTTTTTTGCTTTAATTTTCATCTCGGAGGTTTTCAAACTATAAATGCGATAAATTTGAGTTCACAAAGTCAGTATTGACAATATTCAGTTAAAATTATTTCGTTAATGTTTGAACTTACTCCGTCAAACGTGTTTAATTTTCATGATTGTGTAAGTAAAAGGCATTCTTTGAATAAATTTATCCTACATTTACACCAGTGAAAACTGAGAGATTTTATCTTGCTATTTCATTAGTTTACTCTTCCTTCTTTTTTTTCTTTTTTTTTTAAATAATATTTTAGCATAATATTACACGTCTATTAAATTTTTTATTGATGGGTTGACATTCAATGATCAAAAGAAATTAAGATTATTCCATCTACGATATATTTACTCATTTTTTTGATTTTTATTTTTCATTCTAATAAATATGGTTTTACATTTTTTATAGTCCATCTTTTCAATCATTCAATGTTCGAAAAAAATCAATACTTCAAATTTTTTATACTTCATTCTACATGAAATCTGAACCCAGTAGTGACTCCAAAAAATAATAAAAAGAATGTTTGAAAGCCTTTTCCTACCGTTACAGCGCCTCAAAATGAAAATAATTTCTCTCTAATTGTATTTTTGATGTGATGCAATTAATGAAATAAAAATTATTAATTTTTTTTTCAAAATAAAACGAGATTTAGCTTCAAAATCCTATTCCTCTCCATTTATTCTCATAGAGCTCTGACCCAATTCAAAGATGGCGGCCGCTATATCGGCTGGCTTCACTTTTCACTTATGCGAAACGATAAGAGTTCGATATCTAGTTATATAGTATGAACATCTCTGCAATGATGTCATAAACCATGAGATTAAAACATAAATAAGAAGTGACTGTATGTCTGCGACAAACCAAAATCTGTATCTGCCATCATGGTAGTGGTTAAGTAGGGGATGAAAAGCCTGAGTTGTATGTTCATATCTACAAACAGGCTATTATTTTTTGAATTTTTTTTTTTAGTCAACTTTGATATTTTTGTGTATTGGAATGCTGGGTGAGCTCTTTTTTTGTTTTTTCGGATTTTTCGTCATACTTATGATTAAAAAAAAATGATAAAGCCAGTCCATGACGTCATTGTGCATAACAAATTTTTTCTATCCATCTGCTTTCCTATTGTAGGGCAAAACGTTATATCGCGGCAGATATATTATTATTTTAATAAAAAATCATAATCGATTACTTGCTCTGACTAATTAATCTACTTTCCAAATTAATTGATTATTTGGTAATTGATTACTTAAAATGATCGATTAATCGAACAGTTTTTGATTAATCACGCATCACTAATTTTTATACCACAATGCCCTAGAGAATTGGACATCTTTATAGCTATATGTCTCTGATTCATTCATTGAAAAGTGAGAAGAACAAGTATATTGCTAAGGGTGTATTAGAAGAAATGCCACTCTATCATATCCAAAGCTTGATATAGTAACAGAGGGTTTTTAACACTGGGGAACATATAAATGAAAAATATTCATTTCTTCGATCATTTAGTATTGGATACCAGGTAAACACAAATCCACGCCAACAATATTTACCTAAAGCTGTAAAATGGACAAGAGTTTCACTCAATTTCATTGGATTCACAGTCGTTAATTTCGCTGAAAGATGCAGAAACTTCAAATAATTTTGATAACTTCCGAGGTAAATTATTAAGGTCATTATCAAATCGTTGCTCGATGCTGTTTATTTATTTATTTATTTATTTATTCTTTTTTTTTTTTTTTTTCAATTTATTTAATTTTTATTAGCAACGTTTTTCATTCGATTAAGTAGGTAAGTATTATAAAGAAAAAAAAACAAAATACTTAACTCGATATGAGTGATAGAATAAATCCACAAAATTTCAATTGAATATTGGTTATGCCATCGGGTATTCGAAAGAATATACCATTATATAGGAATGCAGGCAATAATTAGCCTTCACATTTCTAAAAATCTTCGAAAAATCGTTCAAAAGCGGGAAATTTCTTAACAAAAATATTTTTGGTCAGTTTTTAGTTACCTATCAGAGCATTTTCAATACTGAAGAAAATATTTTTTATTTATTTAAAAATTTAATTTTTATCTGGTAGGATCTAACCCGTTCTAAATCGAATTATTAAGTGCATAAGTTTCGACTTACCCAATGGGTTTAGCAGGAAAGCCAACTTTATATCTATTAGTATCTTTGTTTGTGGGACGAATCTGGTTCAGAAAACTTGGTTTCTCAAAATCATTCAATACTAATAAGCCGTCTCACTTGAAGTTGTATATATGATGACCAAATTCTGTGATAAAATTTTCAATTTATTATTTACACAGTTGTTAAATTCAGTTCAAGGCATTTTCTCATGCTCTCCATTTACCGACGAAATAAAAACTCCAGAATATTGCGTCAGTCTCTCTATTATAGGTAATAAATTAAACGGCTTGGTTCATCGAGAATCTTCGGAAAATTATTTTATGTAGGTAGGTACACTGGTTGAGTTGGCTCCAGCCTGGAAAGGTGCAGTATTGGCAAGAGTAATAGAATGCCCGAATAGGACATAAAAAATGAGAGAGAATTATGATTACGCCGATGTAGCTTTTTTTCTTTTATCTTCTTAAAATCTGCTGCTTAATTTTTCTCATTTCTTTAAACCTGCCCCCTGTTGTTGTGAGCTACTGTTAAACTGTTCCAACTGCGTCACCGTTTTTATTTTGGCAATTAAGGCGCGCATTATTAATGGTGTCAGGTAATTTTTTCCTTCGTTTTGAATTAAGTGTTTGTCAAAAATAAGAAGCTGATACTGTCTTTATTCGCTTGAAAAATTAGAAACGTTAACAGATAAATAAATAAAAACACCCAAAAAGCAATATTTTTGGGTTACACTATAATAAAGTTTTCAGCCTTGTCTTCTAACCTAAATCCAAGGTTGTAAATTTGGAAAAGTAAAAACTGAAAAGTCTTCACTTCAAGGAATACGGTGTGAATTTTTCCAAATATGGTATTCAGTATGGAAGTTTCAAATTATTTTTAAGCGAATTTTTAAAAAATAAAAAGAAATAGAGGAAGTTAACAAATTGATGCGTACTTTTTTTTTTTTTAAGTTCACATCATAACTGATTTTCATGAAATTTTTTTTATAACGGAGGGTGTTTCCATGGTGGTTCCATATTCCCATATTATTATTATTTTTTATTTGGAATGCATCATGAGGTAGTTATTGAATTATCTTTAAAAACTGTTTTATAAGCAAAATTACCGCTAATATGAATGTAGATGTAATAAAAAACTTGAAGAAAAATCTTAATTTTTCAAATATTAGGATTAGCAAGCTACAGTAACGGATTAAAAGAGGTAAAAGTGTACCTGATTATACCCTTTTATGGATTACATCTAACATGAGTATATTAAAATCAGAAGTGACTATTAATATCTTTGAATCAAACAGTTTATTATCCACACTTGTATGGTAGACCTTAACTTTTATAATATTAAACTTTAAGTAAAATAATTAAACTACAAATAGTAATTTGATACTTTAATAATTTTTACAATACATTTTCAAGAACAGTGTTGAGAATGTTACTCTAACAGAGTCTAAAACAAAGTGTATCTTATTCTCTTTGAAACAAGAGTTTATATAGATTTTTAGGGATACATTTTTTACATTGTGGTTAGTATTTAGTGGTAATACATGAAATGGAGGGATTCATATATTTGACAGACCAGTGTGAATGAAGTCACCGAATACTGTTAAATATAGTCTTGTATATAAAGTAATTTTTAAACAATGGGAAGAAGAAGAAGATAAATTCATGAAGAAAGTAGAAGAAGAGTCAATGGAATTCAGGGATATCATTACAAAATACAAATATAGTCGTGTGTAATTTTTATGGCTGATTATATGCGTTACAATAACAAAAAAATCAAATTAAAATGAGCTTAAATGACAAAGGTGTAGATAGCTCCGTATTGAATGTAGAGTCTGCATATTCCCAGTGATCTAACAACCCCCCTCCCATCAACAACACAAAACTGTCGGAGTTGACTGGAATACCTTTAGTCATGGGTGAAGATTCACATGATAGAAGGTAACTAAAATACTTTTTGTGTTTTCACTAGCATTCACACAAATAAAAAGGATTTTTTTTTTATGTTCAAGACACAAAACTAGCCAATCCTTTGGTGGCAACTGTCATTGATGATCCGAGCTGCTAAAACCTCATGCCAGTATAATCCCCTCACTGACAAAAGACCCTTTTTTTGTATGTCAAGCCATTTTTCTTGGCGGGGGTCCGGACCCCCTGGACACCCTCTCCTCATCTACGCCTTCGACAAATAGGATTTCACAATTCAATCACTTTTTCAAAAGTCAATATTTAAAATAAAAAAATTATCAAAAATTGAAACTAAAAAACAAAAAAGAATAAAAATTTGATAAAGAGAAAATTAATTTACATTGGAATTATTACTAAGATAGGCGCTGATTAAAAAGTTATTGTACCTACTGTAAATTAAATATACATGACTTAATATAAGCCTACATGATATAAAGGAAAGGAGCTTTGACTTGAACAATTCCAGTATAAATCTTGCTGGAATATTATATAGTTTTTATTGCAATTTTTTTTTTCTGTCAAAGTAGTTCGAATTTTTGATAATTTTTATTTTAAATTAAAAGAAAAATCAACTTTTGAAAAACTGGTTGTATGTTATTCCATCTAATTTCCCATTTATACTAATTTCAATTTTATTTATGTTTTAAATTTTGTTTTCCGAAAACTACTCTGGTTTTCAAGTTCTTTATTTGCTCACTTTGATTTTGCTCCTGTACGTACAACTATTTCCATCTGTATTGTAGTAATAAGTTATTTTCAATTCGGCTGTCGATATGTGTAGGTATTCCATTATTTTGAAAGAAAAATGACGAAAAACACGACGTGCACATCATGGCATACGTGTAGGTACATAGTTTACACCTAATAATATGGTTTAGGTCTAGCTCCGATACCCACGTCTATTTAAATCATATGCGAATGAAGAAATTTGGGAAAGAAAAAAAAACCACACAAGTAGGGTCGAAAGAACCCTCGAAACCGTTCCTATTAGAGGGGAAAAAAATTATTTTTTATAATAAAAGTGACGTGAAAGGGCGTATCGAAAAGACGATATTCTTCTTAAAAGTATGAGAGTTAAGAGGCGTTTGAATAAATGGCGATATTAAAATTAGGGGGAAAAAAATCTTTCATACTCGCTGGAAGAAAATTTCGTTATAAGTTGCGAAGCAGGTAATGAAAATCTAGCAATTTTTAAATTAGTTTTATAAGACGTGGAATGTTCATTAAGGAAATTTCTGGTAAAAAATAGAAGGAGAAGAGAAAATGTTAAGGAAAAAAAGGTACTCGATAAATTTTCCGTGAATTATTCTTTCAAAAATTTTTCGTATATGGTAGATAGTGGTTATAGCTATATTGTTAGAAATTACATGGAAAAAAAGCGATTGAAAAACGTATTTACATAGTTAAAAATATGTTAAAGAATGTGTGTTGTTTGTTTGATGTGGCAGACTTGTAAATTTCAGCAAATCAAATTTTGTATTACAACTTTAATATATAGGTCTTTAGCAAAATTCAATGGAAAATATTAATATTTTCAGAATAAATATTATTTTTTGTGGAATACCTTGCGGTGAAGAGGATTCTTAACAAGAAGGTAGCCAACAGCTAGTTGCGTGTCCTGCCACTTCGTACATAAATGTACAACCTGGGCAAACAATAGCTATTTTGTGGGCTTTTATGGTCGACTCCATACACGCACATAGACATACACATGTAGATACATACATATGTGTCATAGAAAGTGCGTTGTTTCTCATTAGTAACTGATAAGAAACAAGGTATGAGTTCGTGTGCCAGTCTGTGACATCAATAAGATCTTTATCTATTGATTAGTCAGGGTCTGAACATTGTAAATTATCTGCCTGAATTTACAGGTAATTACAAACAAACAAAAGTGTATGTTTTAAAATGCAAGGCACTAATATTTGCCACCCTTTTGGTGGCAACTGTCATCCAGGGGGTAGAGCCACTAACCTCATACATAGTCAATGATCCCCACAGTTTTTGTATGGCAAAAATAATAAGTCACATATCTGTGACTTATCGAGTCTAGTACTGTGTCCCCTGATCCTGCACCCACTTGGCCAGGGTGCTACCTACTTCAGCTCCAACATACTTGTAAGATTGTTTCCAAGCATCGAATCAGGCTTGGTAATTGGTGTCTCTGTTGGCCACTACGAGTAGGTGTTTGTTAAAGTTTGTCTGTTTTCATGACTTATAGGGTTGGAAATCTTGGTTTTGGGTCAGGATGTGGAGGAGTCTTATTTTCAAGAAACATCGGAGAGTTTGACATCTCCAAAGGTCAGTAAAAAGATGTGGATGCAGGAGGAGGTGTATAAGCAGGATCCTCATCTGCAAATAGGAATTTTGCTCACTCCCTCATTGCTGGTTTGGTTTAACTTGAAGGTGGGTTTTCCACATTCAGGTTCTTCTCTGGCATTTTAGGTGGAGAGACCAAAGATGGTAATGGAGACGACACCTTTCAGATGATATCGTTGACAGGTGTAGTGTCCATTAATAGTTCCTCCTCGATTCTGCCCAACTTCTGTTCATGATCCAAAAAGAATTGAACCTGCATGGTATCAATGACTTTTGAAGCTTATTGGTTGTCAGAAACTTTGGGTGAATTATTTATATTAGATGATACAATGAGAGATCGGATGTTGTAGACAATGGTATTCCACAGTAGGAAGAATATTGCACATACAATAATTGCATGAAAAATAAAACAATAATACAGGAACATGTACAAAGTTAGTAGGTTCTAGTCTTGAAGACAGTAGAAAAACAAATGTAGTTGTGAGATTAATTGAGCGATCAGTCAGTTTGTCGCCTCATCAGAATATTTTCCATTTGTAGAGTAGATAGTGATACAAATTCTTGCATTAATGAAAGTTTTCTGAATAAATTCTGTTTATTTTTAGACAAAGTTATGCAAAAAACAAAGTATGAAGTTTGAAAAATCTTCTGTTAATAAAGAGTGCAATATGAGTGTGATGTCATTGTACATTTGGACGTTTGATTCTTCTTTGTTTGACAACAAATTCTCGTTGTGTTCCTGTGGTAACGAAGCTCTTGTGAGTTTGTTTATTCCTGTCTTTTTCTTTTTGTTGTGTATTTTTCATTTTGACGCATATCTGATTCTCTTTTGTGATGTGAGATTTTGTTTTCATCATTATTAGAGGGTTTACTTTTTCAATCCCAGACATTAATTTCTGAAATTATTATCCTGTTTTCTCCATGTTATTAAGATTTATAACAAGGATGCTGATTTTTTATTTTTATACTTCCTAAGGGCCTGCCTTTTTTTCTTGGGCAAATTGGGTAGGAAGGGTTATATATTTTTATTATGATATCATCAGCAAATTTGGCTGATTTTTTGTTTTTATTTGTTTGTGAATTTTATATTGTATCACTTTTATTGACTAATCCTTACCCTACTTTTTGTGAGTTTGTATTTTCAGATGAATCTGTCTATGTATTTCCATTCTCATTTTGTTTGTGCATTAATCTCATTACACTTTGGAGAGTTTGTAGGCTTGAAATCTATCAATTGAAACTGATTTTTGTTTTCCTGCTATGAGTATCTCAGAGTTTTTGTTTTCATGTGATACTACTTTGTAATGACCAGTGTTTGCTTTCTCCAGAGAGGATCTTATTTTTTCTTATCTAACAAACATATGTGATGTGGTGGCCCAAAGTTTGAAGATGTAGATTTTGGGCTGGCCATTTTGAGCTAGTGATGGGTAGTTTGTTCACAAGTTAGTTCTTTTGAACGAATCCTAGAAGTAAACTAATCGATCATTTAGTTCACTTCTAAATGAACTAGTTCATTAAGTAGTTCTTTTTTTTTATATAGTTCTCAGTTCTTATCAGTCTACTCTATTCGATCTGTTGATTGAACTGAAGTTGAAGTAACTAGCAGTCTATGAGTGAGTCAAACAATTAACCAATAGTTCTAGCATGAATTTATGAATACGAGTCGATCATAATATCATATAATAAATCAGTTGATTTAAATGATATGAGCCAATCATGAATCAGCTGTTTGAAGTGATCGAGTTGAAAAATTTACTGAACTAATGAACTAATTGAACTAGTTCAGTGACCTAGTTACTTTAAATTGTTTGTTTTCCTTCCGAAATCTTGTCTTCAAGACGCAGTGAAAAACGAAGAAGGAAATGAAACAGCTAAGGGGGAATGAATGGAAAATTGACAAAAAAAAAAACCAGAATCATTCTACATAACATGGTCAGAAATCCATCTCCTGTTTAGAACTTTGGGAAGAACGTGATTAATTTCTGGCAATTATCGTAATTAATTTGACATTACCTGCGTGTTTTTTCAAGGTAGTGCTGTGTAGTGTGTACTTATTAAACACCTTGGTTTCATTTTCTACGTTTACCCAGATCGGCCATTCATGGCCAGACAACATGCAAACGATGCTTGCTGCATGGCTTATAATTTCGTGTTTATTTGCACGTTTATAATACTTCTGGCAGAGTCAACCTCTGCACTGGCGAGTCTTCTTCGCCAGTTTTTGAATTTTATTGCGTGAGAAGGTTTTTGTTATAGCTGCCGACAAATATCAACTGTATACTTTCGAGGGTGATATACACTGCCGGATGCTTGTGACTTGACTTTTTCTGGTATTTTTGGACGTTGGTTACAAATAAGGTAAGTTTCTGCTTTTTAATAACTTTTCATTTGTGTGATGTGATCCATTAGACAGATTATGTGATCAGGATCAGGATTCTCAACGCAGACCTCCAACGTCTTTACGTGACATCATTATACGGGTTCATCGAGGTCGAGTTATTCTTTCGTATTCAACCTCTTTAAAACAGTCTGCTACTCTACTCTTCCATTCGAAGAAAAATATATTCTATGATATATTGCTTATGGTACTTAATTTTATGTTATTAGAAATGTGTTCGATATAGTCCCAAAATGATGGACGGATATTCACCCTTCAAAATTATGAAAGTACTGTATCGAAACCGAAGTATTCATTATAATTATATTGTAAATGAGAAGACGAGTCGAGTAATGATTTTGCAAAATTTGTTATTTTTCACCTCTCTGTCACGTACGAAAAATATGCCAAACGTTGATTAAATATCATCATTATCTGTTAATACATGCGAGTTTAGTTTATCTATAGTTGCATGTTCGTGAGAGTGGTCTTTAAAATTGTTGGAACATTAAGAGCTTTATAAAAGGTGAACAAATTGAAATTTCGGTTGATTTCTTTTCGGTGAAATTTCGTCCAGATTATGTTCGTCAGTACTTCTTAAAGTAAGAAATTGATAACAGTAATGTTATAATTCAATCCGTAACTGAAAATTTTAATTATGATTTTGGTGAACCGTAATTATTTTGTCATTTCCACTAGTAGTAGGTACCTACATAATTTATAATATAATTATTTACTTTTCAAATTCAGTTTATAGACAAGGTTTATTTAAATGTACAAAAGTTATCATTTATGCATTTTAATTTTTATTGTAAGTATTTGTGGATGCTCTCCATTGCCTGATTGTCATCAAGTGCGGTAGTATCCGATTGAAAATTCATTGATATACCTACTTATAAAATATATTCTTTACCAATATTGCTAGTTTTTGAAAGTTTGCTATCTCTCGGAGGGTTCCTGGAGTTTATCTCAAATGAAATACCATAGGTACGTGTGTTAGTGTTATCGAAACTCGAAATAATTGCTTAGCCAGGTAGGTACCGTATCGTTTCATATCCACGATTGTAAGAAAAGTTCGTTGCAGTGTTTACTCTCGTGATCGTCGAAAACTAAAGTCCAAAATGAAGAAGCGTTGTAATCACAATGAAGTAAAATCTTCGAATATCTCGATATCTATAATCACATTTCTGCAGAATAACTACAGTTTATTAATAAATATGCAAGTCTTGTGAATTATTTTTGAGGTAGGTACTACGCATCCATTTGCTGAATGTATACTCTGTTTTTCGGATAAAATTTTATTGTTTTTGTTTTGGAAAATTATCTATCTTAAAATTTCAGAGTCGCTGTGTTTTATTAACAACAGACATAGCCTTACATAACTTTTATAAGATCTTATATACAGCGCAGCTTATCTTCCATCTCGGATCTGATCCTTAAGAAGAAGAGGGCAATTATTTGAAAATTTTTCTGAATTTTACAGCTTTCTGCAGCTATTTTGCCTTTTTATATACGTAGCTCCATTCATACTTGGAATTCTAAATATAAATTATATTTATATATATATATATATATAGGTTCAGATTTTTTGTTTCAATTCTAATGTAGATACTATTTGATTTTCCCAGCTATTACCATATTGTCCGTTGTAAAACTTATTTTTTCGTCCTCATTGTCTTGTTGTCCTTTCACTTTTCCTGACAGGCCTTGTGTTTTACTGCCAGAGGACGTAATATTTCACGACTGCTTTTGGACTGTCTAAATAAAATTGAGCATTTAAAATCGATGTTCGGAAAATGTCCATTAATTATTCATGTCATCATGTTCGAAACGGATAGCTCTCCTTCTACAGGTGCTTATATACTTACTGGCCATTAGAAAGGTTGAATCGATTATCGTACCCTTTGGTTTTATATGAAACCATGTTTTTTAATTATGAATGCGATTACAGCCTTGGATCGAAAAACTGTAACTGCTTCAAATTTTCAAGTGAACTTCTTAATTTCTGAAGTTAATAACACGGTTGTTCGAAATTTTTGGGACTGTAGGTACTTCCAATTATTTCTTTCCATCTGGAATGAACCTTTGAAATAGGTGCTCTCTGTTACTTTTGATCTCTATACAGGCAAATGCCCTTAATAAAAAAAATCTAATGCAGTAGCAACTCCGATAGAAAAAATAGGTCGTATAGTAAAAAACTCCCCTAAAAAAATTCCTCTCTTCGTGATAGATGAAAAAAATTTCAAAATGCAATTGCCCAACTGCGAATTTGAACCAACATTTTTAAAATGTTTGTCTGTTACTTAAACATTGGGCTATAGCGGCAATTGCTAGCTAGGGTTTGTCATAGCAATACAATCACACAATCGGATAAAAATACATAAAATTGGCTGGTTTTATCAGTTGCATGTAAAGAATAGATATAAGCCACCTCAACTACTTCTTCACATTTATTTTCATTGAAATTAGATTAAATCAAAGTTATCAAACGTATTTGTGAGAAAACAGTTGGTTATAAAAATCTGAAATTTTCATGAGATACTGTTGTATGTTATATGCTGTTTGTGCTAAGAAGTGCGTAATGTCAGAATTACCTATAGACTTGATGGTTAGTTTGGTAGAGAAGAAAAGGTATCAGTGCCTAGTAGTATACAATGATAAGTATCATTTTGTGGTGTAAAAAACATTGTTTTTTAAGTAGACAGGTGAAGATATGGTTTATGAAGTCATTTACTTCTTAGCGTAAACAAAGTATAGTTCAAATTATGTGAAAAGTTTGTTGAAATTGTACATTTGATTCTGAAGATACTATTGTTGAAATGTTTAAATTTAGCAACAGATCAAATCCTTATCATTTTAATCACATTCTTTGATATTTCGACAACCAAATGTACGATTTCAACACAATTTTTACAGAATATTTAGTTAACATTCTATGATATCTTAAAAAAATTTCAGCTCAATCCCACTTTTCATTTCAAAGTTATCGCTGAATGTCTGGTTGGGTAACGGGTTGTGAAGTTAAATCTTAAATCAAGGATATAATAAATTTAATTTTAACTACCTATGTATTTTATGTTTAAAGTTTCAACACTAAGTATTAGTTTTTCAAACCTCAGTTTAGACTCTCAGGGCTGGTTTTTCAATCACGAGGTAAAAAATTTAACAGTCAGCTAGTGCTAAAATCCTATCTAATTCTTAGTTTGATCGCCCAGTTTAGCTAACTTGAGAGCCTAACTGAGATCAGAAAAACCAGTACTTAAAAGAGTTATAGAGTTATTGTAAAACTAAATCACTAAAATTTGGGATAAGTCATAAGCATCCTTATGCTTATTATCGTATTTCCATGAAAAACTTCAACTTTTTCTCAGAAGCTACTTACCAAGCAGGGTCAGGATAATCCTCAATTTTTACAAAAAAAAAATATATATATATGTAACTCGTGAAGCGTTGTATGCGAAAGGCTAGCCATAGTTATCAGATTTTTTGTTTTTTTAAATAGAATTACTTTTTTCCTGATATAATTATACGGTTCTCTTTGCGCAGTCGATGGGAATCTAACTATAAGAGGAAAGAAGAGAATGAAGGAAAATAAAAAATTAGCTCTTTGAAATTACACCATAGTTTGTCTGTGTCTTTCTTTTTGAATGAGGTTTGGGTAATTCCTACTAGCTTGTTTCCATTAATTTCTAATCCAAATAACGATTAAAAATTTAAGATATTCGACTTTGCATAAAAGTCCGTTAAGTTTTGATTATATGTTTTATTTTAACTTAAGATAGGTAGGCTATGTTTTGAAAAATTAAGCACGCTTGCATCTAGATCGTGTTTCAAGTATTTATGAAATTAGAAAGATTTTTGGAGCGGGTGGGAGGGAAAAAGTACTAATGAGAAAAAGCAAAACCTAGGATTAAGCATTACAGTATTGGTGTGGTCTTACAACTAGTCTTCGTTTTAGATGGCTCATTTTCGGTCTCGTTTTCATTTAGAATATTTTTTATATTATTGATGGCTCAACTAAATTTGAAATTAATATTCTTTCAAAATATACCTACAGACTTTTAACTTGCCACAAATACCTTCAATGATCAACTGGGGCACCAGAATTGGTATCATGATGCAATAAATTATAGTCAATATTTTTTTTTAAATTTTCACTAAGTATGAATAACTTTTTATTGATTAGAAGTAGAAGAAAGTAGCTTCAAAATAATGGCTTTTTCTTTGTAAAATGAATAATGGTATTTTTTGAGTAGTAAAACGTAGTTACTGTGGATAACCCTACATGTCTTCTGCACATTTCTGGAATAGTGTATTGAACTGAGTGGCAAAATTCAACAAATACATAGGTACACACACTATTTACTCCACACCACAAATTCATCCTACATTGAGGAATCCAATCATTAACTGTATCTATTGATTACGAGTCAGTCTAGCCTATATAGCACTGCATAGCTAGCCAGGAATCCATTCTACTACTTTAGATCATGAACTGAGGTTTAATTAAAAACTCCAATATTTAGCTGGTCATCCGAGAAAGTGCTTTTTGAGAAGAAAATTGACTAAAATTACCGATATATAGACTGATCCAGGTGCTGGAAAAACTTAACTCATGATTAAGGAAAGTTTTTTTAATAAAATGTGCGCATAAAGCGAATAAAATATGCGGTTAAAATCTTTAAAATATGCAAAAATATTCTGTAAAAAAATCAAAATATGTGAGAAGTTTTCCTCAGTATCAAGTTTCGATGGATAAAATATAGTGAAGTTAAAAAATTTTTTTTGAATTATCGGATAAATACTGAAAAAAAAAATCGGCAATTTTTCTCATTTTTGAATGATTTTAACCTATTTTGAAAAATATGTTGTAAAAGTGGGAAAACTGGCCAAATATGGGCCAATATGTTTTAAAAATGTCTGAAATATGCAAATAAAATATACTCTAAGCTATTGTATTGGTAGTTGCTTTTGTTTAATATTAGTTAATTGCTTCTTATGATCAAATGAAGAATTTATCTGAAATTAAAATCTGTGATTTCAGTTTATAATCTCTTTATTATTTCCAAAATTGATCAGAATTTTGAACTAATCTTTAGATCTTGATCTATCGTGTTTTCATATTATCTGTGTGCATATGCCATTTATCTGAGGATGTGATCTTCAGTAAAAAATTGATCTAATTTTCATTGATTATTTTTTTAATTTATGAGTCTATTGTTTTTTTTTTACTTATTTTTTCAAAATGAATGTTTGATGACAGTAACGATTTGATTAGCTTAAAAATAATTACTGCTCTCTTTTCAAATTGATATGTAGAAAATTTATGAAAAATGTTTGAACAAAACATATTTTAGGATCATGTCTTCAATTACAATTAATGTGTTATTATAAACTTTTATTCTACTAACTACTGCGATTTTAAAATATTCCAGTACTTCAGCCAACCTTCCGTAATGAAATAATTTTGATTTTGCAAGAAGCTGAAGCTAAAAAAAAATAAATAAAAGCTTAACTTTTAGAAATTTGTTTTTAACGTAAACTCATTTTAGTCTTTGCCTGTGGAATGCTCTAATTTGTATGCTGTATTGTGTTGCAGGATTGTACAGTTCAATGATGACGAACGTGGGTTAGAGGAACTTTAAAAAGATGCTAGATGAACGTGAAAAATCGTAGAGCTGCGCATCCGCTAAATTTTCTTCAGAAACGATATAAATACGATTTTTCGCCACCATTCCGACAGCCTTTTATTTCGGTTTCAAACTGTCGTTATTTCGAGGAACACGTGTGTTTTGTGCGTCGAAAAGTTTTCGTAATTTTGAACTCGACGAAGTAAAATTGATTGGAAAAAAATAAAAAATAAATAAATAAATGAATAAATAAAATAATAATTAGATAAATAAATAAAATAACAAATAAATAAATAAATATATAAATAAATGTGCGAATTTGCATAGACTTAGTGAATTTAAGTTTTGAATTAGTGATCGCGATTTTTGAAACATGTGTGTATTGTTTTCATCACTATAACCAAGTTTCATTTTTTGTTGTGAATTTTAAAAATTTTCAAGATTGTTCAAAAGGCCAGCAAGTCAATCAATAAATTGGAAGACCTGCAAGGCAATAAATTGGTCTAGAGAAGACCAAAATCGCGGTCTTGCGTTCCTTCGATTATTCTGGTATGTGCAAATTATAATTTAAGGATTAATTTATTCAAATAATTTTAATTTTACTCAGATTCGTCAGTTATGAAATAAAATTGAATGTTGATGTTGAGAAAAAAAATTTGATTCTGTGTATTACTTCATCCAACTATCAAGTGAGGAGTGTGTTTCAACTGGAGGAAGATATTTTTTCAGTGAAAATGATTTGTTGCAATAATTTTTTTCAATATATATCCTATAGCGCTCTACTAAATTAAAACAAATTTATGTTTAATCATAACTTAGACCTAACTCGGTGTTTAGTACTTGAGAGATTTTGTATTCAAAATAAAGTGAGGAATAGACTATAATATGTTGTAACTCCCTTTTTTACCCAATTTGCTCATAAATGGGGTATTCAAATTAACTTTGTAAAAAGGTTAGGGGTAGGGATGATTAAAATCATCCGTTTCTTGAAAAAAAAAATGATT
This sequence comes from Ericerus pela, assembly GCA_011428145.1. Taxonomy (NCBI): domain Eukaryota; kingdom Metazoa; phylum Arthropoda; class Insecta; order Hemiptera; family Coccidae; genus Ericerus; species Ericerus pela. The sequence continues at coordinate 1,565,624 of WOFM01000292.1, read as the reverse complement.
GGTACTATTTCCCCATTTTTACACTTTTTTTTCCTACATATTTAGGGGTTTGAAAACACCTACATATAATGTTCTATAAAACGGTGTAAAGATTGTTACAAGACCAATGACGTCATGACAAGGTATCTCCCCCTAGATATTGTTCCTTATTAGAAGAACGGAGGCCAAAATCATTTCATAAAATTGAAGAACATAAAACTTGAATCTGCTGAAAAGAACGGAGTTTCGAGAACTTTTCATTTCTCTATGGAATTTGTCTGAACTTTATATCCAACAATAATGAAGTTTGTGTGTTGTCATCTTATCCTTTGTTTGAAACCCAATATAATCTTCAGTTTATCATTTTCCCAACATATTGCAGAAATAAGCATTTTGCACATGAAAATGAGCAATAGAAGCAGAAATAAGCAGCTGAAAAACAAGGCACCTACCTAAGAGCACCAAGCTTAGAAATTCCAAGCATAATTACTGTAACGTGACATATTTATTGCTGTCTAATATTCTTTATAAAAGATGAAAAGCAAAAATACAATTTTTGCAACACTTGTTCATCAATTTAGTTTTCTCTGCTGTAGTGATTCGAACCTCTGTTCTTTTTATTGAAAAGCTAGCGCCTTGACCAATAAACCACGAGGTCTGACTCAAATTAAGAGGATAGTTTGTGTCTCACTGAAAGTACGGCGATAGTTTGCGCTTATATGTTTCCCAATAGTAAAAATATTAATTTATCTAAATTTTTTTTGTTTTGTAGGGGGAGGGGGTGTTGCAAAAAAAATGTGTGACGCACGTGTATATAATAGGTGATTGATCCTCTTATGATTTGCGTCACTCACCTTTGGCTTGTGCTGCAAAAATCCCACTCTGGTCAAAATCACATACTTTATACCCTTGTGTCACAAATAACTATTACAAAAAAGATTAAATTGAAGCAAGAATAATAAAAATGAGATATGGGAAATTACAGTTTTTATAAGTCGTAAATAATTGAAAGGAAAATGTCTTCATGAATTATTAGAGAGATGAATGAGATATAATGTTAGAAAGTTCTATGGAAAATTTATTTTATGAAAATTTGTTCTTTGGGTTTGATGCAAAAACTCATAGAAAATTAAAATTTGGTTTACTGTGGTAGTGTGAAATGTAAAAAAAAAAGAATAATTGAAAGAATACAAATAAAAAGAATCATAATCATTGTATCCAAAATCTCTAGCTCTCCCTAGCTATTAATAACAAAGTTTTCACATAAACCACTGTAAAACTTATCTTCATATTTTTGGTTGTCTTAGGACCACATTTGCATTCCCTATCAGATGTGGGAATTGTTAGTCGATCAAGAATATATTTAACCCTAAGATTTTTTAAAAAGGTCGTCATCCAGGTGACTTTTTCTATGTGGCAGCCCTATCATCATTACTAATCTTTCATGATATCGAGAAAACTATCCATAAGGCTCATTTTGATTGAAAAATTAAATAACTCTACTAATCTTTCAGATTGATTTAATTTTCATTATCCTAAACTATCTCTGCAGAGAGGTGCTGAGACAGTATGTGGGTTGCATATATTCATTACTTAAATTACAACTAACAAAATCTGATGCAAGGACCCCTTCACCTACAACTAAATCTAGTGCCAGAAGCAAGTAAGTGAAGTGAAAATTATAATAGTTACAAATTCGACCCGTATAAAGGTTTTTAATTTTCCCTATCAGAAGAAGAAATAAAGTGGGAAAAGCTGTGAGAGAAGAAGTTAATAAGCATGAAAAAAAAACATATATATATATAAAAATGAAAAAAAATTATCAGTTTGCTGTTACATAAAAATAAAACAAAGTAAAAAAAAAAAAAAGAATAACCTAAAGGAAATGAGAAAATGTGTAAAACAAATGCAAAGAAATAAAAACGTAAAAACTAGTAATTAAAAGAAAATAAAAAACTAGCGCAGCAAGCCTCGCTGGAAAAAGTAGATTTCGAGAGAAAGAATTATGAATTTTGATTGTTACATTAATTGTCTGTAAGTTTATATGCGTTAATGGTATGTTATGATTGTAGGAAATGCGTTAGCTGCTGACAAAATATTAAAAAATATGAAATATAAAAGTATTTTTTCTTGAAAAAATGAAAAATAAATTAAGATGATAAAGTATGGTATATATTCATATAATTTGAAATAAAACCAAGGTAATATAATAAAGTTATGAAATAAAAAAAAGAAAACATGAGCATGTAGTTAATTTTTAAAAAGAAAAGTTCATGCAAATTAAAAAAAAAGGAAAAAAAGCTTTACTGGAAGTACCGTCCGGTCGATCCGCACCAAAATTGTTAGCACGCTTAAATAAATTTTAATGAATATTTATTTCAAATTTCGTTCATATGGTTCCACCAATGTAAAAACAAAAAAGCGGTACTTAAAGTACCGTTTGACTGATCCAACGTAAATCAGTAGGTCTGGTCTTTGGCTCAGCACAAATGTTCGTACAAAATTTTGTGATTATCGGACTAAAATTGCGACCTGTACAGCGGTAACAAGAAACTGACTTATATCTATCTATTCTTTCTATATATATGAGTATGAATTTAAGTTATTGTTGCCAAAATTTTCCTGAGGTCATGAAACGAAAAACGTACCAACCCCAAACCCTGGAAGCTAATACCGTACCAAGCGTAATGAGTAGATTTTGTAAAGAAAACCTACTTAAAAACCTATGGCCTGTATAAGGATGAAATTGGTAATACCTCAAACTCGATGATTTTTTCGGCTGAGGGTTGACTCACCCCTCATCTGGTCGGGACGTTCCGGATTACACTTATAATATGTGAAAATAGTATAGCATAACTGGCATAAACTTCTTTTTGTATGTTTTTGTTGTTGAAATATGATGTAATTCTTGTATTAATATCTGGGTGTGCTAAAATCGGATTTGTTTGTTGTCATTTCAACTCTGTTTTCGCCCCTCACGTTGAATGGTCACTCTGGCGTCATATTAACATTATCGTCGTTCCACCTGTGTACACCGTGTTCAGCTCCCATTAAGGTGATTTTTTTAATTTTTTTTTTTTTAATTCTCTATAGGCATTTGAAACCTGCTAGCAAAATATTGCTAACATTTCACCGGACATCTTATATGGGAACAAGTCTGATAGGAGTCTGTTCTCTATTGGTTCAGTAGTTTCCGAGAAAACTGAAGAACAAAACATTTCTGGAAAATGTTTTTTCAGGATTTTGAGGAAACTGCAAAAGAGATGAGGCTGAAATTTTCACGATATATTGTTCTTATGTATGTTCAATTTTGATAGAGTTTTGGTACTTAATAGTTTAGTTTTCGAGAAAACTGGAAAAGAAAAAATTGCTGGTAAAGTGGTTTTTTTTCAGAATTTTGAGGAAACTTCAAAAGAGATAAGGCTGAAATTTTAACGAAATGTAATTCTTATGTAGGACCAGGTGTGATATGCATTTGTTGCCTATTAATTTAGTAGTTTTTGAGAAAAATGTAAAACAAAAAAAAAATTTCAGTAAGTAAGCCAATGGCCTGTGTTTCTTGAAGTATCTTTTCCTTATTTACGACTCGAGGGGTTATTTTACTAATTTCACTTGAAAATGTAAAAATGAAATTTCAATAGGTTGATGAGTTTGTTAGATATCGATAATAATAGATAAATTTTTACAATTTTTTCACCCGTTTAGAATTCAGGATTATTTGTTAAATTGTAGGTGTAAATTGGAAAACTGGATTTTCCAGCAAAGTATTGCTGCTCCAGAGTTTTTTCACCCAGTTTTCTTGAAAACGGAGTATTATTTTCTTTAATATCTAAACTTCTTCATAAATTAATGCAAATTAATAAAATCTTGTCCAGTACTGCTATGTACGATTCTTTATAATATAACTAACCGATTAATCCGGCTTAGCCGGGTGAGAACTAAATCATTTTCTGTTGCAGTTTGAGACTTCATCTATTCATAAAACATTTTTACAAATCAAAAAATTACCAGTTTTTATTGGCTGGCATTTATTTAATTTTTTACTATTGGCAATTTCAAATTAAATTATAAACATTTCCTAAAATTCAAAAAAAAACATTTCTAATTCATTTTTATTGTATTGGTCGGGCATTTTTATCATTTATTCAGGAGCCCACCCCATTATCTTTCAGGCATCAAATTTTTTGTTACTTTTAATTCCCTTTTAGAACATAAGTACTAGAAGTCTCTCCCACTCCTGTTGTTACTTCTTGTTACTTCTGTTGCAGTTGTAGAGAACGTGCTCCTTCGAGCTGTTTTCTCATTTATCCATAGAAATAATGGCCAGTGCAATTAAAAATATTTTTCATTTGAAATTTGTTTTTTTTGTAATTTTCTAGAAAAAACTTATGTAATTTTTGTTAATTTTTAACATGTTCATGTGTTTAGTCTGGGGGTAAACAGAAAATATGCGCCATCATATGTTTTATGTCACATTTTCTGACGTCATTATAGGTAACCTGTGCTTAAATAGTTATTTGTGATACAAGAGTATAAAGTAGGTGATTTTGATCCGAGTGTGATTTTTGTTACACAAGCTGAAGGGAAGTGATGCAAATCACACGAGTATCAATCATCTACTACATACACGTGTATTACACTATATTTTTTGGAACACCTCCCTCTAAAAAAAAACTAAAAAAATAAATATTTTTGCAAATGGGGAACATAAAAGCGCAAACTATCTCATTCTTTTCAACGATGTCTAATGGCTTAGTGGCTATGTCGCTGGCCTGTCTCTGCGTGCTAAGGTCAGTGGTTTAAATCCCCGTAGTAGAAAAGAAAATTCTATGAAAAAAAAAAATTACAAAAATGAAAGGAAAATGACGATATAGGCTGGGTGCAGTAGTAAGACCAGTGTATAAAATTACGCATGCGCCCAAAGTCATTTGTAAAGTAAAAACCTACGTATAAAGTACCAATTTATAACATGGTCCTAAATGGTTCTAAAATTTCCAGCTTCATATATCGTCAAGGTGCGTGTAGAAATAGAGTTTATAAACTGGTGTTGCAAAAAAGAAATTATCTACTACTTATCTATTATTATCAGCTATTTTGTGTAAGATTCTCTGACGTTATTGTTGGTAACCCATGCATTCTCCAATTTAGACTAAAAACATAGACATATGTTTAAATGTTTCTCCTCGAAAAGGAGACACTATCCTTCTCTCTTTCCCTTTTGTTCCGAAATTTATCACAGTAGTGGTACGTATTTCTTTTCAGAATTATTCTACCGTTTTAAATTTTATTTCTGATAATTGTCTCTTGTAGGCATTTGTCAAAATTACCTTTCATGTGTAAAATTTTCTTGTAAAATTTAAAATTTTATAGAAATTTATGTAACTCGTCTTCAGTTTACCGATTGAGTTTGATTAAAATGCGTGCTTCTATCGAAATAGCACAAGTTAATTTTGCAGCCGAAATTGGTCTTATTGCACCTGTTGCCTAATTTCATTTTAAGTGATGATGTTTATTTTTGCGTCAGTTTTTTTTATTTTGTTTTATGAGAGGAAAGATTGCTAGTAGAAATTAGTATTGTGAGATGCTGGTTCCCTTGCTTCTATAAGCATGAATCTATCGTAATTTTTTTTCCCAGTCGGTAAAACGATCACATTTATTAAACAGGAGCTTCTCACTTTTTTTTTCTTGGGAATGCCAATAAACCGTCCGAAAATGAAACGAAACTCGAATGGGAATAAGAAGAATATAACGAAGGTGCCTTGAAGAATACTTTCGAACGTATGAAAAAAAAAAGTTGCTAACCGATTAATTCCGGAAATACTATCACCTTTTTGGAAGAATTCATCTTGAATCCTTCGAATCCGATTAATAAAATGAAAACGAGACGTTTGTCTTTATCAATTCTGAAAATATTATGAAAGTGAAATGGGAAACGTTTTTCGTATCTAAGCTTTTATTTTGCGAGGAGGGAATTTGACAAGAAAATCCGCAGTTTTCGTGAGTCTCTCTTTCATTTCGGGTGTACAAGTATAGTGCGAAAATATTATTGGAATTGTAAAATTGAAATATGAAACCAGGAACATTCGCACGCAATGAAATTATCTTATGTTTCTGGTACTGAGTGGTTTTGTAACAAACGCGAAACAAATCTGATACCATACTTAATTCTTTCTGTAGTCCATCGAGTCATTGCTCGAACGATTGTCTTAATTTAAACCAACGTTTTGAAGTAGGACTAATCCTATGTGTAGCTGTGTTTGCTATGAAAAAAGTAGCGAAACTTGCAGCTTTTTTGTTATGCTTTACCTAATCCTCATTGCCTTGCCCCTGCTATTATCAAATATACTACTAGTCATACATTAATTCGGTAGCCGTAGGCTACTCTAATTCGTCTATTACCTCTATGGTATCCATCTTTAATGAAGTCACGTTTGGACGAACTTTCATACCATGTATTTTATTTCTGTTTGAATTAATTTTAATTCAGTACACTGCTACGACAACCCTCTGGCTCTTCTTATTTTTCGGGTTCAAGGCCTATGCTACAAAAAAGACCACAACATTTTTTGATAATAGGCTGTTATGTTTTTTAGAAAAATGTGGAACCTGTTTTTTGTATAGCTTGTCCTGTTTTTTAAGAAAGAACTCGACAGAATTTTAATTCTAACATCCATATTCACAAACGTCACTTTAACTTCCTTTTACTTAAATCTCACCTTAAAACGACATACTACACAATTTTATATTTAAGAATGTGGTAACATTGTATTTTTATGTAAAAAATCCTTGGACTATATAGCACTGGACCAGTAAAGCTCCATAAGACCAATGTATTTTCTAATGTCAAAACATCCTGGTGAAAAAGAAGGCAACTCAAGCGTACTTTCTATGTATTTTTGACGTTTTTCTTGAATTCACTAATTTAAAATACATCTAATAAAGACATCACTTAAATTCACAAGGATAGTGACATCGAGCAAAATACTTGAAAAGGTACAATCCAGTTGTCTATTTAGCGTTGGCATGTCTAACCAGAGATCATTTTTCTGTATTGGTCCAGTAATATATAGTGAAAAAAGAAATTCCATAAGAAAATACAGCTTTACCACATTCTTGAATGCAAAATTGTGCAAAAAGTTGTTTCAAAGTGAAATTTGAGTAAAGGGAGTTTACAACGACGTTTGTAAATATGGGTGTTGAACCTCCTTACTCTTGGCTCAGTAAGTAAATTCTTATAAAAAATTTTCCTATGAAAATACTGTCATTGTTTGCAGCACATACCCTTATCTTCAAAACATGTTTTAGTGTGGTACTTGATGTGATACACACTTTTATTTTCGCAATGGGTTATAAGAATTTTGGTGGAAATGTCGTATCAGTGGGAAAGAGAGGACTGAAAAAAGAAAAAAATGTGTCTGTGTGAGTAGGTGTTTGGTTGTGTGCTTGCGCCCATACACACATACAACCATATCACTTGTGGTAGCCCATAATATTTTTTTTTTTATTGTTGTCTTCACCTTTGGCACCACAACTCAGAGAAATATTTACTGATTAAGTAGGTTTTCCATTGAAAATCTACTTATTAATCTTGTGTTATGGAACAACCTGGGAGGGAGGAGGTGAGTACCTTTTTCATTTATTAACTAAAAGTAAATTTTGGCATTAAAAATTCAAATTTACACAATTTTATTTATCATTATAATAATATAACATTTATATATATGTAAGAATATGTATTCACATTCTTAAAATAACCACAGTTTCTGTCTGTGTTTCGCACTCACTGATATAGTGAGTTGCAGAGATCTCTCATATATATATTAGATTTGTATTATATTCATCTATTGATGGATTTTAAGTATGGAAAGATGAAAGATGTGTCTACATGATTCTTGATTATTTTCTAAAGAGCTTACATATATACATAAAGCCAATTTTTTCTCGCCTTGGTACTGGTGAAAATTTTTGTTCGACAAACATGAAATTTAGAACGAATATTAATACTAAGCCAAGGACCTGACCTATTGATTTTGTTCCAGATTGGCTTTGTGGTACTTACAGTATCATTATTTTTGTTTTTGTTTTGGCTATAAAATTTTTAATTTTCTACTAATAGCTACAAAATTCAGAAAAAAAATTCATTATAAAATATTGTAATTTGCTTTAAATTTTTCAACACATCAGCTGGATGGTACTTCTGGTAATACTATTTGTGGCGTTGGGTGATTGTTGACAAACGAGTGTATTACACACTCATCGATCACCTAGCAGGCCAGTGGACGGTTAGTCCACAAACTAATTGAGCTTGGTTCACACACATCTACAAAGAAGAACATGCTCCGCCTTCTAGTATTGTGTGGTGTTGTGTATATCTATGCACATACCCACACTATTTTTGTTTTTATTTTGGCTATATAATACCTGATGTTGAACTAACAGGAATGTAAAGCAGAACAAATATTTATTATGACCTATACTATCATATGTTCCTAATTTTGACGTAGATTGGCCAGATAGTACTTACAATGCAATTTATTTTTGTTTATATTTCCAAAGAGATTATTACTTTTAATTGTGTAATTTGAAGTTAACAGTTACAAAATTTTATACAGTCATTGCAATTATGATCTACCTATTAATAAATTTTTAGCGACTAATTTCATAATTTTTTTAAACCTACTTTTTCTAACGAAGATGCAGGTGTTTTAGAGTTTTTTTTTACTTGAAGGGTGATAGTAGCGTACTTTTTTCTCGTATAAGGTGAAAACTCGGCATCTAATAAAGTGTGTACCACATTAAATGTTTCAGTCTACCCTGGGAGCACTGAACAGGGCTTTTTTAAATTATTATTCTGTTCAAATATACCAGTATTGTGTCTTTGTCTCCATTCAAAACTCACGCCATCCTAAAAGTTTTGGATTGAACTGAGAATTCACAGTGTACAGAACTTGTTGAACGCCAACAAATTTAGTGTAGCGTTTTCTCTATATGTCCCTCAGGTGTATGGAAGAAACTTTCGATTAAACATCATGCTAGGAGCAACAGGCGAAAAATAATGTCAAATGTGCACCTAATCACACATACCAATTCCCAATGTGCACGGCCCATTCTTATGCTATTTTTCTTTTTGTTGGCATAAGAAATCAGACTTTGTTTTAGTAGGTACTCTATTTTCTCATTGTTTCAATACTGTTGGAAAATATTTTTCATTTTCTGTTCTTTCACTTGAAAAGTAATCTACGTGTTTATTCTAAATGTTTATTGAAATCTGAGGTCCTTCTGATGTTCAATGTACGAGTATCTTAGTCTTCTACAATCATTTGATGGTGGAAACTTCAGGTCTTACGTAACGTGTATTTTTAGATGGTATGGTGAAGAGTAATTTGAAGTTGATCAGTGGCTTTTACTCATTTCTCATCAATGGCGGTTCCAAGGGGAGGTAGAGGGCTGTGGTTTTTTCGAAATCATATGAAAATATCCATAAATCTTCCTGTTTGTGGATGGAAGTACCAATTTTTAAAGAAAAACACTTCACTAACCCTCCCTTTATACTCCCTACACTAAATGAAATCTAGGAGCAGCCGTTGTTTCTTTATGATCAATCTCATGCGTATTTCAAACTTACGACAGACTTTCTTATAATTTTTCTTCGTGGAAATCAATCCTGCCCTTACGAGTGTTAAAATATATTTTTATACAGTACGCTCAAGTAAAAACAGCTTGCAATTTTGACTGTGACCTTTGTTTATAAAATTCAGTTTTGAAGAACTTGTGTGACCGCATAACCATTAGGTTATATAGGCTTGAGACCAGCTGCCGTCACATTCTTACCCAACTAAAAATAGTTGTGATTTTGGTTTTGTTCATTTGGTGCTTTCGGATGCGACTGAAAAATTCATGTTCGAAGGCCTTTGGTCTCCAGATAATGATCAATCACCCTATGCTACATTAACATTAAGTAGTTGCTTCCGGCTCTACCATAGGCCGACTTTGGTCAAACTATCTGGGTGGGCCAAAATATTTTAACCAGAAAAAAAAGGCGATCTTCACCTTTCTCCTCGCCGTTTATGCAAGATTAACCTCTGTGGAAGGAGAAGATCACGAATTGGAGAAAAAATTTCGCCAGTGAGGCAATAATTGAACAATTTTTCGGTGATTTTTGCGTTCAAGAACATTGTATTCTAGTGTACCTACTCTGATAATGGCGTTTCAGTCATACACACAGTATAATTATGTACGTAAATGTAGGTATCAAATTTTTTTTCTTTCGATGATTAAATTTATTGATTGAAGAAGGAATTAAAAAGAAATTCAGATTCCTCAGAGTGGACCCAGCCCACTTGGCTCTCCCGCAAGGTTTAATCCTATAGGCTCCAAATGTTGAGTAAAATTGCTGTTGGACAGAAATTCAAAAAAAAAAAGAAAAAAAAAAGAATTATTCCTACTATGCAAAATTGCATTCGAATTATTCACTTCGTATCAAACTAAAGTCATTAGTTTTCCTTAAAATTAGGTATGATTTAAAATATAATGAGTCCAATTAATGGAAGAAAAATAAGTATTGTGGGATTTTTCATGTTGTTCGATGGCATAAGCTTCTATTCCTCTGTTTCTATTGAACAATGAATTTTGTTGACGTAGGTACCTTTTACTACAATAATATTATATCCTTATGAACTTTGGGGCGGACTGACAGCTCAATAAAATTTTTTTAATACAGTTTAAAACCGTATTTTTCTTGATACCTACGTCTGAGAGGTTCTTTTCGTTAAATTTCATTTATTTTTTATTCAAATTACTTTTCTATTTTTTTTCGAGTCGTTCTTACCAAAGTATTTATTTTGAGTCGATATATTTTTGAATTTGTGCAATAAAAAGGCTGGTACACGAAGATTCATTTCATGAATTGGTTTTTTGGTTGACAGAAAAATAAATTCTTAATGATGATCAAAATTCGAAAATAATAACCTGACAATTTCCACAGTGAGACTTTTCATTTTCCCTGACCATAATTGTACTTTTAGCATGTTTTTCTGTGACTGGGTATCCTTTATTTTCCAACACCGAATGTATTTATCAATATTTGTGGTGAAAACTGGACAGTTTTACTTATTTTCTTCTGCAAAATAAATTGTATTTTTCCAGTTCCCCAACATATTGTCTTGCCAAAAAAATGGTTTTGTGAAAGCTCATATAAATCCAATTGTACAATATTTTTGTCGATATGTATTTTTCATAAGTTTTGCGTTATATTATGTCAATAGCTACGAATAAATATTTTCTTGCAACAATTTATTAAAGTTAAAGGCTAAACAAGTTTTATTTGCTTATTTCAGCCAAACAGTTTACGAAAGTCTGTATAATTAAAATGCATTAAATAAAAAGGGTCATGAATCTTTTTATTAATTTCGAATTTCGCTTGACGAAAAAAAAAATTTAAAAAATACTGATCAATGTTTTTGAAAGATTTTTTCTACCCATTATTTTTTAATTACATCACTTTCATGCCACCGATAGGCTATAATCATTATTCGACTCGGTTCCATTTAAAATTTTTTTTTAATGTATTTTCAGCGAATACATTTTCATCTCCCCTTGTATTCGGTGATGACGTTAAAATGTATCTCCAACTTGTCTCAAAAATTGTCGACAAATCGTTCAACAATTATGTCTGGACCGAAGTCAATGCTGTAGGAACATGAGATATTCGAAGTAACCGAAATTTTTTTTTCAATGTTTTTTTCTCTTCTCTCTCGTTCTTTCTCCTTTTTTCAACACAACTTTCAACCATTAGCTGCATAATTTACATTCTCTGTTCGTCCTAAAAGGAAAGTGGAACGCTTGTGGAGGGTAGCGAATTGTCGGCTGAAATATTACTCCCTGGAGAAAGGTAACAATATTGTAAAAATGATTTCTTTTTTTTCGTTACCATCTTTGCTTATTCTTTCTTTTTTTCTTTCCGTATTTTGCCTGTCGTTATAATGGCTGCATTGATAGGCTGGTCCTTATAGTGAGAAATGTAGTAAATGACGATAAGCATAATTTAACACTATGAGAAAGACATTGGTACACAAATTTTGTACCCGAGAAATTTTTTTCTTTAGTAATTTGATATTCTATCGGTAAATAGAGAGATCATTTTTCAGGAGGGTTGTAAAAGAATTTTCCGGATTTTTGGTTTTGATTTTTAGAGAATTTTCTCAAATTCTTAAACTATTCTTGGTATCCGGAACTTTTACCAAATCTATTTTACCAAAATTATTTTATGGAAAAATTTTCTACCGAAAAACTAAAAATTTGAAAAGCTATTCATTTTCTTTTATTTTTTCAAATAAATATACTTGAAAATGTGCATTTCTGTATGCTTCTATCGTATGGTGGGAATAAGTTGAGGTGTTTTTTTTTTTTTTTTTTATCTTTTTCTGAATAAAAAAACTTAAGTATGCATTTTTTTATTCCTTTATTAGAAGCTTTTTATTGAAACTGCAATTGCGTCTTTACTTCTTGTCACGCTTGATAGTCTCGTTTTGTGTTATTAAGAGATTAGGAGTAGTGTAGAGGTCTCATCTTTGTAAACTAAATATCCTTATTCCTTCAATAGTTTCAAGTAGGCAACTTATCAAATACACAAGAATGTGTTTAGTATTGTAGGTATACTTATAATAGTTTCAAGTAGGCAAATTACAAAATAACCTAGAATGTGTTTATTAATATGTACGTATCCCTTGAATAACTGGAGGTAGGTAATTTTTAACGGCCACCACTACCCGCAAGGCCAACCAATATCTTTATACAACCATTGACACAGCCCCATGAACCTTGGTAAGACCACCTACACTGGATGGTGGCCACAGAATTACCACCACCCAACCCAGAATAGCCTGCCAGGTGTCTGTGGACTCAAATTTAGACCATGTCAGGGGACCATTTTATTATATCCCCGTGCTACGGCTATTCCCTACATCGCGGACAAAACAACACAGAAACCAGAGAACCAATAATTAAAAACTGTACGTACCTTTTTATCCCTTTGCCATAATAAAGTTAACACATCATATTCAAAAAATTCAGTGTATTATATAAAAAGGAAAGATACACGGATACTTTATACCTGCAAAACATTTTAAATTCATTCACAACATGGAATATCGTCTAAAATTAATATGTATATATAACATTATTAGAAAACGCGTGTATAAAATTGAGCATCCAAAATAGAAGAAGTAAAAAGTGACTAGAGAAGAAAATTTGAAGCCCGGATCCAAAAGCAGTCCATCCGCGGAAGTTAGAGGGGATGAAAAAAGAGGTAAGAATTATATTACGGCGCGTCGGAGGTCAAGGTACCAATGGACGGGAAGTGGAGGGTTAAAAATACACGTAGATACGGAGCAGAAATTCATCCGTGGCAACAGTTTTTAGAAGGAAAAAAAGAGGGAATAATAGAGTGATGTGACGAGTATGATGGACGTGGTGGATGATAAGAAAAATATGGAAAGAGAAGAATGGTAATAGACAGGAAAAATTATGAAATTATGAAATGAGTTGACTGAAATAGGAAAAGAAAAGAGAACCTGTCCGCGGAAGTTTATATATATGTAGAAAAAGTTTCTGTTTGACGAAATTATGTTAGGGAAGCAAGATTATACACGTAGCCTAACTTCTAGGCTATGAGAGAAGGAAAAAAGGTATAGGCTGTAAAATAAATCCGCAGACTATTTGATCACTGGGCGTTCAAAAAGGTGAAATTGATTTTATTTATAATTTTTAATTTTAATTTGTATATAGCCGCATGCGTCAGTGGGTTGGAACCTTATGTATTCTTTTGAATTTTTTTATATCGCTTTTCAGTGCTTACCTAATAAGTATTTAAAAAAAAAAGAAACGGGTGTGCTTCGCATGCATCAGCTTCACTACATGGCTGAAAAGTGATAGAATAAATAAAAATAAATAAAATTTAAAAAATTTAAAAAAAATCAAAAGAATATGTAGGATTTGAACCCACAACCTGCAGTATACTAGCAACCTGCAGCATACTAGCAACCTGAAGATTATAGTTATAATTTCATGTTTTCAACTGAATAATAGACGAACTTCAAACGTGATATCATAATATGTAAACTTGCTGGAAAAACTTCCTTCTGCGAGACACTCGTGATAATTGGTTCATTCCAATTGAAAATAAATAATTTGATTTTGCAATGTGGAGTTTTTCTCTTCCTAAAATCATACTTACAGATAGGATTCCTGAACAAAAAATTAAGAAGGCTTTAATGTTAAGTAAAGTTCATGAATACAAAAATTTCTTAAGTCTTACTTATTGAGGTATCCAAAATCAAATGGCTCATATGTTCGACCTTCATGTATAGTGTTATTTAAATGCTAATGATGTCATAATCTCCTAAAGAATGAGACATCATGCAGCCAAAACACTAATATCGAGTTAGTCTTGAAATGACTAAAGATGTTTTATTTTTTTAACTTTGTGAAATCCTACGGCTAATTCTTTTTGACTTAAAATTGAGTCTCTCAAACATCGTGGAATGTAGCTTACCTTGTATTCATATTTAATAAGCAAATTGATGTGTTGAATGAATCAGCAATAAGTGCGGAGAGTTGACAGAAGAACTTGACAAAGTTTCAAACCCTAAAATGGTTGAAACCTACAAAAATGAACAGCAGAATTATTTTGTCAAACACATATAATTACAAAGAAATTATAGTGTTGACAAAGTGGATAAAACTAAGTTTGAAGCAAAAAATAAAAAAATAAAAAAAAGCTATTACAGACAACAAGTAGAGAAAACCATCAGAAAGTTCTTTTGTCTTCACCTATTTGTTTGTCTTCATAAAAGATGGTGATATAGTAGTGTAGAAGACTCCTATTAGTAACTTTAGGGTTCATAGTTTTCGTATATGAGAAAGGATGGATGAGGTGAAAAATGTGACTAACACAGATGAAGATAAATTAAAACATCACTGTGTGCGAAGGAAGGCTCTACACGGCCTTTGTTGACAGAGCAATGCAGTTATCTTGAACAAAGCTTGTTGAAAAAGTTTGTGGGCAACACACCAAATTTTCCTCCTAACAATGTCAAGAACTCCTTCGATTGTATTGTCAACTAAAAAGATCACCCGCAGGTGTTCTAAAAAATATTGCCTTGAAATACGATATGAATTAACATTTTAGAGAAACTTTAATCTTCATTACTAATCCTTCATGATACAAAGAATAATCCCTAATTGTCTTTTTGTCTTCAACCTAATCTAGCCTAAGTTCAACTACCATCCCAGTGTCCGCATAGGTAGATGTAAGTTCGAAGCACTATTCTACATCCTCCGATGGTATGATACATAGAATTGCCTAAGTGAGGACTTTAACTTGTTACTTGAGACTTGGACTTGCTGCTATTTACCTACACAAGAAGGACTATTTGTAAAACAAACCTAGTACCAAGTATCGTTTAAACAAGAGTGTTAGAAAAGTAGAATTTTTTTTACTAGGTAGCCTTTTCTGTCCTCAAGGTTTCCCCACTTATTATCTTCACTTAGTCGTCATGAATACAAGCATATAAGCAGATAAAAAATTGTAAGAATTGTCATACGATAAGCAAAGCAAGAAGTGATAAAGCAAAGATTTTGGCTGCGTGCGTGTTATTGGCAGGGTTTTTACTATGCATTCAGTTCCACATTGCGTTGTATTCTGTCTTGAATTATCTGTCAACCAAATTAAATTTTGTCATCTATACAAGGTATCAAATTATGTACCTGGTGACTCTGTAATAGAAACTTGACAAAATATTAATGAAATTGTCTGAAAGAGAATTTCTTTTGGTTATTATTGTCATATTTTCGTCTTCATAATACATTCGCTTCCGGACATTATATTGTCTGAATTTATGTTTTATAGTCTGCATGGTGTCATCATATTGTGTCGTCATTATGAGTTCAAAATTATTTTTATTTTGATGTCAAAAAATCTCGGACTTCTCATTATGTTAAGAATGACTTAAGTTTAAGAACTAATTTAAAATACATTCTAGAATATAGGTGCAAGACTCCTGTACTAGGTCTAGACCAAACATTTAACTGGAGGAAAAGTGTTGAAGAAATTATAAAACACTCGCAATCTTAATGTTTAATTTTCGTATGCTTTTATTTAAGTAGGTTTTTTTTAGAAAGTCTACTTATTACTCTTGATGCTGTATTAGCTCTCAGGAGTCAGGATTGGGGTGAGTACGTTTTTCATTTCATGACTTTAGGAAAATTTTGGTGCTAATAACTCAAGTTTTTATATACATATATAGATAAGTACATATATATTCCATTTTTTTGTTCCCACCGTACAGGTTGTAATTTTTGTCATAGATAGTTTGTGCTAAACCAAGGACCAGACCTATTGATTTTGATGTGGATTGGGCAGAAGGTACTTTTGGTACCACTATTTTTATTTTTATATTGGTCATAAAATTTGGAATTTTGGAACCATATATTATACAAAAATTGAAGCAAATATTTATTATAATTTATTGAGCGGATTGACCCATGGTACTTCCAGGAAAAACTTTTTTTCTTCTTTTGTTTTTCTAATTTGCATGAACTCTTCTTTTTACAAAAATTAACGACATGTTCATGTTTTCTTTTTTTTTATTTCATAACTGTATTATATTTCTTTAGTTTTATTTGTAATTATATGACTATTTACCATACTTTATCATCATAATTAATTTGCCATTTCAAGAAATAATACTTCTAAATTTCACATTGTCTAATATTTTGTCATCTGCTAACACATTTCATTCAATCATAACATACCATTAACGCATGTAAAATAAAAGACAATTAATGTGACCATCAAAATTCATAATTATTTTTTTCGAAGCCTTCTTTTTTTGGCGAGGCTTGCTGCGCTATAGTTTTTTTTACTTGCTCGTGATTTACAAAGTATTTGACGTCATTATCAAAGTGCTACGATTGCGATGGGCCGATTAGGTTATATGTTTCCTTGTAAGTGTGCTAGAGTGCGCTAGGTTGCACTTCACAGAACGTTTTTGGCACATAAAAGTGAATTTTTGAAAATTCATTTTTAACGGAGCCGATGTAGTAACTACTTTGTTCCTCGCAATTTGATCATTTACTTGTGTTGGTGGTAAATTGTGATTCTTGATTTCTTGTGTATTTTGGAAGGAACTGAATGGTAATTTTAATTTTGTTATCAATAATAGTAACGATTTTGTAAAAAAAAAATCGAAATTAAGACCGAGTCTATGACTTGACTCTGCAAGATCAAGACCAGACCAAGAGTACTGAAGAAAAACTTAAGATTTAGGTGAAAAGTTTTGATGCCCAACCAATACCGAAACTACCATTCTCGTGTTCTCAGTCTACCTTTTGCACATCCTTATCGATGTGTGATGTAGCTAAATTTTGGTTAACAAAAAAATTAATTAAGTATCCTAGCAAATATCATTGTTCACGCTGACATCAGAAATACTAATTTTCCAAATGAGGTGAGAGAAATTAGGATTGTCTCTATCTCTATTATGGATCATATTGAAGGAGAATGGACAGTGGTCGACAGTAGCACCATTTCGAGGGCTTGAATAAAGATGTTAGAAAATTTTAAATCGAAATAGCCTAATATTATACCTACCAATTTTATTGGAATTCTTAATTTTTAACAAACTTACAAAAAAAAAAAGAAAAAAGGAAGAGTTATAAATTCGATTGGTGCATATGTTTTTTATTTTATTTTATTTTGTAGTGTTTGATTTGACATATTTTCTCACCCTGTGGAAACCAACTTTGATGAAACCAAAAAGTGTTGAAATAAATAATCAAAAAATCGAACCAATTAAGTGAAAAAAAAAAGTGAATAAATAAAATTGCGCTGAATAGAAAAAAATGACCCTTTTAAAATAATTACTCCTGCAAGATTTACTGGAATTATTGAAAAATGCTCTAATTAAATAGATATAGAAGCCTATCTACATGATAAACGAAAAAGGTACGCCGTTTTCAATGAGTTGAGTCGATCTTGGAGAAATTTTGATTGGTTAGTTTTTATTTTTGGTAATAAAGTGAAATTTTTGAAAGCAAAAACCCCAGTGATACCAGAAAAATTTCAAAATTTTGATGTACTATTACCACGAAAAATATAATCGACAACAATTTCTTCAGAGACTTTTTACTGTCAAAATTTCGATTTTTTGTTTTTTTTTTTGTGGTGAAAACCCTTTCTAAAAGAAGAAGAAAAAAAAACAAACAGTCTCCAAAATTGGTATCTTCGGGTCCTGCTGGTGATAATAAGTGTATCAGTCAGAGATTTGGTAAATGTTAAAGCAAATGCAGTTCCAATAATAGGTTTTTGAAGTACAGATATAGGTTTTCGCTGTAGTGGTGGAAAGTTCAATATTCTCAGTTGCAATCAGTATTCATACAAAAACGTTCGTCAAACAGTACCTATTTGGCCATGTCACGTGCGAGTCAGCCATCTACAGGTTGTTGTTCTGTCGCATTTGTTTTCTAATTATAATTTTCTAATACGTCATTCCATTCACTTGCTTCGATTTTCTTTCGTAGATAATATATCGTCGTCGACCAACACAAATTACGGTACGAATCGTGACCCAGTTCGAATCGAATTCATGCGGGTCTTCGTTTTCGTTATTGTTTCCCGAATACTGAAATTTTGTGGTGGCTTTAGAAGAAATGAAGGAGGTGCTTTTGGAGGAGTGTTTAACTGGAACGTTTACCTTTACTACAATAATTTCGTTTTTATGGACTCGCTTCGAATGAGCGTTGCACGAGTTGGAGAAAAGGAGAAAGGGACTGTGCGCCAGAGAAGTTGAATGGTGAGAGGAAAACAATTAAGCTCATTATGCAGTAGGAAAATATCGTGAATCACGTTTGCATGTTTTTAATGTATCCGAACACCGGTGGGTCACGTTTTCCTAACCATTAAAAGGGTTTATGTATGTTCAGCGGGTTCAGACCTATCGAAAAACTGAAAATTTTTGCGTCTATGAACGTCGTAAAATGGCGTGGGGGCCTTCGAAGGGGGACTTTCTTCGTCGTTTTCGTCGTCGTTGCGTATACGGTAGTTCTGGAAGAGCCTTCTAAAAATGGTGTCCCATATGTAGGAGGGGTGTATGCATGGTTGTTGCTGTGAAAAGGGGCAAATGCGTAAGCATTTTAAATTTATATTCGTATGGTTTTCGGGGGGGGGGGAGTTAATTACGCCGTATTTTCACTATTTTCGAATTACACAACGTTCGTACTGTGGTGTTTTCTCTAAATTTTCCGCCTTCATTTTGGCAGTGCGATTACGAAACTGTTTGAAATTTTCGAATAATTCGATCAGCGAAAACGCAACTCGTACTTGGACAATGTATTGACGTCGAATGACACAGAAAAGGGTTGTTTTCGTGAGCCTCTATAATTACACGTTAGAAAAATATGGTATGCTGGCCACTATTCGTTTCACTTTTTCAGTGTGGGGTCGTGTAAATTACCTGACTGTATATGTATTTTTTTCGGTAAGTTAAATCGTGCAAAGACGATACGATCATCGAATTTTGGCCAAGTTTTACGTAAGCGTTCTGCGGTATTTTTATGTTGGCGATAAATCTGTGAGAAAAATTCTTGTTCGGTGTTGGTTTGTTGACACAGTTGGCACGGCAGAAACGGCCAGATTTTAAGGAATTAGCGATAATCGGCTCTCTTTTGTATGGACGAGAACAGTCGCACTTGGGCATTTGCTAAATAACGCGGTGTTTCAAAATCTTAAAAATCTGCGAATAAACTGGAAATGTCACAGTGTACGTCGACTGAGTCCATGAAATCGTTAATTTTATTTTGTTTTCGCAAATAAACATGTTCTCCTTCAAAGTACTTCTCCTGAAAACTCAAAAACTATTACAAATGATTTTTTCACCATTTAAAATAGTGTTTCCAATCTTTTATTTTTGTAGCCTTTATTTTTAAGGTCGCAGTACTTTGATTCATCATCACACCACCCAGATAAAAACTATATGATGGATTTTGATCTGGGTGAATAGGTAATGGTCACACTTTGTCAGGTTTGACAGATTTGAAGGGTGTCAAGCCACAACAATGTTCGGCAACATTGCAGACAATGCTGTTCCTGCTACCTAGAGAGCTGTTTAAAAACAATCTTTGCCCACACACTCTTCATATTGTGCAAGTTTTTTAAGAAATTCAAATGTGCGCTTCCACTATTAATATTCAGTCATTCAGTAACCAGTCAGGTAGTTATTTGGCTATCTTCAATTATAAATGTGTGTGGTGCATTGAAATTATAGGTGAAGAAGGATAAGGAGGATCCGTCTGTTAACTCTCACCCCTCCTTCAGCCTCATTATCAACTTGGAAAATGTAAATTGTTGTAGAGTACCTTCTCCATACACCTAAGGTAATGTCGCAAAGAGTTATGACCCAGATTTATTCGATTAGTTTAATAATTTGTGTTGTTCATTTTTGGTTTCATTTCATATGTTTCATAAATTGTGACGTCATAAAAAAAATGAACTGAAGCCAAGTAGTATAAATTTGGAATCCGATATCTTGAAAAGATTGAAAAAATTGTGGTAGGTCAGGAATACATTGGAAAATACACTCCCTTTGTATTTGAGCTATCAGTGTTGCCCAAAGATGAGAAGTAAAATCAGTCTACGAACTTTTTGTACAGACCTTATACATAAATCCTGTGGTACGCAACTATCGGTATGCTGCAGATGTTTGTTTGTATAGTTCGAATTTTCTTCCACCCCTTTCCCTTACTCTTCACCAGTATTAATTAGTTTCAATATACTAGCCTAAATATGAAAACTGCCAATAAGGAGTTCAATTTAAAATCCGCTACTATGCCTATGTACTGATTTTCGCACAGATTGGTCAGATTTAGAGTTTCATCAGATCCACTATATTGGATCTATATACCATTTTGAATTTTGAAAATCTAACAGCAGGTTCGTAATCAGCTATCAAAAAAACTTCCTATACCAATTTTCGCAGAAATTAGTTGAATTTAAAAAGTTTAGCTCCATAATTTCAAATCTGGTACGGATCCGGTATTGATACGATCTTGAAGAAAATGTAATGGGACTTCATTAATAATATAATGATAAATTTCTTATTAACTTGATTAGCTTCTCTACGTACTCACTCACAGAACAACATTTGTGATGACGTCATTGCTTTTAGATGGTCAAACCATAATTACCAAATTTTCAAATCTTATCATGTCAGGTACGTCGTGGCGAAACCCAATTTTTTTACACCATGTTCAAAAAAATTTTAATTTTTATCAAGAAAATCCAAAAAAAAAAGTTAATTAGTCTCTGAAAGAGCAAGAAAAAAAAAAGGTCACCACCTTTTTCAATTTTTACAGGATCAGGTCAGTTTTTACAACAGCTTGGGCCAAAGGAAGTATCACAGCTCCCACTCCCTCTTTCGCGGTCCCTGGTATCGTATGAGAGCTCCTTGCTGGTACACTCATATGTGACTTGAAATAAGATAATTACGATAAAGATGCTTCAAAATATTGTGTGTGATTAAATCACGGTGGCGGCGTTTACAAACCTTTTTTTATTTTCCTCTTAAATGAGAGTGAATAAAATGTGTGACAACTACTTTTTTCGTAAGTTGTGACTGAATTCTTGATAGCTATATTCAGGCATAATTCTATGAATAAATAAGATGCCTAACTGAAAAAACTGGCAGTACTTCGTTTCAGAAACAGTTTGAGTCATTCGAATCTTTATTCAAAAACATACCTTTTCATGAATTGAAATAACAGAGTTATTGTGCATATTAGGCCTGGTTTTAAAAATTGAGGACTAAGCTCAAGTCATAAATTTGTTTTTAATTATGACACACGTATTTTTCTTAATTCAATACAATTAATGTATTCGTAGAAATACGACTGGGTCAATATTCTTAGGACATCCTGCATAGGTATTGAGGCGTCCGAAATCAATTGCCTTATTTTAGCAGGCTGTTTGAAATCGATTAGCTCATGACGTCACAATGTCCTAAAACTAGGGCATCATGCAGCCGAAACACTGAATCGAGTGGTCTTGATAATGTAATTTCAAGACATTTTATTTTTTTGACTTTGACAATATCCTACGGCTGAATTCTTCTTGACTTGAATTAAACTTCTTCGGACATGGTGGAACACAGCTTACAATTGTCTTCATATTTCAGCAAATTAATATGACAAATCAGCAATAAGTTGGGTGGCACGGACAGAAGAGCCTAACAAAATTTCGATCCATAAGAGGTTTGAAACCTACAAAAATGAACAGCAGAATTATTTTGTCAAAGACTATAATTACAAAAGAATCATAGTGTCAATAAAGTGGAATAAAGCAAAGTGTATAGCGGAAAAATAAAAAGGTAAAAAAAAAGCTATTGCAGACAACAAGTAGGGGAAACCATCAGAAAATATCTTTGTCTTCACCTAATTATTTGTCTTCATAAATTATGGTTTTAGTGTTATAAAAGATTCCTATCATGAAACTTTAGGCTTCGGAGCTTTTGGTTTGTGTGAGGGTGAGGTGAGAAAATAAACTAACATAGATGAAGTCAAATTCACTATGTGCGAAAGAAGGCTCTTTGCGGCCTTTAAATGACAGAGCAAAGCAGTTATCTTGAACTAAGCTTGTCCTAAATTTGTCTTCAACACACCAAACTTCCCTCCTAACAGATGCCAGGAACTCCATCTGATCGTATTGATGACTTAAAACTTCACCTCGCAGGTGTTTTCAATAGATCGCCTTGAAGTGCGATATAAAAACTGACAAAACTAGAAATAACTCAAACATCATCACTACTAATCCTTCATGACGAAAGAATACTCCTAATTTGTCTTTTGTCTTCAATTGAACCTAACCAGAATTCGAACTACCATCCTAGTTTGTCTTCAAGGTAGATCAGGTTGAAGTTAATCTACATCCGAAGATGGTACACTTAACAATTGCCAATGCGAGGACTTTAACATACAACTTGAGACTTGGACCTGCTACTATCCACCTACACAAGAAGGACTACATTGTAAAGACAAACCTAGTACCGGGTATCGCCAGAACAAGAGTGAATAATAATTAGAATTTGTCTTCACAAGTTAGTACTCCTTGTTCATAAAATTTCCCCCCTTAGTTATTGTCTGCTTAATTGCCTTCAAACATGCGATGTCGATAATATACAAAAAGCGAGAGGAAATTAATGTATATGCAACCAATAAAATTACAGATAGCAAATATACATGTCGACGTACAATAGGTAAAGCGAACGTGGATGACTGATAAAATAAAATATAATAAAATATAATATGACTGTAAACCGTAAGCCAAGCGTGGAAAAGCGAGAGATAAAACAAAATAAGGTTGGTTGCATTCATGTCCGTCGATGGGTTTTTACTTCAATTGAATTTGTGTTCATTCTCATATATTTTATGGCGCCAGTCTGTCGGATAGAACCAAATTATTTGTCTAAAATTGTCTGAATCTGGATGAGTCGATACTGAAATAAAATGTATTAAGATTGCCTGAAAATGAATCAAATTTTATTTCTGTCTTCATGTCTTCAACTGAATATGAGTTCAAATTCGGGTATTATAATGTCCAAACTCGAATTTTGTTTCCGAAAAACTGTCTTCAAGTTGTGACGTCATTATCATGTTTAAAATAATTTTTATTTTTAGTCCAATATCTCGTACTTCTCAGTATTTAGCTAAGAATTTGAATTTTGTCAATTTTGATTCGAAAAGTATATCTCGCTCTTATTAAAAATTCTAAGTTTTGGTCAAATTAATTTATATAAGCTTATTGATTTGTATGCAGATTTCAATGATAATTTGAACATAAAAAAACAAAAAAAAAAAAACTATGGATGAATCTCTTCATAGGCATTTAAATCATTCGATCTTGTACTTGGCATATTTTCTTGCTTATATAGGAGGTACTTCCTACTAATTTTGTGGTGTTTATTTTTCAGACTTTTCTATTTCAGAATATGCCAGTACTCGTGTGTGATAGTCGGTACGGGAATTTTATGCCACAAATTGGAATATTGCTTTTGAAGAAGTTGTAAATTTTACTTCGCACTAACCCTTAAGTAGAAAAAATTTCAAGAAGTTCGGAGGTGGTTACACAGAAAAAAAAACTCTGCTTTGGTATGTGTTTTACTGGCCGAGATGTATGGTAAAAACTTTAATGGAGAGAGGTTCAATTTTTCACGCATTTGTTCCATTTTATTGCAAATTAATGCAAGTTGGAGCTTCGGGATTCCAGAATTTATGTAAGAGTTGACGGACCTAGGGACAACATATCCAACAGAGAAAGAGGGAGAAACAAAATAAAACACGAGCACAAAAAGGGGGAAGAAAGTGAGAAGAAAAATAAGGATAAATTTTGAGATAAAAAAAAAGAACTAAACAATTTATAGGAGGTTGATATTTTTGGTTTCTTCTTTTAATGTTACAATGTAATGCCGTTCACAAATATAATTTCATCTTTTGCAACGCAAACAAGCGTATCGCATGTCTGCGAAATTTTTTTCTTCTTTTGTGAATCATTCAAAAATGATTTGAGGACGATTTTTTGAAAGAGCAAGTGCTTTCGTCAGTTAGGCCTGAAGAAAATTTGTGGTTGTTTTGCACGTGTTCAACGTTTTCTGTTTGTTTTTAGCGGTTCGATCAAATTTCTATTTGAAAATGTTTCGTTGTTTACTCATAATTATACTCTGAGAAAATAAAAATGCTTTGTAATATGTTCGAGGTAACATATTTTCTTACGATTGTCAGACGAAAAAACGATACACGAGAAGCGACTCGAAATGCGCCGACGCTATTCCTGAACTGCAAAAGAAGCAAAAAATTGATGTTTTGCAACACAAAATGTGTTTTTTTTTTTACAATTGCCTGGTTTGAAGTTATCTCAGCTTTGAAACGATTAAGTGGAACTGTTCACTATATCATGATTCAAAAAATTTTTTCTAAGGAGAAGAGTATACAAAATAATTTACGTATTAATAAAAGAAAAAAAAAAGAAAGCAATTTAATTTTAGGACATTTTTTGAGTTGATACCTGCTTTAGTTACGCAAATAAGAAAAAAAAAAGTTGATTTTGGTAAAAATTTGGATGCTAATAGTACGAAAAAACGATGAGAAAATAAAGTGCCCATTTTGGACCAGAAGAAATAATTCACTTTTACTTTCGTTCAAAACGTGAGTAAATACTCTAGAAAGAGTACGTCTGTGCACCCTGCACTTTATAATTGTGTGATTCACGTAGACATATTTCACGTAAGAATTAGGTAATTGGGAAAAATTTTATTTTCGGTCGTTGTATGTCGATTCTAGCTGTTTTATTTCAGATGAAAATTTACGTTGCGTTGTTTGGAATCATTCATGTCCAGTCAGCTTGATCTTTTTTCTTAATCATAGTTGTTTTCTTTAGATGAAGTACGAAACATTTTTTAATGTAGCTGATGCTTCGATAAACGGATTAATTAGGTGGTTACAGAAAGCCATTGATCCGAATTATTCTTCCCTTCACCATTTTTTAATAGTCGGTTGACTTATTTTTGTCCGATCTATTTGTGGTTTTGGGAAATGGTTCTTCAACAAAGATCAGGAATTAAACTGTTAGTGTCTAGGTCGTATGAGTGGTCACTGGACTTGTTGTACGACGTTTCTATACCTGTTCATTCTATTTTTTATTTGGATACTACTGAATCATTTTATTGTATCGAGGTAACCAAAATTTTATCTGGCTTATTTATTTTAGTGTATTTATTTTCCAGTGCATTCTGTGCAATGGTGAAACCTGGGGAAAATCTCCTTTGCTGAGTCATAGATCACTCAAATTCTGTACACAATATATATATATATAAGGGTGATGCATAACATCACGCACCATTCAAAAACTCCATTTGGTGCGTAATGTTTTTCATCAACGTGAAAATTATGCCACTGTCGATGAGTATTGGCGCACAATAAAAAATATCATGTTAAACGAAAAAATTAGATGTATTTAGTACAATTACATGAAAATCGATAGCAGTTCCTGTGAGTAAATATGAAAATACGTATTATTGATGAGAGTAAAAAACCACAAATTCAACTTTTTAAAATTGAGCAAAAAATGACAGGAACTTGGACCCCCTCAGAAGTTTTATATCCTAGTTGGTAGTTTCGCCTCTAGTATTTCGCCATACCATTGCAAAAAAATGCTGCTGTCGGATCAATATGTGGGCAAATTATAAAATGGACAATGTAAAACAGTTAATAATTGAAAGTTAATTGATGTATAAACGAGTGCGAAGTGGAAAAGCTGCTTACAACGTATTAGGTATTAATATGATTATAATGTTGTTAGTTATAAAGCTGAAATTGAATTTTTGAAGGTTGGATAAATGGATTGTTGAATGTTGATAAAGCTGTTGAACCACTAGTGATTGATTTAAAGGCCAACTCCGATTCTGATTAGTAAAATGTAATGTATCTACTGCCCCTCCATTATGAAGTAGTTTATCAGTTGATAATTCGCAGCGCATATTTCAAATTTTATGTTACAAAAATAAAGAACTTACAATGCTCGTGGATGGTGCGTCAATACTCATCGACAGTGGCATAATTTTCACATTGATGCAAAACATCACCCACCAAATGAATCCTCATCTCTCAATTGTTACGATATACCCGTCCATTTGGGCAGCGTCAACTCTTTTAACTTGTTACCCGGGAATAGGAGAATTTTTCTTATTATTACAAAAAAAAAGTTTCGTCGAGTATTTCAACAACCATCCTGTAAGTCTAATCGAAAATTGAAGTGCGAAATGAAATTCTGCCCAACCAAATCTTGCTCAGCCATTGTAGGTATAAGGAAATGAAATTACACGAGAACTCGACCTCGACCTCTCTTTGTTAAACGTTCATGGGAGGAATATGCGTGAAAAATTTCTATCTTCTGGCGCGCATTCTCGCCCTGACAACTTTGTACTTTATGCTGAGACGTCGTTAACTCCATCAATCCAATCAAGAGACGAGTGAATTTTCTTGAACAATATTTCATGACTCTGTAGCCGGCGAGAAACTGAACCACGATGCGTATCTGCTTCGTACTTTCCTATGAATAATTCGTGGCTCAATTAACATACGAAAGAACACACTGCCTCTTTAACATCATATTTATAGAGAAACGCGTCTTTGACTGTGTCTGTTGATCCCTTTTCACCTTGGGTGGATTCTAATTTTGGAGGTGTGAAATTAGATAAATCCCCTGAAGGTTATGCCTGTACTAGTATAAATTTACAATGGTGTGCAGTTAAATGTGCTAAAGTTAATCAGGGAGGGAAAAAAATTTTTTTTAGATGCTAAAAAACAAGAAATTATTCGTCAAGTAATTTGGCACCTTTTTCAAATGTTTGAAAAGGTAGGTAATGTATCTTTCATCGATCTCGAATGAATAATTTTGTGGTATGCAAACTGGGGTGGACATATCCTCTAACATAAGTAAGCAATGACCAAAAAGACGTATTGAACAAGGATAGGAATAATTTTCGTAGTCAACATTTGAATTTTTCACTCCAGATGAAATCTATAAGTCTAGAAGTATCCTGACTTGTCAGGAAAGATATTGTGTTGGACTCATCTTCAAACATGCAATCGAGTTTTGCATCATTCCGAGGAAAGGATTCAAGCGTGTTTTTAAGTTCAAGGGTATGCTATCATTCCTAAAGTTACTCCATTGACAATTAATTCACACTTCATATTAAAAACAACGCTTTATATTATAAAAAAGCAATAAAAGTCACTCTCATCATAAGTGATGAACAAAACATTTTTAGAATGAAAAATGCAGCTGTTTTGTGAGAAGAGCAGAGCATGAAAAAAGTGTGGACGACAGTTGCAAGGTCCAGTATACTAGAGATTGGAAAACGAAGAGAAAAAGGAGTGAGAAAAGTAGGGGAAAATAGTTTTTGAGAAAGTTTATTTCAGGTACAAAGGGGCACTGTGATGCGCCGCCTCGCGCTGTTCTGAATGGAGAGCCGTCCGACACATGGAAATGGCGCGCAGTGACAAGGAAAAAAAGAGAGTTTGTCGGAGTAATGCAAATTGCATAACTCTGGCGGATTTGTAGAGAAAGACATGGATTGGAGTTTATGAAAGTTTAGAATAATTATATTTTGGTTATGGCAGGCAAAATGCGTTAATTTTATCCTATTCTAAAGATAAGAGGGTGTAAAATTATATTTTTAAAAATTTTAGAATATTAATTTCATTAATTAACGCGTAAGTCAACAACTTGACCTAATTTTACAGTTAATTATCATCTGTCTACGGACTTTGCATATCTATCTGTATAGGGTTGGCTTGTGTTTCGAGAGAACAGAACAAAAAAAATAAAACGATTATTTAGTTAGTTGTCTGCTAATTAGTGTAAACATCGCAAGTGAACAATTAAAAAACCTTTCTTTTTTGTTGTCGGGTAAAAAAAAAAAACAAAATGCTGAAACCAGTGGCCAGGAAAGAGTTTTTATAATCGAGAGAAACAACAAGGAAAAGAAAAGATGTGATGCACAAAATCATGCATCTAATGTAAAGGTCGAGAAAGAGAAAAACACAAAGTTCAAAGTGTTATCTCAAATATTATGAGGAAGATAACCTTTTTGCAAAGTGGTTTTCTGTGTAAACAAATCGTTTTATGGCTTTTTAATAGGAAAACAAAAGTATCCTTAAACGATAAATGGATAAAATGCTAATTTTTGAGACCACAAAAAGATTTTACGATCTATTTTGAGATCATGTTCAATCGAATGAATAGTCGACGATCTTTGGAATAAGTTAGGTTAAAAACGAGTTTAAAAAAAATACGCTTTTATAATTTGAAGAAGAAAATAACGGTGAAAGAGAAAATAAAATTTTTCATTTTTTTTCCGAGACAGAAACAAACAAAAATTGTAAAAACAACTGATAAAAACGGATATAAGTGTATGTGTGCGTGTGTCGCAACACGTGAAAGCAGCGCTGAAGTTGGTCATCCTGTGTACTTCAACAAATTGAGTGAGTAGAATAAAAGCGTCTAAAAATAGGGATACAATGAGGAGAGAGGTGTATAGGAAAAAAGATTTCATCGACTCATCCCTGATCTGTATATCCCTGGTGCCAGTTTAAGAATGTTGTCAAATTGTCCTAAGAAGAGATCGAAAAACGAAAATAAAAGGCAAAAGAAAAACTATATGTTCGATTAAATGTTGGAAAAAAGGAAGAATTATATTTACTTTTTTCTAGACGTTTTCGATGCCACACCACTGCAGCAAATGAATCTCTTCGGTAAAAATTAACAAATCAGTATTCTATTGTTGAAAAAGTGAATCTTTTTGAAACAATTTTTTCCCATTTTTGCGAGCAATTAAAAAAATTTTTTAAAGAGAAAAAAAATTATGAAACTTTTTCAGAAGCGTCTACATTTAGTCAAAAAGGATATTTATATTTGCGTTATCAAAGGTTATTATACGTGTTTTTAGGATGGTATTACATGTAGTTATATTTAAATCACCAATTCTGCAAGCTTCTCCATGGGACTGTACTAATGACCTGGACTATCACTTCTGTAACCCGTGTTCAAATTAATATGATGTTACTGAAAATTTTTTTTGTAATTTTATTTTTTCATTATTAATTTTTTGTTTTATTTTTACATTGTATTTGTCTGAGTGAATTAGCCAGATTGACTCTTTTATTAAAAAAAAAAAAAATGCCGAAACTGCCAGAAGTAGTCTTTATTTTATTCTCTCGAGTACTTTTCATCTGTCATCAGTTTACAGATGCAACTGTAAACACCCGAAAAAACATCCTCTTTGTTTGATCGCAGGTGCTAGTAATTTTATCTTAAGAAACTTAATCACCCACAAGTGTATCAAAAATACTGATGTTTCATGCGAATGTGTTTATGATGCGTGTTTTGAATTTTAAAATATAAAATCTATTGAGTATTATTTGAGTTAGTTTGTTGGTTTCTGGTGAATGTAAATGAGAACTAAAAAATTTTTCTGTTGAGCTAAAATATTCGAAATGTTCAATGAAAAATAACCCGAAAAATCTTCAAATTATTGATTTATAGGTAGGGGGACATTTTTTCCAAAATTAATATTTCAAAAAATTTGTTTTTTTCAAGAAACAGTTAATTTTTTTATTTAAACCAAAAGAACAATTTTTAAAAATAGAGTATATTTTCATATTTGGTCTTTTTGTTTTTATTTTTTTTAAATGTTTTCCAGTGACTGTAATATATTTTTATACAGTTATCTACTATTATTAAACGCAAATAAAAACTAATTTTTCATCTTGTCTAAAATACTCCTTAGGTACTTTTAAAAAAGAATTTGAAAAATATAGGGTTTGTATACGACATCATTGAAAAGTATTCAATCGCAATCACTTGCTATGAAAGGGAAGTAAATGAAGTATTGTTTCCCGCATTAATGCATTTGTGGTTGAGGTATTTTCTATCTTCCCTACTCCCCATTCCGGATTACTATATTCCAAATAAAAAAGACATAACGTCATATGAGTTGATGGACTAGGGGGAAAGGAAAAGGTAGAGATTCACCCTATTCAACGAAGGCTGCATCCAAGATGGTTTTGTTTACTCCAATATTTTTAGCCTGACGTAGCGGTGAAATGTGATTGTCTCTGTGACGTCATGTATAATTTGGAATGGACTTTGGTAAATTATTAAATTCACGTCCCAGTCGTATTTCAGTGCAGGATGTATTTTCTGATAGTTCTGTTCATTTTTTCTCTTTCTGCCATGTTCAGTGAGGGCTCGAAAACAAGGAAAATGCATCTAAGCTTGTCCATTGATTTTCAAAAACTTAGTCTCGCATTTGAAATTTGCATCGAAGTATGATTTAACGTCGGTCGTCGTTCTGATCAGTATCCAACATTCCAACTATTCTAATTAGTTTCATAAAAAAAGGTAACACTTCTTATGCTTTTGTTCGATAATTTGCTCTTTAAATAATCGGTCGCCTGGTATGCTATAATAAGTATATTCATGTTGATTTGGTCAGACGTGTTTTACGTCCTCGGCCAAAGTTTAAAATTATTCCTTTTCCAAAATAATCACTTTTAAAATCTCGAAAGACAGAATAGATATTTTATTAAATGTATCCACTGTGCTGAGATAGTAGTATTTCATTGCGTAGTCTCTTGCGAAACCTATAACCTGCTTCCTTCGTATTCCTACTGCATAGAGAATAGGGAGCACGTTTAACAGTGCAAGTCCTCCATTATTATACGGGAGTTAGGTACGAGTTTAGTTTTATCATCTTTCAGAATTTCCTTGCGTAATAAGAGCAATACGAATAAAATATTGTGAATAACTTATAGGTTATTTGAAACTCATGGGAATCAGTTGCTATTCATTTGATATCTTGAGTCGTATAACTTCGGAGACATTTGCACGGCGAACCTCGTATAACTTCAATTATATTGCTCCCGGTTTTTGGTCGTTTTTTCACTTTTTCGGTCGATATGACTTACGAAGAGGGTGTTCGCTGTTTATCCTCGCCCTTTTCATTTTACTATTTTTTTTATTGCGCCTTTATGTGTAGGTACCAACAGTATTTGACGACGACGTTTATCATACGTGCTGTATTTAGTCCTTATTATAAAACGTATAGTTTGTTTGTTGCACGAACGCTCGCTCTGAATGCGTAACAAGTGCATTTGGTATGAAAGATAACACTGTTTTACGTTTGTTTTTTTTTTTTTTTTGTTTTTTCATAATGCAATTTTAATCGATTTGGGCGATATGGAGAAAAAATTTTTTATTTCGGTGTACCCTTTTGGCGTTTATCCGCCTTTTTTTTTTTTTTTCGATATTTCTTGAACAAATGGTTTCATGATACCGAGGAAATATTATTGGGTTAACATATTTTCAACCTCTCGCAACTCTCTATTTTTGGAGAAAGTATTCTAACAATAAATGCAGCTAGGTTGGTAGAATGAACAGAAAAAACATTTTTATGCGGTTTTTCGGTTGTTTCGGCAAGTTAGATAACACATAATATTTTGTGCGTAATCAAGTATGTCCGTAACTTTGGTGACGTGATGGCGTTACAAACGTGGCTTTTATATAGTACTATAAAATACTGGATACTGCTTAGGAGAAATGGCATACACTCGAGAAATTTTTCATAAAAACCAAAGAACTATCGGATGAATCTCACTTGTCAACTAAGATGTAGAATGAAGGTTTACCTTACAGATTTTTTTGTATAAATCTAATTTTTTGGCCCCTTCAATGTTAGAGATAAGTAAAAATTATTATGATGTATTATCTTTATTTTGTCAAGTATTTTTGTCACCAAGTAAAAATATTTCTTGAAATAATTTTTGATAAATTGCCCTTGCAATACAGTACTGCCCCTTTAATCTTGGAGATAGACCGTTTAAATACAAACTAATTTTTAGTTCGTACGCCATTATATTCATATTTGAACTTCTTCGGATGTTTCACTGGATGTCCTAGTTTATAGATTTTTCGATGAAAAGATTTTGTTAGAGCTATCAGATCTTCTAAATTTGTTCGTTAATGAAAGGGGTTATGGAATGCTTATTAAAAAATTATTCAATACCAGCTTCGTGCCTTGGATGAAGAGAAATAGGTAACTAGTCTTTCAGTTTTCCAATGAATCGTCTGATTATATTGTTTTGAATAATTTTTCACCATCGTTTTTTGGCTAAACTGAGTATCGACCACATTTATAGCTGTACAGCTACTGCCTAGCCTTAGTCCCTTCATGCGATACTAATTAATCGAGTTACTTAATACTAAAGGAAGTAGACACGATGCGAATGTAACATCCGTATTCTAGAACGATACTTAAGTAAAGATTCGCTACTTAAGTAGTATTTTATCTGTGACTCCCATGTTTAAGCATGGGATAAACCTGGTCGAACGATTAGACTTACGTCTTACTTAACGTAAAAAAACGTTTTAGAATACGGGTGTAAGAGTTCGAAGCTGTAAGCCCCACATGCTTACAGAATAAAATTTGTACAGGTATACTTTGATCTCGCTATAAAACTCGAGAGAAAGGTTGAATTTATCATTTCAATATCCCCCCTTCTACATGTTACAATCACAGAGTATTAAATATAATAGAAAGGACGCATGAGAAGTGAAAAGTGACGCCACTTTCGAGACGAAATATCCCCACTTCTACTAAAGAGTACTTTTTGAATTAATAAATATATTTATTCATTCATTTAATTCAATTATCTGAAGAAAAAAAATTCTCATTATTGTCAATGGGTTCGAATATGTAGAAAGCAAATTTGAATTCGGTACAGTAAGAGTGGGTAGAACAGCTTCAAAAGTGGTGCTGTTTCTCGTTGCAATGAAATTAATCTGTTGAAGTACATTTTTCTTGAACCAAAATGAAAGATTAGAGTTTAGAATGCACTTTTCTCGAAATAAGGCTTCTGAACTCCTCACTTGTGGTCGGAGCTTGTTGGCCTGAATGGAAGTCTGTGTGAGGTTTGTGTATCGAGGGAGCCCTTGATTCCACATCGCTATTACTACTGTTGCCATTGCTCCCTGCGTGTAGCTTTTCATCTGTTGGTGAATTAGAAGATGAGATAACCTGGATGCTTATTTGTTTTTTTCATTATTGCAGTTTGTTCTGTTTTATATAGCCCTCAATTGTTTAGTGTAAAAGCATTGGTTATTGCTTGTTGTCTTGTCACAATGTGTCCCATCAACATAGGCGCCGACTTACAGTTTTTTTAAGTGTTACCAAATTTTGTAACTTTATAATTTGTAAATGAGTGGAGACTGTTAATTAGAATAAAAAAAACAATTTTAGGGTTGCAGGGGAACATTGAAAATCACTTCCGTGTTGCAGTTGTACCTCATGTGTCCGTAAGTTCGCGCTTATGCCCACCAACAATTTCTCCTTGCGTATAATACTTATACTTATTTTAGTTCTTACAATATGTTAGAATTCGAATTATTTAATGAAATTTTTTATATTTATGCAATATATTAGCATGGGAAAATTTATTTTTGGGTTCTTTTTATGGTTTTTTTTTTGCAGGAGGAGGGTAAGAGTTTTTGAAAATTAATTTATTTTCGTTTTTTTCATCAGTGGATGGTTTTCTGCCAGAGGGGCGAGGGAGTTTAAACGAAATATTTTTAAATAAAATATTTATTCCGAAACATTTTGTATAAGTACCGATTTATACTGTTCGTTGAAGAGGTTGAGGAGCCTCAGTATTCTCATCGGTAATAATATACCTACCTCAAATAGAAAACTATTGACTACATGGAATGGTGCATCATACTTGGCTTTATCGTCTCTTTCAATTTGAATCAATCGATGAAACGAAATAGCACGGCTGAAAGTTGTTTCTGATTTTTTTTTATTTTTTTATTTCAACAAAAACTAAATTTGGTGTTTTTATAGGTTGAAGAAAATCATGAAACGTATCGATTTCGCATGAAAAAAGAAGAAGAAAAAAGTTGTTATTAAAACCTATATTTGCGTTTTCCTTGAAGTTTTGCTGAACGAAAACCTCTATTCAATCGAAAAAACATCACAGTAAGCATTTGAACGGATTTTTCGTCTCCTCTCAGTTAGATTAGTGTCTACGGTCTGCCTTTTTTAGAATTTGCGCAAATGCATACAATTCAAGTTTGAAAACATGAAAGAGAAAAAAAAAAGGTAACGAACGCAGTTATTTTCGGTTTCGATGTTTGTAGGACAAGTTGTATTTTGTTTGCTCTTAATTATCATTTCTAATGACAAGTTTGCTTTTTTCTCGTTTTTTATTTTTTACTATAATTTAATTTAATTTCGTTCTCGAAGAATTACTTTTTATTTCACAGTTTTTTTCCTCATTTATCCAAGATTCCTTTCAACGAACGACATTTTTTTCCTCTTCCGTCAGTAAAGATCAACTGAAAATTGGTACAGTTTTTTTTTCTTCCTCTTTCGCTCTGTATTATGAAATTGAATGCCAAATAGAAATACCCGATTCGTAGTGACTGTCAAACTGCACTCGTTGAGAGGAAAAACGCGAGGAAATCGTACGAGTTTGTTTTTCCCGTCTAATATTTCATTTGTTCTCTTGGTCCATCATCTCTTCTTTCCTCACGCTTATTGTCAACGTGTATCATTGAATTTTGTGTTTCTGTGGCAGTAGCACTCGTAAACGCTAAAATAACGTCGTCCATACTGATCTAATTTTTACTGGATTTATTTTTTCTTTATCGTTGACCTGACTGTCAGTTTCATTTCGTTGTTGAAATAGTGGTTTTTTGTTGTTTTTTTTGTCAGCTCTAAACCACCATCGGTATCAGATGTGGAAGAGTTTTTGAATGGAAAAGGTCAAGTTTTGAAGCTTAAAAAATTCCAAGTCCTCAAATGGTCGACCAAATTACTAAAAACTCGCAAAAATATGGCCATTATTAATCGGAATCTTTTTTCTGTACTATTTTTTTCGCTGTTATTATTTGTGGTCATCTTTTCTTTTTTTTTCTTATTTTTGTGTCAACCGTATGGATAGGTTATACCTAGGGTGTTGTTTCCAGGATGGGAAGAGAGCCGTTTCCTCATACGTGGGTTCGTCTGTACCCTTTCTTTGTTCGGATAGAGCGTAAAAATGAGATTATGATGAAGCTTTGCAAGACAACAGGGGAGGATAGTGAAAATATGAAAATTGTTCCATATGTGGTCCGACGTAAATGTTAATAATTTAAATAGAGGAGTTAAAAATTTTAAACGTCAACATATAATTTTGTAACGTAACGTGTGTAACCTGTTTGATGGCAGCTTGTCATCTCGTTAATTTTTATTTTTATCCAGTAAAAATAATGTAAAAAAGTTGTGTTTTTTTTATCAGATTTTGTTATTCTACATAATATGAGTGAAAATGAAGGAAAAAATAAAAAACCTTTTCTAATTACGCATTATTGAAGAATCAACTGACGGTGTGAAACGAATTTAAATTGATGTACTTTAATGTTTTAGCAGCTGGTTCTCTTTATTTGATTTTTTTTTTTTTTTGTCAATGTTGTATGCGGATGAGGAAAGATGTATAATTCGTTTGTGTAAATTTTGTTTCTTTTTCGCTTTTTCACTGTTCTCGTTCTTTCTCTCTTTCTCTCTCTCTCTCTCACTCTCTCTCTATGTTTTTCTCTTTCCTCTTGATTATGAAATTTTGTGTTCCTAATTCCACGATGCCTTAGAGGCTCGAGTACGGCGAAAAGCTCTCATTCTGTCTGCTGTGTATTCTTAATGAAAGTTTATGGAGCCGTATACTAACAAAAAAAAAAAAAAATGCCTTATGAGTCTGTGGAGCGAGAATTCATTGAACGAAAATCTTCGTTAGATTGGGCCCGGTGTGTTTGTGTTTTTCATACGGATGAATAGAGCAAGAGTTAGGCAGTTCGTTGGTTTGGTTAAAACGCATGATTGTTGATTGAAGCTTTGTAAAAATATTACTTAGTTTTGTCGAAGAAATAGTTGAAAAATAAAAAATAAAAAAACTAAGTACGGCATACATTCGACTAATCGGAATAATTGATTAAAATTTGTCAGTAAATTGTTGTTTTTGTGTGCAGTCGTCGGAGGGCGTAAAGTACTTGTTGATTCAAATGATATATGTAGGTATATATATTTTTTTTGTTTTCCAACGTGTGAAGAGCTCGTTTTACGATGAAATACTCGTGATAAGTTGAGTGTAATAATGTTTCATTGTGCACAAGTTTGAGCGAATTCGGTTTGCAGAATGAACTAGGTGGTTAAAGAAAACATTTATAAAGTAACCAGGTACCTATGTTTCGGAGAAACGGCTGTTAGTGGTTAGTCGTGTTTCGCTCCGTGTGATGAGTGCTGACGCAGACTGTAAGGGTTACCGAATTGTGAATGAAAATCTTCAGTAAGCCTATTGTTGTTTTGCGGTTTGCTTGAATGCTGTCTTGTTGATGCAAGGCAGTGAAGACATCCCATAATTCTAATATGTCGAGTTTGTACTGTAGTCGATAAAATAATTTTTTCATAGGTCGAGTCGAGAATTACGTTCTGACTATCCCGCGATGGTAGCGCACGTTAGTATAATTTGGCGGTATAGATTAGATCTAATGTGAGGTTAATATTCATTTGTTCTCGAAGGTAATGAATAAGACGGGCATCTTGTATACTTTTAATTGTCACCTCCAGTATTATTTGTCCTGAATCTTGGAAATATTCTTCCGTTTGGACACGAGTGACATTATGTCGTACTTTTGAAGAAAAAAAAAAAGGGAGGCAAGTCTGCAAGTTTTTTGGACATTGAGCTTTGCTCGTCTTGGAGTGCAATCATGCAGAAACATTATCTGCATTCAATGTCAGTTGTACGTTGTACTCCACATCTCAAACGTGGACGACGTCTGTTTTTAGATAAAAAATTTACTCTTTTAGAATGACACAGATGTCCTTTGTATCGTTATTCGTGTTACTTTTTGTAATTATATCATTTTGCCATTTTTATTGGATAGAATCCTTCCTTTTGCGGCTCATAGATGTACTTTCTGTCGTTTTTATGCCGTAAAACATTGTTTTTTTCCTTGTATCATGTCGGCCTGGTTGCAAAAACTGCGGGCAAAAAGAAGAAAAAGGAGAGAATAGGAGCGAGTTTAACGTGTTACAGGTTTTTGTGAAATACAGATATCTGTAAGCTGTAACTGTTTTTTTCCTCGAACCGATCTATGGATTTCTGTAAATTATTTTATGTAACAAAATCAAAATTGAAGAGAAAAAAAACGAATTCGCGTATCTTTGTGATAAGAATTCGAAAGTGCGGACGTAAATATGTTAGTAAAAAGAAAATTAAATCTGCCTAAAACCTGACGTTTTAACATATTTTCAATCATTAGAAACGTTCATTAGAATCTCCTGTAACTGTTACAGTAAGTACCCGATAGGTACTTTAAATCTGTTCTGTCTTTAGTAAATCCAGTGTCGTGCTGACTCCTATTTTTCAGGGTGGAAACTGAAGCATTCGTTCCCCTTCTCACTATCGACCCCATTTTCTCTCCCTCCAACATTCAATACATGAACAACAAAAAATTACTATTCCATTTATCGGACGCAATTATTTAGTAAGTAGTTCGTACCATAGCTATTTAATGAAAAATATAATAGTAATAATTTTATTTTTAATTCCTTAGAAGTTTGGCAACTGCATCAGTAATTTTGTTGGTAGAAAAATAATTATCTATACAATTTAGGCCAATTAATCCAGTTTTTTTTGAAACGTATGTAAAAATATGTCCTGGATCATGTTCAGAATCCACATTTGAGTCAGAAGTTGTGCAACCAACCGTTCAGAATTCTCAAATTATTTACATAGTTGCAACAGTCGAGTCGTTCGTTTTCATTCTGTTTCTTAGTGGGTATGGTTAACTTTTCACTCTGCTCGCAAGTAGGGTAAAAAATTGTAAAAATTTAACCGAGATTTGTTTATGCTTTAGAAGCGTTTTATCAAAAATGATGAGTGATAACTTCATAAATTGGTGAATGTCCGCTCCAATCATTCAAAATCAAACGGTACAGTGTGTTCTAACCGGCGTCACGTGACCTTTTTTCTCCGTTTTAAAAAGTTGTTTGATAAAGAATTTAGTTTTAATAATCCAAAATAAATTTTAAATTTCAGCAATGAATCACTTTTTTATTTTTTTTTAGTACAAGTATATTTAAATAGCATTATACTTTTCTTTTGCTCCTGCACTTTCGTGAATGCTCGTATTTTGAATTTGGTAAAGTGGTCATCATTCCCCAAAGGCATCATAGTTATCACCGCTCGGGCCCTAATGTCCTCTTCACAGCCATGCCCCAACTACTTACCAGGTGAGATCCATCAAGTGTACAGTTTGAGTTGAGCAATGTAGATGGTCAGCCACTAGCGTCCGTTTGAGTTCGATTTAAATCACGTGAAAAAATTGAAAGTAATTGAAGATTGTATAACACATGTTAAATAAATTTTAAAATTGAGCGAAGTTTTCACGTATACTAGCTCAATATTATCATTTTTTTCTCTAAACTTAATGAATTAATGCATCAAAATCATGAAAAAATCATGTAATCGAAGAGTATTGGTCTCGTAAAAATATTGGAAAAATATAGGTATAATTTTAATTTGAGAAACAGCAGCGGGTGTGGATTATACAAAGGGTGTAGTTGGTCCTATACAACAGAAAAAAACGTAAGATAGAATTACCTTCTAAGCCATTTTGACGCGTGTCAGGAATCAGATTTATGATAAAAGTGAAAAAAAAAAAAACACAAACTTGTATGTGTAAATTTAAACCATGAAAAACAAACTTTGAAAAAATACGCCGCTAAAAAGTTAGCATATCCAACTTAAATGGACAACCTAGATTAGTAGAAAAGAATGCCACAGAATCCCATAGAAACATTCTCAGTCCAGAATTCGGTTTACCATTCCGACACTTTATGCATAATAAATTGTTGCCTGATTGTATCCAATTTTCTTATTATTAA
This sequence comes from Ericerus pela, assembly GCA_011428145.1. Classification (NCBI taxonomy): domain Eukaryota; kingdom Metazoa; phylum Arthropoda; class Insecta; order Hemiptera; family Coccidae; genus Ericerus; species Ericerus pela. The sequence goes on along the minus strand of WOFM01000292.1, from coordinate 1,526,064 downwards.
TATTTCATTTGTACTCACTACTATAGTGGCGCAAAGTGTTTTCCAGCCAATTTATGTTCGAAACCGTAGATACCAATTCACGAAATTTTAATTCCGCATATTATTGTGCTTCATGAATAATTCAACTATAACAGGAAAGTACGGGTTAGGTCGATGTCATGTAAATATGTTCAGCGAAGCGTTGATTTCAAGTTAAATCGATGGTTAAAAAGTTCGATGAATGTGTATAAAGTGAGAACGCAGGCTGAATATTAAAAAATCCAGTATTGCTTACCTCTGTATTATTTCTTTAAAAAAAATTTCTACTCTAATTAATAAGTTGGGCAACGAGCGTCAGACTTTTTTTTTTATTCAAAATCAAAATTTCAGCCATTTTATCGGCTTCTCCAATCGGATACGAAAACACTTGATCATAATTTCCATAAAATTATGCAGTGACGTCGTTTAAAAATCTTGAAAAATTGACGCGTTTTTGCAACAGTAGGCTACTGAAATTCGTTAGCTACTGAGGTCTTCAGTAATTGTGTTTTGGAATAATTTTTTTATTAGGTAATTGAAAATATTCAAATTTTTTTGGGAGTTTTGCAAAAAATTATCGTTTGTAGATAGTAAAGGAAAACATTGGAAAAAGTTGGAAACTTTTTTTTCTAATATTGAATATCAAATTTGCTTGTTTACTTTAGGTGGGTGGTCAAACTTTCAATAACATTTACATACGAAGAAAAAATGTATTAACTGCGTATAAAATAAAAAATTCTTATGCTAATTAATGAACTCGTTGACGATAATGGGAACGACTAGAAAATATTTGTGACGGGGTGGATCTGCAATTTAGCTTTCTGTTCCTGTGATCTCGTTCGAGTTGATTCTTTGGTCGGCGTATCTGATAGTTGCTGAAATTGCTGTTTGCGGTGCAACTGATCGTCGTTACCTGTCATCGAGATGGACGTTAGGAAGCTGAATAATATTGAGCCGTTTAATGGGCGAAATGGCAGAACCTGGAAGTTCCGGATGGAGCTGTTGTTGGCGAAGGAATCGTTGGGTAATATAATAACTGATTGGGTTCGGTGAAATTGAAATTGTTAAATGAAATTGTAATTGAATTGAAGAATGTAAGGTATGCTTGGGAGTTGCCACAAAATCTGCTTTCGGTAAAACGAATGAGCAAGTCGGGTTTTGATACTCTGTTTAGAGAGGAATCAGTTGAGGTCATCCAACGCTGCAGTGGAAAAATTGTAACCACTGGGGTTAGCGTGGATTCAGATTTGTACACGATTGATTTTTTGAAAATGTCAGGTCAATCGTGCAATTTGACGTTAGAGGATGAATCAAGCTCGCTGACTGTGTGGCATAGGCGTCTTGCTCATTTGAATGTTAATGATGTTAAGTTGTTGTCAAACGGAGGTTTAATACCGAACGTTGACTCCAACTGCAGATTGTTGTGCGAACCCTGTGTTATGGGGAAACAGAGACGCAAATTGTTCCTGAGGCATGAAAGAAAAACTAAAAAGCCTCTGGAATTGGTGCATACTGATCTCTGTGGTCCGATAAATCCTCCTTCATATAAAGGAGCGAAATATTTTATGACATTTATAGATGATTATTCCAATTTTTGTTGTGTGTACCTACTGACGAGTAAAATGGAAGCGTTCACGAAATTTAGGGAATATAACGAAATGGTTTCAAATAAATTTGGATATAATGTAAAAAGACTCCGCTGTGATCGTGGCACAGAATACACAAATACAACCTTCCAGTCATATTTTCCTGAGAAGGGAATAATTTTTGAACCTACAGTTGGTGGCTGTCCCCAGCAGAATGGGAAGGCTGAGAGGATTAACAGGACACTTTGTGAGAGGGCGAGAACAATGTTATTCGAGAGTTGTCTTGACAAGATCTATTGGTCAGAAGCCATATTGTGCTCTGCCTATATAGTAAATAGATGTCCCACAAATAAGGATTTTGTTCCCTTTGAGAGGTGGTTTGATGAAAAATATGATTATACAAAATTGAAGACGTTTGGATGCGACGCATATATGTTGTCATTCAAACATGATTCCAATAAATTTAAAAACAAAAGTGAGAAATTAGTTATGGTAGGGTATTCACCCTGTGGATATAAATTATTAGATATAAATGCAAAAGAAATACGCCTATCACGAGATGTTGAGTTCTTTGAAAATAAAATAGGAAATAATAATAATAAATACACAAAGGATGATGATATTTTTAAGGAAGTCACAGAATCCAACTTGGAAAATATAGAAGTAGATGGGGATCTAAATTTGGATTGTTTACCACAGGAGGCGACTGAACGTGATGGCATTGCAAATTATATATATGTTGCTGAGGATGGCATCCCTTTGGCATTTGAGGAAGCGATAGCTGCACCTGACAGTGTGATGTGGAAAGAAGCTATTTCAGATGAAATTAAAGCTCTGGATTCCAATCAGACTTTGCAGGTAACCAAATGTCCAAAGGGCGCCCCCACCATCACATGTCGCTCGATATTCAATAAAAAATATGATAATAATAATAAAGTCCTGTATAAGGCCAGACTTGTTGCCAGAGGGTGTCAGCAGAAGAAAGGATATAACTTTGATGAAGTTTATGCGCCGGTGGCGAAACTTTCGACTGTTAGGACACTGTTGGCAGTTAGTAATAAATTAAAATTTTATATTGAACAGATAGACATATGTAGTGCCTTTCTAAATGGTATTCTGTCGGAAGATGTATATCTTGAGATACCAGAAGGTATAGAAATACAAATAAATAAACACAATAATGTATTAAAGTTAAATATGTCGATTTATGGTCTGAAGCAGTCGCCTAAGGTGTGGAACAGATTGTTCAACAAATTCCTTGTCTCTTGGTTTTGTGCAAAGTAAGGCTGATGACTGCTTATATATTTTCACAAATAAAAATACTAACTCTATAGTATATTTACTCACATACGTCGATGACGTTATAATAAGTTCGAATAATCAAACACTAATCACATATTTTAAAAGGGAAATTAATAAAAGATTTAAATGTAAAGACCTGGGAAAAATTAATAAATACCTAGGATTAAACATTAATCACAATCGTGACGAAAGCATCTTGGAAATTGAGCAGAGAGGTCATTGAGACTGTTGCTAAGCGTTTTGGTGTTGAAAATTGTGCACCTACCTACACACCTATTGACCCCAAACTCCAATTGGACAGGGACCTCAATGCGTGTGATAGTGTATTGAATAACGACTACCAGCAGCTCGTTGGATGTCTGATGTACCTAATGCTAGGGTCACGGCCTGATATTTGCTTTGCAATATCGTATTTTAGCCAATTTTCCAGTCATGCTACTGATGAACATTTTAGGTATTTACTACGGGTTCTTAAATATTTAGTAACCACAAAAGATAAGAAACTAACATTCACAAATGAACATGATAATAATAACAATATTATAGAAACATATTCTGATGCCAATTGGGGTAATTGTGTGACTACAAGATGGTCAATCTCTGGAATATTGTGTCTTTGTCTATGGCTCGCTGGTGTCCTGGTCCAGCAAAAAGCAGCCAACTGTAGCGTTGTCTAGCACTGAGAGTGAGCTCATTGCCATATGCGACGCCACTACTGAATCCATTTGGTTTAAATATTTGTTAACTGATTTTTGCATTCAAGTTAAAGACAAGGCCACGATTTATGAGGATAATCAGAGTTGCTCGGAGCTCCTGCATTCGGGTAAATGGAATACTTGCAGGTCTAAGCACGTAGACGTAAAGTACCGTTTTGTATGCGATCATGTAAATGTAGACTTTAAATATTCGTACGTACCAACTTTGCGACAGTTGGGTGACGTTTTCACAAAGGGCTGCCCGAGGCCTAAATTTGTCATGTTTTGTGAGATGTTAAAATTGTTGTAACTTTTTGTATACGTTTACCATATATGTTAATATTTTTTTCACATTGTAATTTTTGTTGTTGTTGACTTTTGTCATTTTTGTGTAATGACCAATCTATTATTTTATGTCGTTAATTTAGTAATTTGTTTTATATTGGCAACTTGTTTAATTATAATTTGAGGAGGCGTGTGAGAATAATAGCAAATTATATTATACGTTAGCTTATTATTCTCACATATCATTTGTTGTGGTAACACTGTTTTTAGTATTATTTGTAATCTGTGATTTTATGTTTGAAACCCAACTGTGATAATATATTTTGTGTGCCTCTTGTCGCTCATCAAACGTTGATGAATTAACATCTTCACCATCTTGTGTGAAAATAAAAGTTTGTGAAAAGTGAATATTTGGTGTTTTATTTATGTGTTCGTAATATGTGTGTCTGATCTTCTTTCGATGTTATCGTTCAATTAAAGTCTTTCGTCGTCATTTTCGTCTGGCCGGACCATTTGATAATTCCTATTTCTTCACAGCTGGTAAAACATTGATATTGAAGATGAAAATGTTATCACATTAAAAGTAACAATCTATGGTAGTTGTGAGAAAGTGGCAATCACTAATATGAAAAATTTCACATTAATCGAATAAGAACAACAACCAGCGATGATATTAAAAGAACACCTTTGAAAAAACACTAAATTTGTAGTCAACACAATAAGTAAAAGATTCATTTTTTAAGATCTCATTTTATTCTATGTTCACGTAACGACATTTGGAGATCAACTAACTGACAGTTAAAATACGAATATACAATCAGCTATAGCGGATGACGTCACAAGCAGCGACCACGTTACGGCTAAATATATCGACTATGAGCGAGGTCATGAGGAGCATATTCTCACACGCCTCCTCAAATCATATATGAACAAAAATATATCGTGAATATGTGATTTGGACAAAACAAAGTCCAGTAAAATAACAAATAATATATCGTGGTGAAGCTTAATAATTATAAACGTATTAAAATATTAAAGTATTCGTGTAATCGTGTATGATAATTATCACAGTCAGTATAAAAATATAAAATATATAAAATGGTAAAAATATGACTGCCAGAACACATATAAATGGTAAACATATAAATCTCAAACAGTTTATTAAATTTAGGTCATTACAAAAATTGACAAATGCAGGCTTTGGCAGACCTTTAGTAAACAAGTCACCCAATTGTTGGGATGTTGGAATATACATATAAATAAATGATTTGTCAACGTGTGAACATATGAATCTATACTTAGTGTCTATGTGTTTTGATCGTTTGGAATTCCATCTACCTGACTTTATGAGTCCCAGGCAGCTCTGATTGTCCTCGTAAATCACGGATCTTTTTGAGTGGTCAAACCAAAAGTCATTAATTAAATTTTGCATCCACAGTCCTTCAGATGTTGCTTCGCACAAGGCAATAAGCTCACTCTCAGTACTGGAGAGAGCAACAGTGGGTTGCTTCCTACTAGACCAGGAAACCACAGATCCAAATACTTTTACACAATAACCAGAAATTGATTTGCAAGTAGCGACACAATTTGCCCAATCAGCGTCAGAGTAGATTTCTATTATATATTTATTATTATTATCCATATTATAAGTCAAATTTAAATGTGAAGTAGTTATTAAGTATTTTAAAACTCATATTAAATATTTATAATGTTCTTGTGTTGCTGCGCTTTGAAATTGACTGAAGTAGGATATCGCAAAGCAGATATCTGGACGAGAACCCAACATAAGATGCATAAGACAACCCAACAACTGCTGATATTGATTATTCAAATTACGATCCATTCCATTTAAATCACGATGCAATTGTAGTTTGGGTTTGATCGGTGAATGTGTGGGGATACAATCCAAAACACCAAAACGTTTGGCAACAGACTCAATTAAAGATTTTTGATTTATTTCCAAGAGTCCATTCTCGCAATCATAATTTATGTTTAAGTCTAAATATTTATTAATCATTCCCAGGTCTTTGCACTTAAAATTTTTACTAATTTTATTTTTATTGCCTATTATTAAATCATTATTATTGGAGCTGATGATAATATCATCAACGTAGGTTAATAAATAAACTATAGAATTTCCTTGTTTATGAATATACAGACAGTCATCAGCTATGCCTGGTTTAAAATCCAATGAAACTAAAAATTCATGGAACATAGTATTCCACACGTTAGGCGATTGTTTTAAGCCATATATGGATCGGTTTAGTAATAAAACATTTCTATTTTTATCTAAATTACGTTCAATGCCTTCTAGAATTTCTAAGAAAACTTTGTCTTTAATTTTACCATTTAAGAAGGCACTACAAATATCAATTTGATGAATAAAATATTTAAATTTATTACTGAAGGCAAGTAACGCACGAACTGTTGACAGTTTGGCAACTGGAGCATAGACTTCGATGAAATTAAAACCTTTTTGTTGCTGAAATCCGCGAGCTACTAATCTGGCCTTGTACAAAACATTACCAGCAGAATCAGTCTTTTTAGTAAACAGCCATCTACACGTGATTGTAGGATCATCCATTGGACGTTTGACCACATTCCAAGTTTCATTGGAAGTCAAAGCATCAACTTCATCTTGAATCGCTTTCTTCCAGCAATCAGACTCAGAGGACCTCAACGCCTCCTCAAAGGTGAATGGACAATCACTTTCAACAGCATTAGCTATGAAAAAGCACGAATCTATAACATCACCAAAGTCTAGTATATTATTAATTTCTCCATCCACTTCAATACTATCAACATTTGTTTCGTCAACTTCCTTTAATATAGGGTCAGAGTCATCATATTTAGATTTACCTATAGACTCTTCATTGAACTCAACATCTCTGGAGAGATGGATTTTAAATTTAGTCACGTCCAGTAACTTATAACCTGCTGGCGAATATCCCACAAACTTCAATTTATTACTCTTTTTCTCAAATTTATCCGAACTGTGAGTGAAATCTAACATATAAGCGTTGCAGCCAAAAACCCTCAATTTTTTATAATCATACTTCTCACGGTGCCATCTTTCATAAGGAATGTAACTTTTATTGGTTGGACACAGATTTAAAATGTAAGCAGCACACAATAAAGCCTCACTCCAGAAAATTTTATCCAGGCTGCTTTCATATATGAGAGTTCTGGCCCTCTCTCCAAGAGTACGATTCAATCGTTCAGCTTTACCATTTTGCTGAGGACATCCACCAACAGTGGGTTCTATGGAAATTCCTTTCTTAACACAATATGCTTTAAACTGTGAATTTATATATTCGGTACCACGATCGCACCGTAATCTCTTTACATTTGTATTAAATTTATTAGAAACCAATTCGTGATATTCAACAAATTTTGACAATACCTCAGTTTTGTTGTTCAGCAGATATACAAAACAAAAATTCGAATAATCATCAACAAACGTTAAAAAATATTTCTTGTCATTATATGACACTGGATTTATTATACCACAGACATCAGTATGGACTAATTCCAACGGACTTTTTGTTTTTTGTTCATGTCTGTCGAAAGGTTTTTTATGTTGTTTTCCCATCACAAAATATTTCCTGATTATCAGATATATTAGGAATACGACCTTTATTAGATAACAGCTTGACATCATTATTATTCAAATGCGCAAGTCGCTTATGCCATTACTCCAAAGGATTTTTATTTTTATTTCGTGTCAAATTACATGATTCAGTTACGTTATTATAAAAAGTTATTGTATATAAATTTGTTAAATTACTTTTCCCGGTTATAATTACGTTATTAGTTTTGTTACTTATTACATTAACAGACTCTTCCTCAAATACAGACCTACATCCAGCTCTTGCCATACATTTGACTGAGAGAAGATTGGTTGGAAGGTCCTTAGCAAATCTAACATTCTTTAATGTGATATAATTCCATTTTCAGTTTTTAATTTCACAGTACCAACAGCTGAAACAACAAGTTCAACGCCCTTTTTGGCAACCATTATCGACTGAGGTTTTGTCAACATAATATATTCAGAAAATAATGAAATATCATTCACAATATGTGAAGTACATCCTGAATCTAACACAAAAACAATCTGTGGTGGTACAGAAACTTTCGAAATAAGACCCTGATCAGGTACCAAGAAAGTCAAATCGATCTCAGAACATTCATTATTATTATTATTATTATCGTTAAAAACATTATATGACTGTGAATTATTGTTTCCATTATTATTACTATTATTACTGTTCATTTTATTTTTCCCTCTGTTTATGGATCGATCATTATTTTTAGTATAACAATTTCTAGCTATGTGTCCCTGTTTATTACAGAAATGACATCGAATGTTATTATTATAATTTTGATTCGAATTCTGATTACTAGACGAACCTGAGTAATTATTATTACTACAATTGTTGCCTTTATTATTATTTGACTGACTACGATTAAGCTGATCATTAACATTACTATTCCTAAAACCACCATGATTTCTAAAATTACGGTAATTCGATCTACCCCTAAATTTATTGTGATATCCTCCACGTGAATTATAATTCAAACCGAAAAAAGCATTCTCTTCATCAGGAACACTTCCTGATGAAGGTTTTGGATTTGATGCATCAGGAGCGGAAGGCAAGCTTCTTAACATCTTTTTGAGGTCCAGTTCTCGTTGGAAATTAATAACCTTTCCAATCGCAACTTCCCACGATAGATTGTCAGCATCCTGCATCATTAATTTCAGTGGACGGAAATCACTTGGCAATGATCTCATCACAGTTAAAATACATTGTTTTACAGACGTTGTCTCACCCATTTTAGCCAAACGTCGAGTAACAGACTGAAATTCCATCAAATAGTCCTTCAACTTATCACCGGCTTGAATCGCATCGAGTACATCTTGGATCTCAGCTCAATCATCATCATGTTGTTGTTCTTTCCAGCAAGCTGCACAATTGCCTGAAACATCGTTTTTGCCGTATCATAAGTCTGGATCGCCTCGATGAAGTTGTCAGCAACATTATTAGCAATGTAAAACATCGCCTTCGAATTCAGCTTTTCCCATTCCTCAGTACGATTCCTACCCGATGGAACAGAATTATTTACAACACTATATAAACCTTCTTTTCGAAGCAGCCGGTCCATCTGGTATTGCCAAGTACGCCCATTATCTCTGTTGAATGGTTCCAGCATCAATTTCATCTCACGTTCCATTTTCGTTAACAGTCGCTCAGCAAACAGTAGAAATCAGCGACGAAAAAATATCACAGGCAGACAGCCAAAAAATTACATGAAAATGAACAGGAACGAACTAGACATACAGCTTGAGAATACCGTTTACATCAGGATCAAACAAAGAGAATTTAAAATTGAATGACGGTTACTTGGCAAGTTTCTGCAGCACAATTTCGCTCAGACATCACAATGGCAGCCTCTTCAAGTACGATGACTGGGCCCATAACCTGTGAGAAAGTAGTGATCACTAATATGAAAGATTTCACATTAATCGAATAAGAACAACAACCAGCGATGATATTAAACGAACACCATTGAAGAAACACTAAATTTGTAGTCAACACAATAAGTAAAAGATTCAGTTTTTAAGATCTCATTTTATTATATGTTCACGTAACAACATTTGGAGATCAACTAACTGACAGTTAAAATACGAATATACAATCAGCTATAGTGGATGACGTCACAAGCAGTGACCACGTTAGGGCTAAATATATCGACTATGAACGAGGTCATGAGGAGCATATTCTCACAGTAGTCACTGATACTGGGGCCTTTTTTTTTTCTTAACATGTTATTGTTATTAGCTGTACCTTTTCACGTACTAAATATTGTCTCATGAAAATATGACTGAAATTATTCTCTGTGTGGTTATAAAAATGTGACTGAAAATGAAATACTTTCGGATGGGTAACGCGCTGAAGTTCAATATTCTCAAGGAATTCAACAGGCTAATAAAAAACGCTTCTTTCTTTCACCATCTGTATGCTTCTATGGAAACCCGGCCATCATTAGTTAGAGATCTAAAAACGTCAAGTTCTTAATTACAGTTCGATTCTTGTCAATGCACTATCGTTGTGCAGAAAGATGATGAGGAAGGTGGAAACCGTAGTCGACTGGTGTAGAAGGGCGTAAATGGTTTTTCGGTTTGCAATAATTACCATAAAACGTAATCGTCTGGGCGACCACGTAACCCCATGAGAAGCCATTTCCGATTTCGTACCCTATTGCCCTTGCTCCTACACCCTGCGCCTCACCTCCTCTACATCACCGTTGGTAACGTTTAATAATGTTTGGGTTCACCTTCCTACCCGCGCTTCTTTTGCAGACACACTTTGATCCGAAGCGTTAAGTTTAATTAAACGAGCAACCTTCTCAGCCTCTCTCATTTTGCTGGATACGCCGTTCAACCCTTCATTCCAACCTCTCTTGCAGGAAAAATGCTTTCGACGACGACGAGGGCGACGGCGACGAAGACGACGAGAAAAGTGCATAGTATTATAAACGTTTTGAATACGTAGTGTATCTACGTGAACATGTTGCATTTCGTTTCCATTTTGTATCCGGGATAGGTATTTTCTCAGTGGTTGCGACGCGTAGTGCGTGGAATTAATGCTATAGAGTTAATTCGTATTTACGAAATGGTACTGGTACCTGACCCTGTATTTGAGAGGCGAAACTTTCATTTTTATGAGGTTGGTGTGCGGCGACGGAAGGGATGGCTGTGGAAGTGTGGTGAAGGCTTGTGAGGTTTTTACGTTGAGATTTTGCACGTACGTAAAATATAGAATGGGTTTTTTTAAGTAGGTTTTCTTTAGATAATCTACTTATTACGCTTGGTGCGGTATTAGCCTCCGGGGTTGGGGGTGGGTACGTTTTTCGTTTCATTATCGTATGAAAATTTTGGCACCAATAACTCAAATTCATATATATATATATATATATATATATATATATATATAAGTCCATTTCTTGTTCCCACAGTAAAGGTCGCAATTTTTATCAAATAATCACGAAATTTGATGCGTACATTTATATTAAGCTAAGGACTAGACTTATTGATTTTGATACGGATTGGCCCGACGGTTCTTCTGGTACCACCATTTTTGTTTTTATTTTGGCTAATGCTCAATTTTGCATTAATAGCCACCGAATTCGGAACACTTATTTATCATAATTTATTGTAGTACGCAACCAATTTTGGCGCAAATCGGCCGGACGGTACTTCCGGTAATGCTTTTTTTTTATACTGCCCACATAATGCGCAATTTCAGAACAATATGTACAAAATTTTAAGTAAATATTTATTATATTTTATTGTAGCATATCTCTAATTTTGCGGTACTTCCGGTGCCACTATTTTTGTTTTTATATTGTTCATAAAATGCGGAATTTTGGAGCAATAAGTACTAAATTTCAAATAAATATTTATTATAATTTATTGTAGCATACTATCAGTTTTGGTGCGGATTGACCGGAGGTACTTCCGGTAAAGATATTTCTTTTCGTTTTTAGTCTGGCTATAAAATGCTTAATTTTGAACAAATATTCATTAAAATTGATTATAACATTCTACCAATTTTCGTGTAGATCGACAGGATAGTATTTCCTTCAATTCAATTTTTGTTTTTAATGGTTTCAAACTGTGTAATTTTGAAATTCAGAACAAATATTTTTAAGTAGGTGAAAATCTACTTATTACGCTTAGTGCGGTATTAGCTCCAGGGTTGAGGATGGGTACGGTTTTCGTTTCATGACCTCAGGAAAATTTTTGCACCAGTAACTCAAATTCATACATATATATATAAGTCAATTATCTTGTTCTCACGGTACAGGTCGCATCTTTTATCCGATATTTCATTGATTTTATTTTGAATTATATGATGATGTACCATACTTTTTTATCTTAATTTATTTTTCATTTTTTCAAGAAAAAATGCTTTTATATTTTACATTGTCTAATATTTTGTCAGCAGCTAACACATTTCATACAATCATAACATACCATTAACGCATATAAACTTACAGACGATTAATGTGACTATCAAAATTCATAATTCTTTCTCTCGAAAACCAACTTTTTCTAGCGAGGCTTATTTTTTTTATTAGGGTCTCGTATGCGCTTTCTACAGTTTCATATTGTTTTGCCTTTTCCTTTGAAAATCAATAGTAGCAATTGTTCGTAATATATTGGTCTTTATTGGATTAATCGAAGCTTGAGATGTACATTTTACATCCGTATGTTGCGGGATCGAATTGTGAAGTGTTGAAGAAAATTATCTGTTAGCATAGAAAATATTAATGAAATATTCATTTACTTTGGCTCACGATTTTATGACACACTTGCAATTAACAAGTGTGAACAAATTGACTGTTTTGTTTTGTTTTTTTGTTTTTTTTCTTAGAAATTCCGAAGAAATACACAGATTGTATCTCAGAATACGTTTAATCAAAGTCTTTTAATTAGTATTATTCAACATTGGAAATACATTTTTATTTTTATTTTTTATTTTTTTTTTAGGAACTACAAAAACGAACCTCAACAGTGCTCGGTACAATTATAAAAATGAAAAAAGTATTTTTTTTCGAATTATTAAGTATATGAAACGCACTTGGACGCAGACTAATTATAGTCTATCAAAGATTGTTTTTCAGTATATTTTGATATTGACTGTGCATATATAAGATGTATGTTGTACATTTTTGAAAAATGATCAAATATTTCGTAAAAGTTTTCGAAGATCTTTAAATTCGTCTCTTAGACATAATAAGGTAATTTCAGGCAGTATTTTGTTATCAGTCAACCTAATTATTGTTTTACTTTGTCCCTTTCGTAAATAATATTTTATACAGTTGAAGAAAAATTTGAGATAGGAGGAAAGAATAACGACTATACCTAATTGATAAATTCTTTTTTCTTGTGCTGATAAATTACCATCAACTTATCAACGGAATTTTCAATGGATTGTGTTCATTAGAATTTTTACTTTCACCTAATGTATTTGAGCAAATTACTTTGAGTAAAAAATTCTTTTTTTTTTTTTTTTTTATACAAAGTTAGCAAAATTGTAAGAATATTATGGACGTAATTATTGATTGCTGTAGGATTTACATTCGAAAAAACTTTTCAATTGGTGAAGGTGAAAAGTGAAAAATGTCGGATCGTACTTTTTTGGATTGTGAAAACACAACAGCAGGAACAGTATTTGATAAGGACATGAATATAAGCTCTCGAATTCAAGTTCGTTAAAAAGTTTTAATTCTTTTGATGAAAGTTGGCTAAATCCATTAGGGCGGCGGCAAAAGGATAAATAAAAATCCTGAAACTTTTTCTTAACAAGTTGTTTTATACCTTGTTCGTACTTCGTCATATTGATAGATGCTCGAAGTAAATGAAATAGAAACAGAAAGTTGGTATTAAATTATTCGCTTAGAGCTTGGTACCTAACCCTTCAAGATGTTTTTCAATGGTCTAGTTTCCCTTCGATGAATTCATTAATATGATGAAAATGTTTTCTTTTGAAGAGAAGGAAAAATTATTTACTCAATATTGAAAGCATTATTCGCTATTGTCAGTTTGTGATTGTCTTAGCTCCGGATGTATAGCTTTGCTTGAACCTGTCGCTTTGTATTTTTGACGTAAGTAAGACTAAGTCTAATAATTCGTGATATTGGTCCAATTTTCGCCGACACCCTCACTATTTGCCTCATTGTCTGTTGAAAAAACAGTCTGTTTTTATTTATCCACTGCGCATGCACTCAACTACCACTGGTTAAGAGCACTACAGAATTCTCCCAAGTATTAAAAATGTGCGTCCGCCACCATGTTGATTCACAGTGATAAGAAAGTTGCATTGTTTTCTTATGTAGTTATTTTACATAAACACATCTAATTTTAATTTTGAATTACATGTGGGGTTCATCCACACCCGCCAAGATAGGCTCGGCCTATACGCATACGACAACGAGGCGCGGGTAATAATAATATACACGAACCGCCGATCAAACGTTTGATCGGCGGGTAAAACGTAACACTCGCTCACAGGGTAGCGAGTAACCGTTGGTGTACAACGAGTAGCACGGTCCTACGTGAATACACGTATACACGCACTCGCGCACTTGCCGATATACTGCCTAACCACCCGCGCTTATACCCACGTCACCATGTCCTATAATTGCCAGCGTGTATGAGGACTTGGCTCTCCTTGGTACCTTACACGGACACGCAATAGGGCGTATATTTGTACGCCCCAATATCTTCTGGTGGGAAACTCCCATTCCCACATACACATTCTTTTTCTTCTTTTCAGTCCTTTTATTTGAAGTTCAAGTGCATGTTAAGTACCTACTATTGAATGGAATGTGCCTGTCTATACATGGAAGTACTAATGATTCCGATCAAAAATCAATCAGTACCTGAACTTTGAAGAAATTGTTCGATTTGCCACGATCGAACTAAAAAAATAAATTTTTTTTCAAAAGTACAATACGTTTACTTAAAAAAAAAAAAGAAAAAAAAAGAAAAAACCGGCATTTTCAATTTGGAAGAGTGTAACACTTGAACAAAGGAAAAGCTGTTTGATTTGCCAGGGTTCATTCAAAAGTTGAATTTTTATTCCCAAAAAATGCCAAATTTCCTCAGCGAGAAATTCTAGTAAAAATTTGTATACCATACTTTGCTGTTAGTTTTTTTTTCTTTCTTTTAATAGGTTAAATTTTTCCACTTGGGACTTCGATTTTTTGAGCTTTCATTGCTCAGAACTGACACTGAACTAAAACTTTCAACAAAACTGAAACTTTTAGTGCAACACTACAGCTCATATAATGTCCGTAGTTGATTACTTCAGACTAATTTGATACAGCCTAACATTCCGCATATTCAAAGCCTACCCTCGTCCTTTTATCTCGATTAGATTGAATGATATTGAAATTTGTGCGGAGGTGTTTGTACAGTCTATGTGATCGAAAATCGATCATCAAAACATCAATTGTGATCAATCGATTATATTTTTCTGATCGATCACATTTTCCTTGATTAGAATCACCATTAGGTACTGTATTCGTAATTTAAATATTTTCATAAAAATTGTTTCCCTTTGTTGGAAGGAAATTTATATTTTCATTAATATATTCTTGCCTTATCAATTAATTCGTCAATCAACGTGGTGGATACATAAACTCCCCTAAATATATTGAGAATTAAGATGTAACTAGATGATGCTGCGACCGTGCTGCGTATGGGTGATCGTGGGTATAAGAGTCACATTCTGTATAGGTTGAAAAGGTGAAAATAGGTAAGTACCTTAATTTTATTTTGGCTTAAATTACATTTTGAATCCTAAAGACAACTGAATTTTTTTCTTGTAAATTTGAGGACAAATGACGTCCACATAAATCTGATAAAAAAAATTATTGCCGTCATTGTACCGTAAATACCTTAATTTCAGCTTTGAATTTTCATAGAATCAAATGCATTCTCATAAACGATCACCCATTCATTGGTTCAACTAGTTCAACAAATTTCCGCTATAGATGTTAGCCATTTTAATCGGAAATCCGCATCTAGTTGGTAGGTATTCTCTGTAGCTGGCTTGCTACCTTTATATAGAGCGGTATAATAGGCAAGTGCACTCATACCATTTTGTGTGCCAAAAGATTGAATACATATGGAGATAAACAGTTCATCAATAAGACGATCAAAATTTCAATCAATTTATTCTTTTTTAAGTTGACGTCTTTCTCTTCCATTCAACTTGAAACATTAATTGTCAATTTTTATTTAGAATAGAATTATTAAAATAAATATTTAATAAAAATCGAAGTGGGTAGATAAATTGCATGAAATTATTTTCATTTTTCTAATGAAATTTATGTTTGTTGTCAACCTTTTTGCACTCAAAATGGTGTATGAGTATACTCTTCCATTGTAACGCTTTAGCGTACCTATGTTGAGAGTTTAATGAAGAACGATAAATTTTGCGAAAGCTAAATTTCTCACATTAACAAAAATTAAAAATAGTCGCTTTGCATCACCAAGATCTCAATAATGCTGAGTAGGTACTATGAAATGTGTAGTTTTTAATTAGTTTGAGTTGTAACCTTTTCGATGCTTTGCCATATGTTGAAAGTTTGATGAACGACAATAAATTTCGCCAAAGCCATTTCTCTCTTTAACAAAAATTACTAACTATCGTTATACATTCTCAGAATCTCAAAACTGCTGAGTAAGTGCTTGAAAATCTTTCCAGTTAGCACAGTTTTAGATTATTTTGAATTGTAACTTTTTTGACGTAGGACTGCGTCCAAATAGATCGAGTATGTGGAGTTATTTTTGGCTGACTCACCATCACATGAAAGAGTCGGAAACTAAAAACTATGTAGTCTTATTTACAACCAGGTTTCGGAAAATGTTATTTGTGTACCATCCAAGTAATAATCCGTAAGCCCAAAGCTGTAGAAAAACATTATAGGTTGGTATAGTGGTGGTGGTGGTGGTGAAGTGTAATATCTCTTCCTTTTTTCAATTTTGAAGGATAATGAATAGGTAAATGTAGAAACGCGCTGTACCATTAAAAACTTGAATACTGAAAAGTTGCACGCAGAGAAGAGTGGTGAAGTAGGTTCATAATATTATAGCATAAAATTCCTTACCCAAATTTGTATTAATTTTATTATTTTATAAATCATCATCATCATCACCATCATCATCGTCCTCATTCATATAGTTGTTATCTTCTTCCTCTTCATCCGACTCATTAAAACTATACGATTCCGTTAGTAATAATAAATTTAAATAATATGAACATTCAATATCGACATTTTTTGTCGCATTTAAAGGACATTTTTAGTTCAAAGCACATACATTAATTGAAATTTCCAGATTATTTTTTTCAAATTTTAATATATCCTTCGAAGGTGTGGGGAAATACCTACAGTATACTATGGTACTTTGTTAAACTGCAGCAAAAGAAATATTCGTAGGTACTTTACCCTACGAAGAAGCCAACGAACAAAACCGAAAAAAGAAGGGTAGGTATTTACCTGATATTTATAAGCTTTTCGTAACTTTTTTTTCCTTTTACAAAGAAGAAAATTCTATTATAAATCTTCGGTTGAAAAATCTTATTTCTCAGCTTCTGTGCTCGTTTAACTATAGACAACGAGGAAGAAAAAAAAAGTGGCCTAGGGGGAAGAGAAAAGGTGAATAAAACCTTGACGCTGAGTCGCCTTCAGCTTTTTCGGAAAATAATGTTGTATACTACGGGTTTAATACGTATTTACTTCCTTTTTTTTTTATTTGCCGCTTCATTTTTGAACCAGGCAACTATAAAAACAATTGTAAAAAGTGAAAATGACTATCGTACGTTCCTACTTACCAAAGTAGTGGGAAAAAAAAATGAATTTTTTGTCTCAAAAATTGGAAGTCACTCTATTTTTTTTTTATTATCAGTGGGTATTTGAAATGAAAATTTTTTTTTTCCTCTTTTTACAATTTTCACCAACAAAGCTGTGACGAATGCAAAACAGAATTATGCTTATTTAAAATTCGGTTCTATACATTTTTAGTTGATTTTTCTCTTCCTTTTTTTTATTTAGTTTTTATTTTCGTTTTTAAATAATCTAAAATGTCATCAGAAAATACAATTTTCGAAGATCTTCTCCCTTTCTCGGAGGAGTTGAAATGTTCGACAACGGACGTGACGTAAAACTAATGCCATTAAACTTTTCATCGACATTAACCGAATTCGAAGTCTTTGCTAGGTTATAAAAGGTGGAAAATTTTTTGAAGAAGTCACGTTTTGTTTGTAAGAAAACCTAAGTTTCGATTTTTGGATTACGTAAAATATATATTCGACGTCTGCGGTTAAACATTTCCTTTTTTTCCTCCTATATCTTTTTGTCACATTGTATTTTAGTTTTTTCTTCTCTCTGTCATTTCTGTTTTACTCGTCATTAGCTTCGACAGTTTTCTAATTTCATTCGACTATATTTAAAATGTATAACATTTGCTTTTTTCTCCTCTTCATTTTTAATTTTTCGATTTCACTTGGTAAGAATGGTTTTTTTTCGCATCATTTATCATCGACGTCACCATTTTCTCTTCTTTTTGTCTGAATTTGATGCTAATACAGGGTGTTATTTTGATTTATTTTTCTGTGTGTGTTGTTTTTTGAAGGGTGATTGATACGAGAAAAAATATGTAACGATTTTGAAATCTTGAACAAAAAATATTGGGAGACAAATGGCTAGATGTGGTGGCCCCATAGTCGTCAGTATGGAGGGTATCTATCTAAATTATTTTTCTGATTTCAGACTTCACTTTGTTGAAGTCCTTAAATTGTTTCATGCTCTATTTCTTTATTCGATTACAGTGGCTCTTGCATAAGGAACGACTGAAATTCGGAATTGGGCTAACTGCGAGCACAAAATGGGTGTTCAGAAGTTGAACAGCATAACTTTTAGGATCGGTTTTTGCGGTCGAAAAAATAAAAAAAGTTCAAATTGCAAAATGTTGAAAAACATTTCCGTTCTGAGTTGTAGCCTCTCAAAGAGGAGGAAATAAAATTAAAAATATGATGTAACTTCCCGAAAAATAGACAAAAATAAACGAAATTTAGGATAAAAAAGGAAGTATTTGAGTACGTTATTTATTTTTACTTAGTTTTCAAAGTTTTATCAAATTTTGGGAGAAAAATAGAAGGGGTTGTATGTTTCAAATAGCCATATCTTCTTAACCTTCCGTTGTATCTAGGAATGATTGCCACCATTATATTCGGGAGGAAAAAATAAACAAAAAAAGGTACATTATACTTGTCTGTGAAAACTCGTTACTTTTCGATGAAAACAGGATTGAAAATTAAAATTATGTTAAAATGTTGTTTTTTAATATTGCATAAAAAATGAAATGTGCCCAAGTTCGTGGACAATTTTAATTCTAAATTTTAATTTTTTCCTTGTTTTTCTCGAGAACTTCCAAGTTTTACACTATGGTGAGGTATAATTTAAAGGGTGAGTGAAAATTAGTAATATAAAAAATACTTTCTCCGCTGTACCAAATTTCGTACTTGTTTGTCATTTTGTTTGCGGAAGGTTCATCAGATGATTTCTTTCTCCACTTTCGGAAACTATAACTGGAAAGAAAGCATTTTTCAACATTTTGTTTCCAACTCGATAAATCAATCTTGCATATTCTGCTATTTGCTTTCCGGACACCATGTATAAATAACAGTACCTCATTTTCATAACAAAAGAAAATTGAATTAAAAATTCTGTTTATTCGTTTCTATTTATTTAGTCTGTTTACTCATTTATTATAATCGTTTCTCTCAACGCAGCGTCAAAGGCCACTTGGATACCGGAGGTTATAGACAGTGTACCTACTCTGGAAGTCTGGATAAATTCAATTTTATGTTGAAAAAAATACGTTGCGATATTAAACTTTTTCATGAATTATGAAAAACAGTTTATTCATCATTGAGAGTGTGTTTGACAAGAACCTTTCATATCATTTGACAGTACTGAATGAAAGATTTTCATGTTGAAAAATTTCAATTAGTCTAGCACAGGTCACGGAAGACTGCAAGATGAATTCTAAGCTGATGGATTTGCGTTGTTTCGTCCCTAAATTTCTTTTAGATATTGCTTCTCGTTTTTACCCAGTTTGCTTGCAAACGGGGTATTAAAATTAACCTCATGGAACGGTTAGGGATGGGGGTGATGAAAATTATTCGTTTCATGAGAAAAGGGTACCATTTTTTCATTTTGACGTAATTTTTTTCTACATATGTACATGGTCTTTAATAAAAAGCCTGCCAGACTTGAAATTTGGATATAACAGGTACCATTAATAAAAAATTCCCCTTACAACTACAAATTTCTTTATTTTTTAGGTTTTGGAGGTTTGAAAGTTTATAATGTAGTGATAATAAATTTAATAAAAAATTAGAGGAGAGAGCTTTGAAACCTCGGATCTAAGTACCTTTTAAATAAAGTGTAGAAGCAATTTCTGTGGCATAATAATATATTCATGAAGAGCATGAATGATCAAGAACACGAACAAAATGTAACAAACGTAATATGTAAAAGTAAGAAACGGTTAATCTTGAATGAGACGTTTCTACTCAGTGTAGCCAAATACAAATAACTAAATATGTATATCAATATTGCCCCTCTTGAACTTAAGATTAAAAATTACATACATTGAAAGACAACACAACAATAAAAATTTGGTAACTCAAATCACTTAATACCTAAAGAATCTCGGTGTATAACAAATATATTAGCACCTAATGGCTTAGTCAAAATATCAGCAGTTTGGTCATTTGACCTCACAAATTCTACATGTACACTACCTTTGGCTACTTCATCATTAATAAACTTATACTTTACATCAATATGTTTACATCTCTTATTATTATCATTATTGTTACAAAATAAAATGGCATTACGATTATCTTCGAACATAACCACAGGTCCGGATAAAATATCAATTTCACTTAGCAATTGCCTCAACCAAAGTGCCTCTGTAATGGAAGTGGAAAGTGCAACATATTCGGCCTCCGCTGTGGACAGTGCCACGCTAGCTTGCTTATTCGACTTCCATGACACCGCACAATTACCTAAGAAAAATACACAACCAGTACGAGATTTACGATCTATATTATCGCTACCGAAGTCAGCATTAGCAAACCCTTTCAGAACGAAGTCAGAAGACTGCTTATAACGCAAGCACAAATCTATGGTGCCTCTCAAATAACGAAGTATACGCTTGGCATGACCATACATTTCTTCGGTAGGACATTCTTGAAACTGACTTAATTTATTCACAGCAAAGCTGATATCAGGTCTCGTGGTATTAGCTATGAAGTTTAAACATCCTAGGAGCTGCCTATATGGCTTTTTAGTCATTAAGTTTACGTTATTACAAGGTTCAATTTTGAGATTTTGCTCCATAGGCGTACGAGAAGGATTACATTCTTGCATCCTGAATTTCTTCAAAATCAAATTAATATAGTTACTTTGAGATAATGTCACCTCACCTTGCGACATTTTCCATTCAAGGTCAATTCCAAGAAATTTATCTGCATTAGAGAGGTCAGTTACTTTAAATCTACGAGAAAGCTCATTCTTAAGTTCTTGAAACTCAGTTTTGTTGTTACTAATAATAAAAATATCATCCACATATAGTAAAAGATAAGTCTTTACGTTGTTTGAGTTTTTATAGTACAGACATAAATCGTTCTTTGATCGTTGAAAATTAATAGAACTTAAGAAATCATTAATGCAATTATTCCATTGTCGAGAACTTTCACGAAGACCATAAATTGCCTTTTTAAGTTTGCACAGTTTACCTGTGACCTCAAATCCAGGTGGCTGTTGCATATAGACGTTTTTATTACGATCTATTTCACCATACAAAAAGGCAGTAGTGACGTCCATACAGGACACAAACATTTTAAATTGAACAGTGACGCAAATCAAAATTCTCAAAGTCGAATACTTAGCAACAGGAGAAAAGGAATCCTCTTGTTCGAGAGAAAAACCTCTAGCAACCAATCGTGCCTTGTGGGTCTCCCTTCCCTCTCTCTCCTTGTAAGAGAAAACCCATCTACAAGATACCATTTCTCCCCTGCTACTCTCACTTCTGTCGACCAGAGTCCATACGTCATTCTCATGCATTGAATCAATCTCTTTTCTCATCGCTTCTCTCCATAGATCAGCTTCACCAGAAGCCATCGCCTCCGCATAGCTTACAGGTACATTACCTTTCACAGCAGTCAAAAACGTACCTACCTCGTAATCTTCAAATCTCTTTGGTAACTTCCTTTCACGCTGGGTCCTCGCTGAAACACCTGCTTCTAGTTCATCTGGACCAGTCTGTACAACAGGTACAACTGGTTCAGCCTCGACTGGTTCAACAACATTACCACTTTCTACAGTCCCTTCATTCAAATTTTCATTTTGCTCGTCATTCACAGGTGTTTCCTCAACTTCATTCAGGCCAAAAAGTTCTGAATTCAAAACAACTTCTTGCGTCTCCTTCAAATCCGCTACGTCCGACCAGTCAGAAATGTTTAAGCACTCTTCAAATTCTACATTCCTAGCCTCCTTAACCTGATTGGTAAGAGGATTCCATAGTCTATAGCCAGAAATAGTAAAACCAATCAAAATACACTTTTCGACTTTTTCAGAAAATTTAGCACGAAATTGTTTAGGAATATAACGATATGCAATGCATCCAAAAATTCTTAATCTAGACACGTCAGGTATTTTGCAATAAAATTTCTCAGCAGGTGTAATACAATCATTACCAACAGGGCAACGATTTAAAATGAAAATGGCAGTTTCCACGGCATCAGACCAAAATTTTACGTTAAGTTTCGATTGCAAAAGTAAAGCTCTAGCTTTCTCAACGATAGTGCGATTATTACGTTCAGCACAAGAATTTAATTGTGGCGTATAAGGAGCAACATACTGAACACAGATTCCATTATCTCGACAAAAATCAATAAATTTATTCCCTGTGAACTCGCCACCATTATCGCATCTAATCGTACCTACTTTAAAATCTGTCTGAGCATGAACAAAATTCAAAAATTCTTTCAAATATTTCAACGTTTCATCCTTACTTCTCATGCAGTAAGCTGCTTTAAAAGAAGTATAATCGTCAATAAAAGTAAGGATATAGCGATCACCATTTCTACTATTTTGGTTAACAACGACAACATCCGTATGAATTAACTGTAATGGACGAGAACTTCTATCATAATTACGTTGATTAAAAGGAGCTCTAGAAAATTTACTCAAAATACAAACTTCACATTTTTCAAATTCAGACGTTTTTAAATTATCTAAGTCAAGTCCATGAACCAAATCTTTTTGTGCTAAGTTTTTCAAACTATTATAATTCAAATGGCCAAAACGCCGGTGCCAAATTCGTGATCGCTCATCAATAGAATTTGCAAAGCAAGCATTTGCTTGGACGAAATCAACTTTATCAACATCAAATATAATGCAGTATAAATTCGAATGAGTGTGACCAGTGGCTATTAATTCATCACCATCATAAACAAAAACTTTACCATTATTAAAAATGACAGAATAGCCAATTTCATTTAGTCTTCTAACAGATAATAAACTACTGTGCAAATCATCAACTGCCAAAACATTTCTTATGGTGATACTAATTTTATCACAAATAACATCCAAATCACCATAATTTTTACTAATTAAAGTGCTATTCTGTTTTGAACTACTGACTTCAAGTGGTACATCAAAAGCTTCTACGTTATTCATTAAGTTCAACAAATTACTTGAAATCATATGATCAGTAGCTCCACTGTCTAAATAAAAAGGTAATCTATTCGGTTCATCAGGTATATTAGGAGTAAATAAACTAACAGTAAAGAAATTTCTCCTTTTATTGGTCTGGTTATTATTATTTACGTTACTCCTACAGTTCTTAGCTAAGTGACCAACTCTATTGCATAAAAAGCATCTTTTATTCTGATAATTATTGAAATTATTACTCCTATTGCCACTGTTGAAGCTACTATTTTGGTTACTGTCAAAATTATTACCAACATTATTCTCATTTCTATCAGACGAAAAATTACGATTTGAAGAGTTTCGATCAGAAAAATTATTCGAATTTTTATTATCATGAAAACGATTACCAAAATTATTTTTATTATTATGACCAGAATTACGACGAAAGTTACCAGAATTGAAATTATTACGATGTTGAGACGAATTATTATTTCCACCATGTCTGTTGGAAGAATTTCCTTGACGAGAGAAAAATGCAGCAGAATCCTGCTTGGTCTCAGAAGAAGATTCACCAGCCTTTGATCGCCGAGTTTCATCTTGTTGAATAATTCTGGCCTTCAAATTTGCTAGGTTTCTGTTTGTCTCTGGCAGAGCATCATAGTACGCAACTTCTGTGTCAAAAGATTCAGGCAAAGTTAATAACAAATATTTAATTATGTCAGGCTCCTTGACCTCTTCACCATAACCACGTAGCTGATTAATCAATTTCTCAAATTCTGTGAGGTGATGAACAGCATCAGGACTGTCATCAATGGACATCTTCAAAATTTTCTTTACAACACGCATGCAATTCAATGAGTCTTTATGATTATAAACACGATCAAATTCTTCCATCATACCTTTAGCTGTAGTCTGACTCATAATTAGTTCAAGTTGATTACCATTAACACGTTCTGTGATGAGACGAATAGCTTTACCATCATTCTTTGACCATTCTGCAGAAGGGGCAGCTGGCAACGGTTTCTCAATTTGATCAATCAAACCTTCGGATCTGAGCAGCACTTGGATTCGGAACTTCCATTCACGAAAATTCGTCCCATCAAAGGGTTTAAGCATAACAATTGATGACAGCGTACTGGCCGCCATTGTTATTCAGGCAAAGATGATCACATTAGCAAACAAAAAAAAATGACTAGATTTATACAACCATCGGACGTAGCAATTCATGAAGAAGAGGAAACACACGATCAAACATTAATTATTTTGAAAACCACGCTCTACTACCATTTTAAATAAAGTGTAGAAGCAATTTCTGTGGCATAATAATATATTCATGAAGAGCATGAATGATCAAGAACACGAACAAAATGTAACAAACGTAATATGTAAAAGTAAGAAACGGTTAATCTTGAATGAGACGTTTCTACTCAGTGTAGCCAAATACAAATAACTAAATATGTATATCAATAGTACCTACATGCTGACCTGATTAAGAAAAAAGTTTATCTTAGCTTATGCCTTATTTTCAAAACTGATAGAGTTATCGGGTTTGCAAGTTTGAAAATTTGGAATTCAATATTTGAAATATCTGAGAAAAAAATTTAATTTGATATGCTGAATAGTGAGATATATAAGTTCAATTAGGCATTATCAAAACAAAACTAAAAAAAAAAATAATTGTTCACACATAAATACCTACGGTTGGTCAACTTCCTATACATGGGTGTATGACAGGTAGTCTATCTTTTTCTAATTTTTAATCTCATAACCCAGTAAGTTTTAAAAGTAGAGAAACTTGTAAGAAGAATTTCTTCTTAATGGTACCTGGTTATATCAAAATTTCAAGTCTGGTAGATCTCTCACCAAAGACCCTGTATAAATATGTATATATGTATGTATTGCCCAAAATTTTGTGTTCACAATTCTGAAAAAACTACTGGGTGAATAAGGCTGAAATTTTTATGAGAGATAGTTTTCATATTGGAGCAGCTCTAAAATAAGTTTTTTGCTCATAAGTAGTTAGTTTCTGAGAAAACTGGAAAACAAAAAATTTCTGGAAAAGTCATTTTCCCGGGATTCTGAGTAAATTACAAAAGGAATTGAGCTGAAATTTTCACGATAAACTTTTCTCATGTCGGTACAAGTTTCTTAGAAGTTTGGTGCCTATTAATTCAGTAGTTTCTGAGAAAACTGGAGAAGAATAATTTTTTGTTCACAGTTTTGAGAAAACTACCCAACCAATAGGGCCGAAAATTTTACAAACGATAGCTATTGTATGGGGGCAGGTCTGAAAAAAGTTTGGTGCTCATCGGTTTAATATTTTTTGAGAAAACTAAAAACAAAAATTGCTGGAAAAGCATCATGGATGATAGTTTTTTGTAATTTCTTAACCTAAAACCAGCAATGAAATATTGATATATCGATTAATGTCAATATAAATATTGTTGAGACCACCAATCCTCCTCCCCTCTCACTCATACAAACACTTCACTATCTTTTACTTCTTACTTTTATATCTTTACTTGTAGCTACACTGTTACACTATTCCCGCAGCTCACTCGTTTATATCCATACATATTTGTTTATCTCACTTACTCTGTACTTTACTCAAAATTCACAGCTCTACTGTAAATACACACATTTCTGGGACATTACTTTGAGTACATCTTTATTTCTTCCTGCAATTCATCTACTTCATCGATTCACAACCTCTATAAATATAGATTACTATCAATATTATTTTTCAATCTCTCCCTCTCTCCCTCTCTCACTCTCCCTCTCTCACTCCCCCCTCTCTCTCTCTCTCAACTTTGGCCACTTATTTTTACTTTTTTGGAAAAGATATTTAATATTTTTTCGTTATAATTATCATTCTTTTTTTTTTTTTTTTTTTTTGCAATTTCTTTACCCTTAGGTTTCTTTTTTAATTCGCTACTATTATGCGATTGAGTTACTTGTACTACACTTTGAAGTCATTAAGATTCTGTTTAATTTCATTCTTTTCCTTCAGAACACCCTGTACTGTGTTATGTTCAATAAATTATGGTTATACTTATTCAGAAATTATAATAAAAGACCTGGAAGTAAAAGAGAAACACTAAAAAAAAAATTTTTAAAAAACACTTGGAGGTAAAATATTTGTTTTCTTAACGAAAGTGCAAAATTGAAATTACCGTACTGGAATAATATTCGACGCTTACCAAAAATGTTGAAAACAAAAAACAAAAAAAAAAAAACAGTAGACCATCACTGAATGAAGCGTTATGTTCCTTTTTTCGTCGTTCTCTTTTTCTTTTATTTATTTTTCCCTTCAGCCCTCCAAGTCCTTAACACTAAGATTATCCTTTTTTTTATCGCTCAAATTTATTTTAAGCACCGTCGAGCGTCGTTGTATATCTGCAGCGAATTTGTAAAACAAATTATGCGACGTAAAGGCTGGTCGGTACTTCTTCGAGGATCTGTGAAGATGAAATTTATTATTCGATATTTTCGTCGGTTAAAAAAAATTAATTCAATGTTCACGTACGAAATAACGTAATTTTATTTGGGTTAATTTTTGTGTACCCATGTTGCGTTTCCCTGGAGTGGTATTCTTTCATTTATCTTTCGTTTTTTACCAGATACATGCTTGTGACTCAATTTTTTCAGTATCATTTTGATTATAGCGTTTTCTTGTATAGCTCGAAGATTTATATTTGTGGTTTGGAGCCAAAACCGATTAAAATTGTTTGATTTGTTTTGAATGTACAGCATCAGTACTAATAATCGTTGTGTACTGCATTTGTTTTATAGCATTCGCAGAAGATGATTTTCGGTCGCTAGGATGTACTTCCGAAGATTAAAAACTCTAAATTATTGGTCTAGTTACAACTTGGACTGTTGTTTATTATTTTATTAACTCTTCTTAGATTAGAATTTTGGTGAGAGTTTTCGAAGTGTGAGTTTGGCCAGGGTCTAAACTACAGCTATGGAAGCCTCGGAGCAAATACCGAAATTTGTACTATTACAAGTTGATCTCCGACTTTTTGGCACATTTGGTAGAGCCCCGGAGCACTGCATCGACTGCCCCAGCCTCGTTGAGTCCTTGAGTTTTTGAAAATTTATCGATTCAATCAGTCTTCAAAAACCAACTATTTTATTTTTATGCCCTTTAAAAAAAAAAAGAAAAAGAAAAGAAATCGACTGGTACCCAAAGTTTTTTTTCTATTACGGACGAAACAGTTTCGGAAGTTTTGGAATATTGAATGTTTTCAGACTTCATATTTTTCATGAAAACATTTTTTTAAATTACATTAGTTCTGTTCTATGCAGATGAAATTACGGTACTAGGTCAAACTTGAAAAAATTTAGGATCTTAGAAAGTGTGTGACAGAACACTTATTTTGAAAAAAATCAAACCTAATTTATTTCTTAAATATTTTTGATTGTAAGTTATACTGAGGCTTGGTTTTTTTGGTTAACATTTTTCATTTTGTAATCATAAAAATTTCAAATGCATTTGACAAAAGGACCCCGAAATCGATTTCGTTTATATCTTCAATTCGTGATACTACAAGCGTTACAAAATAACGTTCAGTTTATTTACGGCAAACGAGATAGGCAACCAGCCACATTTTTCTGTTCATAGACTGGAGTACCTGCTTTGAACGAATTTTGGGCTATGTTTGAATTATGCGGTTGGTTTCCTTTGAATAGTTGACCACGTTGAGAGTTGCTTAACATGTCTTTTTTTTGTTCCGCTTTTTTATAAATATTCGCATTAAAACTTGTATCCGTAAATCAAAATTTCGATAAATTTTTCATTTTTTCAGGCGGGCCTTCTCGGATGTAGTATCTTTATTCATCAGTGAGTACTTTCGCTCAACTCTGCTCCATAATAATCATCCGATTGAATTTTTATGTAGGTCTTCGAAGAAATATTAAATCAGTATATTAAAATTGATCTGATATTAAGACTCAGTGATGGGAGTAGGTTCGTTTTTCGTTTAATGACTCCAGAAACTTTTAGCACTGTTAGCTAAAATTCATACGTATATAATTATGTATGTAGTTATATGAATATGTTGTAGACCCTCTCGAAAATTCGTTATTTTCCAAATATTGCTGAGATTTTGACTAGAGGAGCCGGTAATCGAGAAAACAAAGAAAATGTTTGAATTAGCCTAAAAATTTTAGTAATTTTACAGTGAGCCGGAACAGTTTTAGTCAGTTTAGAATACCGAAAATTATTGGCCGAATTAGCCTAGTACTAACTAGGCTTAATATAATACGCCTAAAGCTAATTATCAGTATCAGGCTAATTAGGTCAATAATTTTCGATATTCTAAATTGATTAAAACAGTTTGAGCTCATTGTAAAATGATTAATATTTTTAGGCTAATTGAAACTTTTTGTTTTCATTTTTTCGATTGCCGGGCTTTTGCCAAAATGATGCAGACCAATTGGAAAATTACGGATTTTTCGAAGGGACTACGATATATACATATTACAAATGTTATAAAATGAAGACTAGAGTAAGTAGACACGAGGCACTTGTGCAAAACTAAGCTTTGTAAATATATAATAATTTGTATGTGATTATGAATTTTCAAAAAATATAAATAATACATTTTTTATTAATTTTAATGATTAATAATTGAGGGGAAAAACACGTTGAAGCTATGAAGTGTTAGTATTTAACTGGATGGGTCAAAATGTTTGTTTGGACCCAGTTTCTTATCAAATACTTCGTGCTGACACAGTCCCGTGAAAGATCTATAGAAGATATTCAATGAGATAAATCTCCATTGGGTGTAAGTTTGTTAAAGTCAATCAAACAAGGACTTTTTTTGTGGGGTGTATTTTTCTGAAATACTTCTATCAAGTGCACGTCCAACTTATAAGGTTGAAGTGTTTTGCCATTGAGTTGTAGCGAGCCTTCCATAAATAAAAAGTACGTTGCTGAATATCATTTTGGTTGATCACCTACGAACGGGAGTGATTTCAGGGATTGAAATTGCGCTTCTTTAGTGTGTCTTCTGTTAATAGACACAATAGATCCATTAAATTTTTTCTTCTGGTGGAGACTGAGTTCCACTGGTTCTTGAAAACCCCCCAAATTTGATTTTGACGCTACTAGTAATAAGTAAAATTGATTTTCTTGGACCTCTGCCTTGTGTCGATGATTTATACCAACCTAAATTGTGAACTTGATCTCAATAGACCACTCCAGTAATCCGTGCCAGCTTTCTATTCACGACCATGAAGAATTTAGTTTCAAGGGTAAAATTTAATTGCAACGAAGGCCAGTCTCTACAGATGAGTGTCTGAAATAAATTTCCTTCGAAATCCGTCACAAATATACGGTACGGTTTCCAGCCAATCGACGTTTATGAACTTGGCAACGTTCGAGAGATGCGTCGATTTGCTACTCTTTTTTTTTCTCCTCTCGTCTAGGCTTCATATCCCCCAGAAAGCCTACTAGTAGTTTTATTAGGTTTAGGACAGACTGCTGCTATATAACTACGTAAACGCTGGTAACGGTATAAATTGTAAAAGTTATTATCAAACTTCACTTCGGTTCTCTCATTTATTATGTTTTTTTTCCCCTCAGCCTGTTATCGCTTTGGTAGAAGGAAATTTGGGAATGTAAACGTAAGTTTCATATACCTTCCTTAACACCATCTCTCACCATCAGGAGACACATAATAATTTATACTCCAATATGGGCTGGTGTTTGGGAGCTCTGTGCGTCGCCTTTTTTGTCATGTATTTTTTTTCTTAAATTTTTTCCTTTTTTTATTTTTTTTCACCGAATGATGGATGGTTGTTTGTATGTGTATATCCTTGATGTTGTTGCTATACTGTAATACATTACTGTTGGTAGTTTCCTTATCAGCCGTGAGACAAGGTTTGAGACCAAAATATAGCTTGTGTATTTTTTTGTATTTTTTTGTATTTTTGTCCCTTGTCCAAGGTTGTAGAAATTTGAAAATTTGAAGAATATTGTATTGTCTAACTAGTGTGGAAAGTCGTCAATTTCTTAAGAAGTGTGAAGTTTACCCGAGCAGAGAATTCGATATTTTATATTTGTGATGTAGAATATGAAGAATTTGTAGACAACGAGTAGAACATAAACAAATTGGTCAGTATTATCAATGTTATCAGTACTTTGTCACTTTATCAGTATTATTTTCTACATATTCTACGTGAAATTGGATATTCTACTTTACATATTCTACGCGTAAAATATGCGTGTAGTATAGAATTCAATTGTACGTCGCCATCTCTGTATCCGAGCTGCAGGCAAGTGTTGCGAACTTTGCACGAGTGAAATAGTACATTTTGCTATTAGAATGCAAAGTGAGCATTCCCACAAGCCGCAGGTGAGTGGTGTAATCGCAGGAAGTTGAGATTGCTTACGTTGTGTTTGAATTGCCTTCCAAATATTATTAAATATAAATAAGGGACGCGTGTGAACAGAAAAGTGGCACCATTTTTGAGAAGTAATATCCCTATTCTTATGGAACTAAACAGTTTTCAATCCTATTTAAATCTACAAAATTCGTGTTTTTGTCTTGGTTTCTAAATTAATGTTTATAATTTATTCGTTCATTGAATTCAGTTATTTGAAAAAAAAAAACTATCATTATTGTCAATGAGCCCGAATACGGGGCAAGTAAATTTGAATTTGGTACTTTAGAAGCGAGGAAAACAGCTTCAAAGTGGTTCCAGGAGCCAAACATGTTCATTGTTGGAGCAAATACGTAATTTTCTACGTCTATCGCATTTTGATCCCGCTAACAAATTGTTTCTCTTCTAAAAGTTCCTCACTTTGAGCATTAAAAACAACGACGTATTCTCTTATTTTGAGATAAGTTTTGTAAAATTTACCTTTCTGCACTTTGAAGAGTTGAACATTATATTTTTTGTGGCAATTGCGGGGAAAGTTTGAGACAGCGCATTTAAAAAACATGAAAAATTTACGGGAAGAAATGAGCGTAAAAAAATAAAACGGAGAAAATGGAGAAAAAAAAAAAGACACAAAAAGTTTTAAAACTATTTCACAATTAAATAAAATAAAATTCAAATTGTACGAATCTGTATTTTAGCCTTAGGGGATAAAATAGAAAAAATGAGTGAAAAAATTAGAAAAAATGATAAAAAAGGTGTGATAAAAAAGAAAATGGTCAAAAATTAAAAAGAAATATAGACAAATAAAATCTAAAACCTCCCTTTCTCTTCAATGAGCACCAA
Source organism: Ericerus pela (assembly GCA_011428145.1). NCBI lineage: Eukaryota > Metazoa > Arthropoda > Insecta > Hemiptera > Coccidae > Ericerus > Ericerus pela. Next base: position 1,494,641 of record WOFM01000292.1, on the reverse strand, counting down.
AAGAAAATTCTTATTTATAAGTGACATAAGCAGAATATCAATAAAATTGAAAAAAAACTGAATGATGCAAACAAATAAAAATAAACTCCCATTATCCTAGTAACTGATTCTCATAGCTTAGTTGGTAGAATTACTGCATTTTATCTATGTGGGTCCAGAGTTCGAGTTCGCATCGTGGCAAGGAGAATTTTAAGAAAAAAATAGAATGAATAGGTTAAATTAAATGGTTGGAATAAGCCATTGTAAGGTGTGAAGAAAATAAGGATCTAATGAAGCGTAAGGAAAACCAAGAGGTGTAAAAATACGATAGCATCAACCAATGGTGTGTGTTCATCAACTTTGAGGCGAATGTGTTTGGAAAAATAGCATTCGGAACGTGAGCGCAAAGTGTTCTCCCACCACTCATTCGATGTTTGCAGCGCTCGCCTACGGCTGGAGCTGCAAACTGGAACTCACTGAAGATTGCTTACTTTGCGCTCATGTAGCAAAATATACTGTTACAATCAATATAGAAAAAAGAAAGAAACCTTTTCCCCTCCTCCTTAGAAGAAAAATATTATTTCTGTACCTAATTTCAAGAATTTTCAGTAATTTGAAAGAAAAAAAAATTACCAATAACAAATATATCCGAATTGACTAATTGTTTTCAACTAAATCTCGTTTTATTGCGGGTAGATGGCTCCTCAATTCAGGGGTTGCCAGATCAAATGTTACCGAACAAAAAATTTATAAACTAAAGTGATTTCCCTCAATTTTAAGAAGGCGTGTACAATGATTGAGGATAAGAAAATATGTATCCAAGAAGGTGGGTGGCAACTGAAACAGGCGTGAGAAAATGAATGAAGGAATTGGAAATGCATGTGGAAAAATAGAACAACCTGAACCGAGTTGTGAAGGAGAAGCATCTACCTTCAGTCAAATAGGATATTTTTTTTTGCGTTATCATAGGAGTTTTTAAGGTGTTGTGTGTGTAGTGATGTTTAAATCATCAAATTTGCTAGCTTCTCCGTGGCTCCTTACTATAAATGGCATAAACTGTCACCCAGCAACCAGCGTTCGAATCTTAAAATTTATAATTTAATATTTTTATTATTATTTTTTTGTTCTATTTTCAAGTTGTATCTATGAGTGGATTTGCTAAATTATATATTATATTAAAAAAAAAAAGCCAAAAAAGGCGAAAGTCTTATTACTCTCATTTCCACTCTTTTTCTAAAATCCTCTTCATCTGATCGTAGACGCTTGTCGCGAAAGGTCACTTTCTGCACGCTGTACTAACTGATGTGCAAAATATTTTTATTTTTAAATGTAAGACAATAAGAGAACGAATCGACTTGTATGAGCATTTTTAGTAAGAGAGTGATTAAAACTACTACAATAAAGAAAAAGAATCTTCTACTTTTGCATTGCGAACTTAATTCATTATCTTATGCAAAATATGAACAAATTAAGAATCTTTTTAAGTTCGTAAGTTTGGTTACACCGCGTTAGTGAAAAATTCTTATAGTGGGTATGCTCAAGAGCATGCGTAAATGCAAGCAAATGTTATTTCATCGTGAAGGATTACTGATAATACCGGTAAAGCTTTTTTTTTTTTTTTTGCAATTTACTGTCGAAAATAGAAATAATGAAATCTCATTCTACGTCTGTGTTCATTCAATTTAGAAATCCTATTACCTTAAACCATTTAGTATGCGGGATTAATCTCATAGAAAGAGATGAAACAAATATCTCATATGTGGCAAAAGCAAAATATAATGGCTTGGTTTAAATAAATAAAAAATAAATAAAAAAATTCAGGGGAAAAGAAATGAACGGAGAACATGTATATTTGTTAATGGTTTATCGACGTTGAGAGAAGAGCAAAACTTTTGTCTGAACTTGGATGCTTTTTAGTTCACCCACTCTTTGCCACGTTAATTCGTTCTCGTCAAGTCGTCAATAGGGCGTAACTTTATCAAATTAATCTTACCTGTTGCTGCCGTGTCTATCCGCTCCATTCTTATTATTTTATATATATATATATATATATATATAGGTATATTTTATAATCACACTGAGGTCATGGTTCGTGTTGAGGTAAAAAAAACAACTACCGTCATAAAAAAGTCACATAATTTTTGTTATGTTTACCTGAAAGTCGATAAAGGGGAATGTTCTTTACTTTTCGAAAGTGGCAAAGTAAAAAACCGCATAGAGAATTTTTTTACTTTATGAGCATGTTTTTTTTTCTCTCTTTTTTTCCCCTTTTGATTTTACTTGTAGTTTCATTCTGGAAATTCTTCGAATTTTTCGTATGAGGAAGCGAAAAATTTTCCACGAAAAAAGTGAAAGTATTTAATTGCGATTTTTAATTTTTTGCTGTTTATTGTTTAACGTTCCTAGTGGAAAATTTTGTTTTATTCGTATGAAATATAGGGTTTAGACCTTCAAAATTACGTTTTTCGTAGACATGACCTTCCTTACGAAGTATTTGTTGTGTTCATATTTATTTTAATGAAGAAAGCAAAACATTTAAACTTTTATTTTGTAGAATATATTTTGGTAGTTTGGAGAAGCTATTCGTCCTTTTATTACATGTCGAATATTTTGAGAGAATTTTTTGTTTATGAATGCGTTGAGACAGAGATGTTTATATTATAACTAGATATCGAACTCAGCGAGAAAAGTGAAGCCAACCGCCGCCATCTTTGAATTGGCATGAACACTATATAAATACATGGGTGGAATAGGATTTTCCAGTCAAACTCTATTTTATATGGGGTAAAATGCATTTATTTTGGGTTTAGGCATATTATATATGTATATTTATTATAATGATTGAAAATAGACGTGATAAAGAAATAATATAGCATTTTTATTTTTTTAAAAAAAAGAAAAAAAAAGTAGTGTAAACCGACTTTATTACGTCTATTTTTAATAAATAATAAACCTAAAACCAAAACAAATGCAATTTACCCCATATAAAATACAATTCCACTTGAAAATCGTATTCTACCCATGTATGAATATGGTTATTATTCTCAATTCAAAGATGGCGGCCGTTGGCTTCTTATTTTGTGTGAGTAAAATGTAAGAATTAGATATCTACTTATAGTATAAACATCTCTAGTGGAGACTAGAGTATTGTTGGTTCACTATATCCCCAATTTTATATATTCCATATGATCTCCAGCCTATAGTTAAGTTGTCAATATAACAGTCGTATAACATTTTACCATGACTGGTACCTTCGACTGGTAATACCCAGTAAAACGGCACGCTTGGTTTGTATTTTGCATTAACCAGAAATTTCTTTTATAATTTAAACAATTTCCGTTTTTGTTTTTGTAGTAATTTTCTAAGAAACTTATTTTCAGGGATATTTTTTTTATTATTTAAGATTTTTACACTTTCAAAGTATAAATCTTGTAATTTTTCGATCTACTGGGGGCAACCGAGGCAGTCAATTCTTTCTCATTTTTATGTTGTTTTTATTATATTTTTGATTAGTTGTTTTGTCTCTAATATATAGACTTTTTCGCAATCATTGTAAGGTACTTGATATTGGTAACACCATTATTATTGCTTCTTACTTACGTTTTTCTTCTTCTCTGCTACAAAAGTCTCTTATCCCTTGCCCCTCATATCATTAATAAATGAAAATAATGTGCCTCCAAAGTATTTTCTCATGTACATTTCCTTTAATGAAAACATTACCTATCTCTACAATTGTTAAGCAAAAAGGTATTCAATACTTACTCAGTTTTCTATATGTACTTGTATGTTTCAAAGAAAGTGTGAAATTCATGAAATGCTTATCAATTTAAGGCAAAGTGTGAAAATAGTGAAAAATGATACGATTAGCGGAGTGTGAAATAATAAGAAATAAGTACCTCGAACATAAAATAATAATTTTAGGTTAAAAACAAATTTTTAAAAAATGAACTTTTTTTTTCGGCTTTAGCTTCGTGCAAAATAAACATTATTTCGTTACAGAAGGTTGGCTGCAGTATTAGTATATTTTAAAATTGCAGTAGTGAGTAGAATAAAAGATTATAACGAACAAGTCATTTTAATATTAACAAAGTGAAATGATTTTATTGTACTATTTGCATTAAAAAGTTTTTGGCTTCTTCTTCTCCTCCTAAAATTGAATATATCCTATCATCTGAAGCATTTCATTCATCTGGAACTAAGCACAGTGGCGATTCGAGTGTATGTTCTTTCTTGATGTTATCAAAATCTGAGCTCCAAATATAAAATCTTATATATATATATATATATAAACTATGTGTAATTGAAATTTATACTGAAATTCGGTTCTTATAATTATGTCTATGCGAACATCTCATATTTTCGTGCAAATTACTATAATTTGTTTGTGAGTATTTCTGACATTTTTGTGCGAACTCTTACTGCATTTACCCCAATTTGTGATGAATCCTAGTTCATGGGATAGACATATCAAAGCTATAGGTACCATCTTATCCGGTAGCATTGACCCAATATCTGTAATTTCTGCCAGTTCAAACGAGAAAACAGTTTTACTTCACTCTTCGCCTGTAACATGTATAATTGTTTTTTTTCTGAAATAAAAATGCAGGAATATACGCACAGTATATTATTATGAGTTGTAAATCAGGAGCAGTATACACACATTTTGCATTGTGTTCATGTCACTGTTTTTGTGTTTCGATCGTCGTAGCCCATTTTTTGGGTACCAAAAGCTACTCTAAATACGATGTAGTCCTATGTTATTGTATAGTCCATTGTAGCATTCTCAATATAACACTAGTCGATGAAAATCGGTATCAGATTTTCAGATAAGCAAAAACTCATCTTGAAAAGGAAGAAATTTAAGAGGTCTATGAATGCTATCACCAAAATCTGTGCATGAGGACAAAAGGATGCCAAAGGTTATCTTCGGAATTTGTTCACGAAAGACCGTTTTCTCGTTACCTACATAATTCAGGTGGATTACCTACGAGGTCTGGAAAAATGTCAATAACGTTGATAATTTTGGTTAAGAAAATGATGCAAATATTAGCGTTGAATTACCGTTGAACCTTCGTACAACGAGATAATATAATCGTCGAATAAACGTCGAATTGAAAATGGAACTATGTATTTTATCGCCGTCAATATATTTGCCATATATAGGCATATTCATGCGAAGGGAAAAAAAAATCGATCCTGTATTATCTTAATGCGTATAGGATGATTAAATATTTCTATTCGTTCGTATACCGAAAATGTTAACGATCAGAAACGTTGCCGGAACTATGAAATTTTCTAGAACTAGTTATTTCTTGCCCGAAGCGAAGCCGTGCGTGTATTTGGTATTCTCAAATTTATAGGCGAATAGAATGCCGGAAAGGGACATGAAAAGAGAGAAGAGCATCTTGAAAAAACTGAAAATAAAAAGAAATGATGGTCGACCACTGACTGGCACCGCCCAAAAAGGGATCCGTTCCGGTTTTCGTGTGGAAGGAAGTAGGTATGTATAATTTCACCTTCCTCTCTCAGTAGACGAATGAAAGTTTTTAATCTTCCTAAAAGTGTTCGACTTTTTGTGCATTCAGTTTACGAATGTCCCAAATGTACGAACAGTTTTCTTGTTTAATTTTTCACGAATTGGAATTTGAAAATCAAATCAAATGGGAAATGGCTCACTGTACGAAAAATGTATTTAAGTTCGCAAATTTGTGGCTTTAAAGTTGTTTTCGGAATGAATTTCGGCTATGTAAATTCATTTATTTATTTTTATTTTTTCTTAATAGAGATTAGAGATATAACGAGTCGTTAAGTTTGAGGAAACATTTCAATATGTGGGTAGCGAATTAAATAAAATCTGTTTAAAAAAATTTTGAAAAACGAAAAAAAAAAATTTTTGAATTTTTTTTGCATTTGTCTACTAAATTTGTGTTAGATATTCCAGCAATTCCTTGTGATTCAAGGATAAATGAATTGAATGGAACACTATATGCACACTTTTTCTTAATAATTTAGGTACATTCTTGGCTGTGGTTGTTAAATTCTTTCAACCGTCGTCTTTCATTAAAACAACCCATTAGCATTACAGTTCTTGTTAGGTACCCAGCTTACTTGCAAACGTACTAAGTATTAAAATTGATTTCTCCTGATAAGTACGTACAGTTGATATTCGCAAACAAAGATTTGTATCTGAGCTTCAAGGGTATTTCATTTCTAATGAATTTCAAAATACCTCACGCGATAGATTCATCTTTTACAAATTCCCTCCTCCGAAAAAAAAATTAAAAAGAGCTTAAAATTAATTTTAAAATTATTCGAGGGTTCAAATGTTTGAAATTTTTTTGTATTTTTTCATCATAAGGAGAAATAATGTCCCACTTTGCAAAGAGTAACAATTGCGTCATTGTTAAAAATGTGCTATTAATGTCATTTATGTCATAAAGAAGTTACATTGGGTGATAAGTATTCTGTCCGATCCAATGATCTAGCTGTGGCATTTTTGTCATAGTGACACCTGCGTCAATGATGGGATACACTGGTGGCGTATTTGTATTAATGACACACTTGCGATGGCATTCACCTACTTGTGATACATTAATTTCACACTTGTGGCATACATTTGACCAATAGCTTCATATGTGTTATTTCTGTAATGCTTTCATGGAACAGTAGTATTATTTGGCTTCCAATTGTGCCTGTGGGTACTGAAAACTAGCGAAATTAATTTTTGTGCCACAAATGGGACACACATGACGTCCATGTAACATTACACTGACTCAGATGTGACCGTTATGTGACATTCTGTTCTATGACTTCGGCCCAGATGTGACATGTTATAATTATGTGACAACAAGTGATACAGACTTTGGGGACGTAGTTTCATTATTTTTATTTCACGTGGCTATATATGTGATGTATCAGTGAACCAATTATCGTCTAGGTATATCAATTTTTGCATGGCAAATGAGTAACTTCTATTGTTATGTAAAACGTATTTGCCGTACTTTTGAAGTCCCTGTGTCGCATATAAAGTATAGCTGTTCTACGGCATGCCTGTTATATGGCATACGTATGTTATGGCTAAAATATAACTAAATTATGGTATTATCTTAAATGAGTCACACGTGTCCCCCCAAAAATACAATTCACCTCTGCGTCACATCACATAACTGCGCTACCTATTTATAATTTCATGCTGTCATATAAGATTCATGAAAGTAAATTTTTCTCATGTTTGACAAATGTAATTTTTGCAGATTGAGATAATGTATTTGGATAGATATTAATCTCAATTATCTGTATGTATAGCTTGAAAAAATAGAAGAAACAATTGATTTACGCATTTTATATTCTCAATATAATCGTCAGAATGAAAATCTTTTGACTCCTCCAAAATAGCAAGCGGGCTTTCCAGTTTCTCCGTTCAGGTCTTGGTTCTTTTCCTGTGGAGCCAGATCGAGTATAGGCTTAACTAAGAGCCAATCAAATCTAAATCTTAGTAATATGAGTTTTATAGCCTTCAGTTTATTTAGATTTTCGATCCTCCGAATTCGTTTTCTCAAAGGCTAAATCCAGGTACATTGCTTTCTTGCAATTTAAAAAAAGTAGATTCATCAAGATTTATGACCTACCTTTTAGGAAGATTACAAAAAACTTAAAAAAAAAAAGTATTGGAAACTTAGAACAATGTGAGAATTTATTATAATTATTTATCAAATTTGAAATAATTGTAAAAGCAAAAATGGATTTTAAAGTTATTTTCAGATTTTCTTATGTTTTTTTTTTAACGGAGTTAAGTAATACTTCATTTGTTCCATGTACGGTGTTAATATCCATGATAAACAAAATATTCAAAGGGCAACCCTGGAAAATCTCTGATGATTCCGAAAATGCAGGTTTTTAATCACATCAAATTTTGAAAATTTGCGTATTTCTGGGCCTGTTTCATCATATAGATGGGATTTTAAAGGCTGAAGATTTGGTCCTTATGTTAATACAACTAAATATGTGAAATAAATTCATCTACCTTTATTTCCCATTTTGTGACTACCTAGAGGTTAAGGCAGTTACATAACAAGTATCAACGAAGTTAAGCTTTATCATATACAACTAAAATTGACAATTTATAACTTTTTCTGCCGCATAATTATGAATTATTGTTTTTTCGTTTCCTATGTTCCGACAACCTGCATAGAATGGTCATTTCTTTCTCAAAGTGTTCAGCGTATTTAATACTTACCTATATCCTATTCACTTTAAGAACCCCATGATATCATTAAGGCAGTTACACATGCCAGCACAGTTGAGCGTTATTATATGCATTTCAAATTTACAATATAGAACCGGAACCTACTTTCGAAAATTAGTATATCTTTTAAATCAAAAAAAAAAAGAAAGAAAATTATGGCTTTAAACGGCCTAAAATCGGATCAGAATAGGCTGAGAAAAACTGATTTTAAAAGTAGAAAATTTGAAGGTACAGAAAAAGGACGCAACTTTTTGAAACAGGCAGTGTAACGTCAACATTCGACTTGTTGATAGCATTCCTGTGTTATTATGTATAACATATTTCTATCAAACATGGTACAAGTCGCAATTTTGATCAGATAGTCTCCAGGTTTGGTATAGATCTTCATATGTAGACAAAAATGAGACCCTTTGTTTTTTGTGCTGATTGGCTGTAGGGTACTTCTGGTAGGTCTGATGTTATTGTATTTTTAGTCATTTACAGGTTCTAAAATGCGTAATAACAAATAATTTATATAAAAGTGGTTTTACCAAAATTTTAAAGAAACATTTGCATATAGTTTCCTAGAAAACTGGAAAATAATTTTGGTTCATGGTTTTGAAAAAACTACAAAAAGGATATGGTTAAAATTTTCATAATAAGTAATCATTTTGTGAGATAGGTCTGATAGGAGTTTTGATGCTTATTGTTTTAGAAGTTTTCAAAAAAACTGGAACATGAAAAATTCCTGGAAAATTGGTTTTTCCTGTATTTTTATGAAACTATGAAAGGGATAAGGGTAAAATTTTCATGATAAATTGTCATTATGTGAGTGCATGTTTGGTAGAAGTTTTGGTACCTATTAGTTAAGCAGTTTCAGAGAAAAATGTAAACAGAAAAGAAAAATTAATGAAGAAAAGCAAGTTAGTTGTGTTGCTTGAACTATATTTTTTTATTTACGGCGCAAGGGGTTACTAGCCTCAGTTCTTTATTGAATTAATTTAGTTTTAATTTTATTTTTATTTTTTTATGTACATTTTGGCAATAGGTGATCATTGACGAATAAGTGTATTACACACTTGTCAATCACCTAGCGGGCTAGTGGACTTATAGTCCACAAACTACATTTTTACACTCACAGCTTTACATTTCGTCTGTACTGCCAAATTTCATACTGAGCTAGGCTCACACACATACACATTTATGAGAAGAACATGCTCCATCTTCTGCTGTTGTGTGGTGTTTTGTACGTCTACACACACACCCACATAATTTTTTTTTCAATATGGTGAATTAAAATTGGCAAACTGGGTTTTAAAGCGCTGGGGTTTTTTGTTTATATTTTGGTTATAAAATGCTTACTTTTTAATCAATAGCCTAGTTACAAAATTCGAAACTGTGGTATAAAATAGTAATTTTTTATCAATAGTTCTAAGAAATTTGACACAATCATTATTTCTGATATACAAATTAACCTGCCAACTTTTTCCCAATTTTGAGTTATAGTAAATTGAAATTTTTTTTAGCAATAAAACATTGATAGATTGATATTTTTGCTAACGATATCGATAATTACCGATAGTTTTTGTAATTTGTTTTACCTTAAGCTAGCAATGAAAAAACGATATATCCATGTTTGTCAGATATCGATAACTATCGATATTTTTCTACAATTTTTTTAAGTTTTCAGAATTTAAGTTTTTTTTTTTTTTAAATTATGGATGAAAATTGGCCAATTGGATTTTCTAGCGAAATATTCCTGTGCTATTTTATTTATTTTTTCCGTTTGGTTCAAATGTCGTTTGAAACTTCTTTTTCGAGGTGTAGGCCTAGTTATCGTCTTTGGCCTGGATTCCAAAAACTGAAAGCTCTCACTTTTTTAAAGCAGCTCATACATCCCCCTACTCTCTTATAGAACAAATTTTGTTGTCGATTTACTATACGTTCAAGACAATCCTCCCGAGTATATGTCCGCAAATTATGGACGCGTATGTAATCTAAACTTTTCTGGAAACGAATAGAACTCCACTCTGTTCAACTTTTCCTTTTTTTCGAGAACTGTTTTCATGACTTTAAAGGGTTGAATAAAACGAAAATGTAGAAAAAAGCGTCTTTTTTTTTCTTTTTTTTTGTTATTGAGTTAGGTACAAACAATGTTAGTAGACTACATTTCATGGGTATTAAAAATATTTGGTTCGAGTACCAAATTTTTTACCTAAGTAGACGGTGGACACCTGCTCGTGACTAGATTGCAGAAGAACTCTTCGACGAGACGTAACGTAACTGGAATAATCTGGAGAGAAAAAAGTTGTAGATTGTTTTTTTTTTTAGCGCTGCCGGATTTGAAGTCGAAATTTATTCCATAGATATTCTCATAATCTCAGAGCCAACGACGAACCGTTTTTTTTTGGTGATGTGGGTTTTTTTCATACCACTATGATATTGCAAAATATACGTTGTCCTGGTATGTGTATATTTTTTTACATGTGTATATATACACCTATATGTTTACTTTTTAAGTAGGTTTTCTTTAGAAAATTTAGTTATTACACTTGGTGCGATTAGCACCCAGATTTGAAGTGGGTAAGTTTTTCGTTTCATGACCTCAGGAAAATTTAGGCACCAATAACCAATAACTCAAATTTATATGTATATAAATTAAGTTTTCTTGGTCCCACGATATTGGTCACAACGTTTATCAGATTATCACGAAATTTGGTAATAACATTTGTACTAAGCTAAGGATCTGATGTATCGATTTTGGTGTGTTTTAGCCGGGAGGTACTTCCAATACCACCAATTTTGTTTGTACTTTGTCTATAAAATGCTCAATTTTGCATTAATAGCCACGAAATAAACTATTAATTTGCATAAAAATTTGAATAATAAAATTTGTAATAAAAAAATTGAACTGAGTCAAAAAAATAAAAATAGAAATGATCCAAAAATAGAAAAATAACACTTTCAAAATTTCTCCAGCAAGATATATTGGAATTATAATGATATGAAAAAGCGTTATAATGCTCCATCACATTTATGCCGAAAAATTCTCATCGTCTGTATAAACTTGTCGAAACAAACATGAACTATTATTATTTCTAATTCTTGGAATAATAGCCCTCTATTGAATCTACTTTCTGCCTGTTTTCACAGAGTACATCTGTAAATATGCTGAAAATGTTAAGTCATCATATTTTGTGGATGTAGATGCTGTCACGCCCCCTGAAATATGATCAGCTATTTTATGACCACAAAAATTACAGAAGAATTTGTCATCTACATTCGAAGGCGAATTCATTCTAATCTTTGGTTTCATAGTGAATGGTATAAGAAGTTAGGTGTCTGTACTAAATAATTCATAGACAACAGGTTTCATTAAGATACAAGTATAAGAAATTAAGTAATGATCAGGTCTGTAACTAGGTACATGCGATCTGTGCATTCGCACAGGGCAATAGAGTACAAAGGCGCCATACTGACCAAAAAAAAAAAAAACTTAACATAATACATTTTCGTCGTCCGATACACCGTCTGGATGACAACAAAGAATATCATTCTGATTTAACTGGCCAAAAAAATACATGTTTGGGCATCAAAAGTTTGTTTACACAGGGTGGCAAAAAAAGCTAGGTATGGCACTGGTAATGATTGAAGAATAGTAATTAATTGTAATGTTTTGAATTTGGATATAAGGTGATGTTTTAATAATAAAAGAAATAATAGAAAATCTCTATTAATTTGTTTAGTTTCCGCTTTTGTGGAAAACTCAGTACAGTTAGGCTAAATTTATTATTTTTTTCAAAAAATAGAACCAAATTGAAGAAAAAAATCAATATTAAGAAAAAATTACCCTTTTTAAATTTCTCCAGCAAGATCTAGGGACTGGATTTATTGAAGTTGGTGCTCTTTTCCTTTATCGTATAGGCTCATCTATATTTTGCTGGAGAAATTTTAAAATTATTATTTTTTTCTTTTTAGTGTATTTTTATTCTTTTTAATGTGGTACATATTTCTATTTTCACTGTATGGTAGTGTATTTGGAGAAAAAAAAACCAGGGTGCTTTAACCAATAGCAATCCAGAAGGTGCCTGCGTTGGCCAATGAAAACACAGCTCCTGTTTGTCAGTTTGTTTAAAAACAAATTTGGTGATATAAAATGTATCGATATACATGATATATCGATTTGAGTCTGAAGAAGTGTGGAATATTATAGAGGATGAGGACCGATGAAGACATAAATTAATAACATGAAATAAAGTGTTGATCGAAGTAGCATCCCAGAAGTGTGTGTATTTTTCATCATACACATGCAGGGCAGATACTAATGATTGTACTAGCTTTTAAGCAACACAAGCAGGGTTCTCAAACAGTTTAGTAATCGACGAAATCCTTGGATATTTCAAATACTTGGTCAGATTTTACACAAATGGGGCAAAATCCAAATCAGCAAATGACAAAACACAATGAATGTTTACTGCACTCAAAAAAATTTTCGATCAAATTAAATTATGATTAAAAAAAAAATAAATTACAAGTTGGAACTAAGTTACCCAACAAAAGTACGAAAAAATAAATAAAAAGACACAATTATTCACAAAATATTAAAAATTTGACTTAGAAGATTCACGAAAAACAAAATATTTATGATTTTTAAACTTTTAAAAATTTTATGTTTCAGGTACAAGGATTGTTACCAAGCGATGCTACCATATAGAGGATGAGGACCAATGAAGACATAAATTAATAACATGAAATAAAGTGTTGATCGAAGTAGCATCCCAGAAGCGTGTGTATTTTTCATCAGTTACATAATTTAAGTATGAGTACAAGTTGAGTGAGATAAACAAATATGTACGGAGATGGACGAGTGAGTGGCAGAGATGGTAATACAGTGTAGCCGCAAACAGAGATATAAAATATGTATTAGAGTAGTTGTGTGTTTGCAGAAGTGAGAGGAGAGAAAGATTGGTGGTCTCAACAAATATGGTAGAAATTGCTATCAATGTTCATATATCGATATATATTGATATTTGTTGATGAATAGCGGTTATGCTTCTTTTCATAGTAGGTTTAGTTTCAAAACAGTAGAAAAAAAAAAGATTAAATTTACATTCACTCAGAATAACCACTCTCAAACTTTATTCTCCCAACATTCATTATCCCATAGGTATAAAATGTGTACCACATTAAATGTTCCAGTCCTCTCAGACCCTGGTGCCCGCTTTTTTTATTTTTGGGTTTAATTTCTTTATAGAAATTTTTTTTAGTTCTTTTTTTTTTCACTTACATTAACATTAGCTGAAATTTATCTTTAAAACAAACAGTTTTTTAAACGTAATTTAATAACTATATCAACGATTCCAGATTGGCATCCTCGTGGGATCATCTTCTATCATTTATAACAGTTCATCAAAATTTATACTCATGGTAAAAAGTTGTGGTGGAACAAACATAAAAAAATTCACAGATCTCACACTTTGTAAGAAAGAGAGGAGGCTGCCAGCATTGAAAATGAATAAATAAAAAAAAAATGTTGTTCATTTTTCATTTTCTTTCATTTTTGTATTCTTTGTAAACAACGAAACAATGTTACAACCTTCCACTTTATTTTTCATTAGCATTTTCTCCTTCCACTTTTTTTACCATTATCTACCTCTTTTCTTACTCTTCACGCATAAAACATTGGTAAAAATTGGGTGGCGTACACTTTTTCATAAATTGACTGAGAAAAAAAAATGTATGGATGAAAATGATAACCTCCTCCTCTTTAAGAAGTTGGTTAAAAAATCCATAGATTTTGATTATGAAAAAAATTAGAAAAAAAAACTTTAATCGAGAAAGTATCGTTACAACTATTGCATTAAAACTGTAATTTCCATTCTTTGTTCTGATAATTACCTGAACGTGCCTTATAAATTTATTTCAGTTTATCAGATTTGACTGAAGTTAGTGGAATTTCCGGATAATAGAATTCTTCTCGAACTTTCGCTTTCATTGTTTAATTTATAATTGGAAAAATTTCAAAACTTCTCGAATTCAGTTGCACCCAAAGCAGAAAATTTTATAACTAAAACTTCCCCGGAGAGAAATTATATTTACTTTAGTTTTTGACTTCGTATAGAACCTGATAGTTCTTCAATATGTTTGACGCAGAATCAAAATTTAGCATTAAAATTCAGGAAGTCAGTAAATTTTCAAAACATTTTCGGATTCATTTCCCCTATTTCTCTCTAGTTTGAATTGGGGTAACTGAATTTGGGAGGGAGGAATATTTTACATCAAACTTTAACAGTTTAAATTTATTGGTACGAGAATACCTATATATTGATGCTTAAAATTCTATCAAAAATCAATAAACTACAAAAAATATTCTGTTCTGACAGCTTACCAAATTTTATTACCTACAGTCAACCATCCAGTCAAGTTGATAATTTTCTTATGCTGGTTATTCATTCTATACAAACTCACAATATTGGTCTCACTTTTTATGAGATTTTTTGTCTTTTAATAGCTGCGTTCGATGTGGCAAAAAAGTACTGTAATAAAAGTTTTATTACGAATCCAGTTGTGTTAAAAGTTATTTCTCACTTCTGTTTTATGGTTTTAGTCCGTTTTTAGTTTTGTGAAGTGAAAAAATTCAAAAAAAAATTGTCAATTCAAATAAAACAATTGAGCGAAATTTTTTGATAAAAAAGGCATGTGTTACCGACTCACTCATATCTTCAAAAGAAAGACTTCTTTTGTACCTACTCAACTAGTCTATAGTGTATGTTTCCTAAAAAAAAGTTTTTATTTTCAAATCTACTCTCGTAAATTTAATAACCTTTTCAAAGTTTTGCTACCACGAAAAAAATTTGAAATGTTGCCCTTTTTAACGTATCGCACAAACCTGAGTTCAGTACCAACTACCAACATAAAGTGCAGTTTTTCTTGTTCATTGAAGTAGTTCTGGAACAATTTTTTTATGTGTGTTAAACTCGTAGTACGTTTCTTGTTATTCACCTTGATAATTGTTGCAACGCAGATCAGTAAAGATCGTCATGCAGATATCGTTTGATTTTCTGCGTACTTGAAGTTTTTATCGAAAAAGTTTTAGTCGGAACAGTACGCTGACGGTGATTAGATAAGTTAACTCTATTATTTTTGAAATTTCCCTCATCTTTAAATATTCCTCTTCAATATTATATCTTTTCATAAAATGAAAAAATTATTTCCCTTCATATTTGGGAATCAACTTTCATCTATTTTTCACCCCAATTTTATCTTTAATCATATTTTTACTCCATTTCTTCCATGTTAATAGAATTAAATCTAACATAGCTAAAAAGAAATGTAGGAAAATCGCGTTTACTCCATACAGAAATGGGTTTTAGACGGGTTTTCTATCTCAAATTTCCATTTTATACAGTAATTCAGCTTTCGAATGAAAAAAAAATTACACATTCGAACTGAACATATTGTATTTCTTCTCACCAGTCACGTTTTTATTGTTACTAAATCTATGAAGATATTTCGATTGCTCAGTCACGGTATATGATATTGGTATCATAGGCGGATATAACTTTTCTGAACGTAGGCGAGTCGAATTTGGTGCGAAAAAATCTGGACGAAAGGAAAGAGGTGCCAAGGAGTGAAAAAAAAAGTCTTTGATTAGATTTTTTTTTTGGTCACATTTATATTGTGTTTATTCGTTTGGACAAAATATCTGAAATGAGATTGGGCCTCTCGCAACCCAAGAAGATCTCCAGATCTCTTTCATGTAGATTTACAAAGAGAATCTTGGTTCGTTTTTTGTTTCATGACACTAGGAAAATTTTGACCTGATTAATTGAAATTCATGTATGTATAATTTATCATAAACGTTCACACTTCTGTTCAAAAAATAATTGAGAACGCAGTTCTTATGCTTAGGTCAATATAGAGGAACCCTATTGTTTTTGGTCAGATCGGCCGACTGGTACATCCGCTACATCCTATTACATCGAGTTTTTGGGACTTCAATAGCTCTAAAGTGCGTAATTTTTAAGCGATACTCTAAAATTTGAATTATATTATATTCTACCTTCTGCAAAATTTGTGGTTTCAATCGGCATCAGGATTCATGCCTCGAAATTATTCGAAAAAATCTTCAACTAAGTATTGCTAAGAAGAGTAGATAATTCCAGATGAAACAAAAAAGCTGTATGGCAATCAGGCTCGATGTTATTTTGTTTGTTAAGCAATTATTTAATAACTGGTGTGCGTTTTTTTATAATTTCACAATACAATTCATTATGAAATGATAATGAATTTACTAGACACTTCATTTTGAACGTACTCACCTAATCTTTAGCCAGCGTTCTGTCAAATACTTCTGATTTTTTTTTGTTTTGATTTATCGATTTATTTTGATTAAAAAACCACAACATTTTCTAGCATGGCTTGCTACATTCGGTTTTTTTTCGTACAAGAACGAGGGGGGAAATTGTCCCGTTTGCCCTCCCTTTGTAATTGTAACGAGAATATTGGTTACAAAATAATTAAATACTCGTAAATGTTAAAAGGTTGTATTAAACAAGATATAAAACGGTGAATTACTAAATAGTAAGTTACGTAGGTAAGTTACAGTAGGAATAATAAGATTAATAGAAAAAGGTGGGTAAAATGTACATGGTTACATGAGTTTTTATAGCTAGAAGTTTTGGGAAGAGAATATGGCGATTTCTTGGAGAGTGGAAATGGTAGTGATATGATTGGAGAGTTATGACAATACAAGTTTAGATATTGTCCAATAGGAGTTTAAGGAAATGACATAAATGGTGATTTTGGGTATTTGCAATATCTGCAGAATGGTTTCATAGAAAAGAGTTGTTATGAAAAGTGTATTTATGTTTGTTTATAAACATTGAATGTAGAACAACTGAGTCAGTAAAGGCAAGTAAAGACTTGTTTACATAACGTCAATATAATGAGAATTGTTTTAGGTGATTGATATATATGTGAAATATATATATAAGAGAGAGATATTATGAATGATACGAAATTATCATTACAGTAATCGCCTTTGATTGCTACTTGCTGGAAAATCCTAAAAAATATTACAGCTTTTTGCCACCCACTTTTGAAATAAGTTAGCCTACTCCAACGAGTAGGTAATCATCAGTTAAAGGCTACTAGTGTAGCTATTATCTGAGGCTTTTAGCCGTAAGTATCTACGTTAAGTCGTGAATCTTCGAGAAACTGCGTTCTGCACGTTGGAATCACTTTGTTAATGTTTCTGCAGTGGTCATAAATTCTACAGTTGCCGTTAATTTTAAACCAAATATCTTTGCCCCTTCTACATACTACTCTCGGTTTAACAAACCCGAAACTCGAATTGCGAAAATATTCGTTGCCGAAAAGGTTATCAAACGAATTTTTCTAACGTTTTCTCAACAAATGCGTGTGCTCTAGTAGGAACGACGACAAGACGTGTAATAATAAAAGAAATAGAAGAATGAAGCGAAAAGGAAGTAAAGAGGTTGGAGGAAGAACGCAAAAGGCGGCACAAAAAGAATTAATAACAAGTCGACGACATTGGGAACAGCAGCCAGAGAATTTCCGTACAAAAGGCCTGCGGTAAAAATGCTATCGAAACAACATTCGGAAGTTGTACGAACCACTCGAATGGATTTTTAGTGCGGTACGACGGTTGGATGAGTGGAGGGGGGTTGTGTGAGACAGATAAAGCATGATTTGGGGGAAAATGAAATGTAAAAAAAAAAATTCTACCAGAAAAGGTGTGTTCATGACACATGGTTGAATTTGTCTTGTGGAATATTATTGTGGATTAAAATGAGATACACGTTGAATTTGTTCACGCCTTTTTTATGGTTGTTTAGTTAAAAAAAATTCGAACACGTTAGCTCTGTTTGATAGGACTACACCGACTTACACTTGCCGGGTTTCGCTAAGTTTTGTGTCTTAAGATTTTTACTAAACTGTTTTTCTCTCCCTCTAAACAATTGCTGCTACAGCACCCTTTTTTAAACCGTTATCAGCTACTCAAAAGCCGATGGTTCAAATGCGCAAAGCAGAAGTTTTTTCTTTTTTTGTCGTTTTTTCTTATTTCTTCTGGTTTTTCTCGGTTTTTCTTTTGTTTTTATTATGCTTACATCCGTAATGCATTTTTATTTAAAAACTTTTTTATTTTCTTTCTTATTTTTCAATATCATGAATAATTCATACGAAGTAACTTTTTACAAGATGCACTTATACTTCGTTCACGCTAAGAAGTGTGTAATGTCATAAACCATATCCACACTCGTCTACTTGAAACACGATGTTTGTTTATCCTATAAAATTGTGCTTATCATTGATTAACAGTGTGCATCGATACCCTTTTCTCTCTCCCCAACCAACTTCCATATCTAAAAGTGATTCTGATATCACATCTCAGCGTGAACAGAGTATAGGTTATGGGATTTTTCAGGCAGATGAGGAGAAGGCTGGTTCATGATTTGCCATTCTGCGGCTGGCGAAAGCAAGGAGGCTGAAATGGCTAGGGCTTTGCCCCAGCCCCATGAGACACCCTGATTTTGCCAGTGTACAAACTAACATGCCTTGGCCAAGGTCCCCTATATTGTCCCAAAGATCCCTCCCCTGGTACTGTACTTTTTTCCTCTCCATTCTACCAATCTCTAGGGAAACAATAAAAGAAACATACTCTTCGTATGTTTACATTGAATGTAGGTACATTTGTGAAGTCACCAGCTACGTTTAAATCGTGGAGCAAGTAGGTGGGGTTAGGGTAGGAATTTGTAATGGGCAATGTTCACAGTGCATCTCGGTAATGGAAAGGAATCGCGATTGTTTTTTGTCCAGATCGACTGGATGGTATGTCCGATACATCCTACTATATTGTATTTTTTGAGCATTCATGGTTCCAAAATGGGTAATTTTATGCGTAGACATTGAATGTATTATATTCTAACATTTTAAAAAATCTGCTGAATGGTTCATCGGTAGAAGTGGTTTTAAAAAATTTCTAAGAATAGTGGATAGTTTCAGATGAAACAAAGAAGCTGGTCGGAAAGTAGACTTGCAGTTATTTTATATGCTAAGCAATCATATAACAGCTTGCGTACTTTCTTATAACTTCACAATACAATTCATTTTGAATATCCTCGACAGTTCATTTAAAACGTACCTAATTTTTAGTCAGCCTTCTGTCAAATACTTTGATTTTTTTTAAGTTATTTATTTATGTATGTATTTATTTATTTACAATATAATTCAAGAATAATTATCTGAAGAAAACTAGATTTCATTACCAGTACGTTGGAATTTTGTATAGGCTGACTTATTTTTGAGTGAGTTCTTACTGAATTCATCATTTGACTAAATTTCATCTTCAACGTTATCATCCAATCCACCTTTATAATTTGTTCATTCTGTATGATTTTTTTGATACTTAACTAGAGGGCTTCGACCCTAATACGAAATATGTATAAACCGATTTGTCTCAATTTTGCAAAATCCCAAAAATGATTTTTACACAATTTATCGAATGACCTTTCGAAAAAAATACTGAATCAATATCTTATCCAGCCTAAAATGTACCAAAAAATACCTACGTAAAAATTCATTTAACCAGATTCGCTTCCCTTAAGGATGAACTTTCGCTAAATCCAAAAAATAATTTTTAGAGAATTATTCTTATACTGATTTATCAAAAGAAAAATCGGTTCAATTTATCATTGGGACTAAAAGATATTGACAAATACGTAATTAACACATTATTTTCATCTCCTTAGGAGTGGATTTCAGAGAATCAATTTCAAAATTTCGGTCAGTGAATTCAGCGATTTTGACCTGGCGTTGATGAGTCGGTCAGTCAACCAGTCGACTAGTCACGGATGTATGCAAGAACGATACTTATCTACTTAAGGAAGATTTGAGTAATATTTTATCCGTGGTTTCCGTGTAAAAATACATGAGAAACAACCGATACTTAAGTCTTCCTTCAGTATAAGAATCGTTCGTGCATGCTATCCTTAGGGCTCTGTATAGATTAACTATGGTTTAAAAACTATCTAGCCTTGGGATTTTTTTTTTTTAAATCTATTTCAGGGAAAGTAAAGCGTCATGTGTTGGCATAAGCAATGTCTTCATAATGAGATTTATGCCAAATCTAAATAATTTTATTTCTCCGAAACAAGACACCTGACCGGTTTATAAATGGTTTCTAGTTCCTCCTCAAAAAGTAGTCCTTTAGACGAGTTAAAGTGATTAATAATCATCCTATCATGTATGTATATATTAATACGGTAAAGTTGCATCCTATTTCTTCCTTTTGCGTCACAACGGATGGACAGATTTTCATGAAAAAGTAGCAATCGAAAGAGCTTCGAACACATGATGCGTCAAAGTCAATGATATTTTCCGAAATTCGATAGGGGAGTGAAAATGTTGAAAAAAAAAGAGTAAAAGTGGACGCAGACTAACTCTCAGTATCTTTATCCTTTTCTGTATGATTCAGTGCGAATAATTCGCACGGCCACAACTAGTTATCCTGAATTTGGTTTAGGGCTCTATAATAGTACCAGTTGAAAATTGACAAATTCAGTTTAGTTGTGCGACTCTTCTGCCTAGTGTTTGTAAGCCTTTTGATTGATTATCTATCCTCCAAGAAATGAAGTCGGATTACGAATTATATTGGATTATTTTAAC
Organism: Ericerus pela; assembly: GCA_011428145.1. Lineage (NCBI taxonomy): Eukaryota > Metazoa > Arthropoda > Insecta > Hemiptera > Coccidae > Ericerus > Ericerus pela. The sequence goes on along the minus strand of WOFM01000292.1, from coordinate 1,473,748 downwards.
TTTGATCTCTCCGCGATTTCAAGAAGAAAACGAAAGTTGTGCTCGCCCGAAGACAAAAGTTAAGTATCATAATATCTGCAAAACTCGGCGTTTTTCAGTTTCCACTGAGCTTCGTGATTATCAACTATAGAATAAAATCTGTACAGAAAAAACCTAACCTGGCTGACGAATATGGCCACCTCAGCCAGAAGAGAAAGAGAGGAAATGAAAATTGTCTTTGAACGCCTGGGGATGTCAGCAACAGCTTGTTAGAATACGGTACCCCCTTCCGTTTACCACTGTACTATAGCCTATATATACTTACATACTTGTACGTATCTAAGATTTTTTCCTCCAGGCTGTAAACGAAAATTTTGAGCATAATTTCAGCGCACTTTAAACCGGGTGATTAAGTTTCGATAGCTCGAGGTGAGACAATAAAATTGAAAAAAAAAAAAAAAGAATGTTTTATTCTTCATTTCGGTCTTCTGTTCCGAATTGAAAACGTGGAGAAGAGGGAAGAAAACGTGAAGGTAGAGGGAGACGAAAAAAGTGAATTTATTGGAGCATGAAAAATGATAGACATATGTGGAACAGAATTGGTTTTATTACAGAAAAGCTGTAAAATCGTAACGAAATTATAATACCATCGCTGCGACGACGACGACGTCGTCGTAGTCGTCGTTTAATGAATTCAAAGGCTTCTTAAGGCGCCAATAAATGAGCCAACACAAATTTTTTTTTCTCCTTACTTTTGCTTGCTATAAATTTTTTAATCGCTACAGTTAAATTCATCCTAAATGGAGCGAGTTAGAGTGGTTAATGAGAATAAATAAATACGGTTTGAAAGTAGTAAAAAAACATTATCCACTGTAAGAAGGTCGAAGAAAATTTTATTTCACCGCATAAAATACCATGGAATTGTTATTTTTTCCTTTTGAAAAGGCGACCAACTTTTGTCCTGTTCGATGATAAATGAATATTTTTCACAAGCGTCTGTGATCAGCCAAAGAAGATTTCAGGAATAGTGTACAAGACGAGAGTCATAAGGACGAAAGTAATAAGACTTCGGCCTTTTTTGGCCTTAGTCTTTTTGTTTTTTTGTATATACTTAATATACAATCTGACTAATCCACTCTGAAAGATACAATGTGAAAATAAAACAAAACAATAATAATGAAAAAATAAAATTACAAAAAAACTTTTTATTCAAATAGAGATTACGAACTCGAATTGCTGGGGTGACAGTCTATACTATACAGCATGGAGCTACGGAGAATCTTGTAAATTTTCCGATTTAAATATCACTACATACAGCATCACGCTAAAAACACCTATAACTTTTGATAAGGTAAATAAAAATATCCTTTTTCATTGAATGTAGACGCTTCTTCAATTTTCTCCTGCGTAATCATGTGCACCATTTTGTTCCCCACCAGTAATGTAACCATTTTTTTTAAGGGCCAAGGATGAATCATCAGATATATGCGGCAACATTTTTTGTGGGGGGGGTTGTACAGAATTTCCAGAAAAGATGGTAGTAATTTTGCATAACTGAAATTCATAGTAAGTCAGCACATAGGCTAAAAATATTTTTGGGTAAACCATGGTCCACCCAAATTAACCCCCTATTACACCACTGTCCCTCCCTTTATTAATTCATTTAAAAAAATGATTTGTTATTTGTTTACTTAGTCGAATTAAGTAGCCTAATTGATTTTGTTTGTCCTATTCTTCAGTTATCATAGAATTTTTGAGTTTCTTTAGTACTCAGTCATCATATACCTATGAAATGTATGAATTATTTTGTATCAGTAAGAAAACTTTTTTTCATGCTTAATATTGGATTGTTTTTTAACCGACTTGAAAGTAAAATGAGGTTTTTTTGTTCATTGGTTATAAGTATATGTATACCTATATATTTATACTTGTATATATTTTTGTTATGTATGTAAACTGATTACTCAGCAATGGCTGAACTGATTTTGATAATTCAGAATTCATTTGATTGTTCAGAGGTGGTCCTAAAGTTGTGTGGACAATTTAGACAAGTTGACGGTGTTTATTAAGAAAATATTGTTCCAAAAGTAGTTGGAAAATTTTATCCCACCAAGTAAGCACTAGTATCAAGTGCGATTCAAATTTCCTTCACTTCAAAGTGTGCATGGACGTTGTTAGTGGGATAATTTGTCCCAATTCAAAACTCAATTTTAATCAATTTCATGGTAGTTCAACTTGTCTAAATTATCTATGTATTTTAGGTGTTCTCATTGACTTTTTGTGGAGATCGAATCAGTACTGGATCCGTAATGAACCTAAAATTTAAAATTCAGTCAATTTCTATGAAAATTGGTATGTTAGAGTAATTTTGGTTGCTGATTTAAAATCTGTTATCAGATTTTTGAAATTTAAAATTGCAGATTTTCTATATGGTGGATTCGAAATTCTGAATTAAACTCATCTGAGTGAAAGTTGGGAAAGTAGGTATGTAGGCAGAATGACAAATTTTTATATTGAACTCTTTTTTTTTCGGATTGAGAAAACTGAAATTAAAAATTGAAAAATAATGATTTTCAAAAAAATAAAACCGACTTAAAATAAAAATATAAACCTATATAAAAAAAATGAAATAAAAAAAGTCCTAAAAATAAAATAATTATTTGTTATCCAAGTGTGATTTTTATAGCACATGCCGAAGGCCAGTAATGCAAATCACACGAGTATCAATCACCTGTTATATATACATGTGTGCCACACACTATTTTTTGTAAAGCTCCCCTAAAAAAAAAAAAGGTTAAATCGAAGAAAAATTAAAATACTGTTGAATAAATATGTCCGTAACACCCAAGTTTAAATCCTAAAGGTGATAATGTTTTGTTTTTTTTTTTTAAATATCTTATGATGTATGAAGAAACGCATGCTCATAAGACGGTGAATAATGTAAACAAATGTAAGAAATTAGGAGATTTTTAAAAAGAAAACCTTCTTAAAAACGATGCATGAAGAATTTACATTATACATTGTTCTAAAATCATTCACATTGTATACCATCAAGGGGCACATAATTATCTTATTTATTGACAAGTGTTGCAATAAAATAATTTTTGAGAATTTACATCATTTCTTTTTGATCATCGATGTCATAACATCATCTTTTTCTGTTTTGAATAGAACTTTTCAAGTTGGAGTCAAATTTTACGCAATTGCCTTCGTATGTAAATTGATTTTTTACTTTAAATTTGATACTAACTTGAAAAGTTCTGTTCAAAAAAGAAGATGGTGTTGTAACATGCTCAGAAATTATTTTTTTCCTTTTTATAAACTTTTATTCTACTCACCAGTGCGATTTTAAAATATAACAATACTGCAGCTAATCTTCCACAACAAAATATTATTTTGCATAAAACTAAAGCCGAAGAAAAATAAAAGCTATCTCTTAAAAACTCGTTTTTAACTTAATTATTAGTCCTTTTTTCTGTTCATTTTTTGTATGTTGGCCTATCTTTTTTTATTTTCTTAAAAGAAAGTTTTTGATAAATAATACTTACTCATGTTTATTAGTGATTTTTGTTAAAATTTTGTTTCACAATTTTCCCCCTCTCTTCAGCCCTGTCAGATTAATTTCACTTTTTGGTGTAATATAAGTATTCTTCTGTTACTCCCTATTACAATGTAGAAATACTTTTGTGCATGTATTCGATGAAAATCTGCATATTAGTGTGTTTTTCTTGGAAAATACAACTATTGCATTCAGTGCAATGATGATACCTGGAGGCGGGACCTGTGGAAAAGCGCTGATCCTGAGTTGTAGATCACGAATATATAGGTCACTCAAATTCTTCTATTCAATAATATATATACACATGCATTTCCATTTTTTGCTCATTTTGGCTTTTTTGACAGTCTTTGGAGCTTCCGCTGTTTGACCTATGGCAATGAAACTTGAGGTAATGTTAGAAGTTTTCACGGGCTACACATTCACGTTAAAATTTTTGAAATTCATCAGATAATTTCGGAGGAAGGGGTTCTCAAATTGTTGCAAACCCACCGAGTTGTCATCACGATAACTCCCGTAAATTAAGAGTTTGGGTTGAAATTTTTATGGGAGTTTGAGACTATTATGGACTGGTATTGAATTTGAGCCAAATCGTTTCTCTTGTTTTCGAATGGCAGCCATTTCAAAATTTGACTTTTTTTTTACTCATTTTGGCATTTTATGAGAATCTGTGGAGTCTTCGTTATTTAACTTATGGCATTGAAACTTAGAGAAGTATTAGAAGTATTTATGGGCCATACATGCGTGTTTAAATTTTTAAAATTTATCTGTTAGTTTTGGAGAGAGGAGTTCTCAAAATATTATAAGTCCAACATGTTGTCATCTCGATAACTCCCATAAATTTGAAGATTTTGGCTTGAAATTTTTGTGACAGACGAAAACTATTAGGGACTGGTTTGGTATTGAATGGGAGCAAAATCGGTCTACTGGTTTTTGAATGGCAGCCATTACAAAATTTGACACCTTTTGAAAATACACTTAACACAGTTGATGCGTGTGTGAGATATTAATTATGATCTCATGAAACAAGCTAAGGATTTTGGTAGGTGCAGTTTTTGTTTCATGACTTTAGTTAACTTTTAGACACCAAAAGCTCAAATTCATATCTATGTGTATATACAATATGCAGAAGCCCTGAAACGCCACTTTGCAGTGCTTTGGCTTGTGCTAGCCCTGGATTTTGTTTGGTAATACTGTAGAATTTGTTGTTGTGGAGGAGACAACCAACATTTTTTTTTCATGTTTGTGTGACTATGTGGGTAGCGGTGCCTGTGTATAGAATATGAGGGAATAATTGGAAAAATAATATCGAAAAATAATTAACGACCTTTATGTTTATTATAGTGATATATATATATATATATATATATATTAGGTACCTACCTACATTTGTCTGTATGCCATTTTCTTATTACTACGGTACAGGTCGGATTATTTTTGGTACGAACATTAATACGAAGCCAAGTAACAGACTTCTTGAATTTGGTGTGGATCGATTTCCGGTACTTCCGGTACTTCAGTTTTTCTCCTATTTTGAAGGTTTTGTCGATAAAATAGTTAATTTTTTACTAATAGCTACAAAATTTATTACAAATATTTATCATCTAAATTTTGGTGCGAATCGGCCGGACAGCACTGACGTAATTCTGATTTGGGACTCTAAAATACGTAATTTTGAATCAATATCTACGAAATTTGTCACAATAATAATTTATTATTATTATGAATAAAATTATGATCTATACTTATTTATTGTCAATTTAATTTTAAGTGGATGGTTTTTGAAAACCTACATTTTCCAGTAGATCGGTTGCTACGCTAGGGCTTTCATACGACAATCTTTTATCTGATGGAATCGCAACATTCGACTTCTTTTCCATTTCCTTAACACTTTGTTTGCATCATTGTAGAACTATTTCCGCGTTGCGCCCTCAATATTGTTCGATGCAATGGTCATCGCAAAATCAGAAGTCAAATCTGTCTTCGCTTTTAACTACAAATTTCAATTCTTGTGAGAGCTGGAGGTTATATCCATTCAACCATCTACGATTATCGTGTCGCTGGTTGCGGCTGACATTTTGAATAATCGAAACTTCGCTTCACATATCGTTGGTATGCCGCCTATGCGCTAATGGAGTTAGAAACATCCGAAAGAATGGGGAAAAAAAAATTAATCGATTATTTAAGCGAAAAAGGCGAAGACAAACCATCAGAGAGGAAAATGGGTGCGATTAAACTAATTTCGCCCATTATGAACGTCACATTCGGCGTACAGTTTTTGTCAACGCGTAATAGTATTGTTGACGTGTTTGTTCTCAAAAAGTCTAAAATTTTCGTAGGTATATATGTTTACCATTTGAGAGAATGGTAGGGGGAGACAGGAGAATTAACAGCTTCATCCCTGCATCTGAGAAAGAATTTTGCTTGCTTTAATTTTAAGACCATCTGACACGCGCATCACCACATATTATCCATAAAGGCGTATAAATAATTACGAGGATAAATGTGACTTCGTTAATCAAGTTTCAAATTATTTGAAATGGCGATAATGACGTCGAGCCAAAATAATATAAACGTAAAAAATATTTTACGATTAATTTTATGTTTTTTTCTTTACACTTCCTTTCGTTGGTGTTACATTGTTCATTTTCACTTTGTGGTAAAAGACAAGAGATTTGAATATTTTGCATTTTCGCCGCATCCGTATATATGATGATAAATTTCTGCTACTATTTTTATGTTCAATCGAAATTCTCGAATAAAAAAATGAAAAACAATTCTGAAATGATGAAAAGGGAAAGTTTGGAATAAATCTCCATTATTGAAGACGATTTCATTTTTGTGAGTATATCAAAGAGAAGTTAGACTGACTTAAAAGAGACGCAATGAAACGAATTTAATGCGAACAGTCAAAGTCCTTCAAGATGAAGGGTGTAGACAATCAATTTATTTCAAGCCAGTAATATTTCAATAGAAGTCATTTTAATTTTCTCCATAATTTTGTACTCTGTAAATAGTTCGATTTCTTCCCAGCTGAAATTGGATTAGTCAATTGAATTCTTTTGTGAAGTTTCAGTCATTTGGATGATATTTCCGGACATAGTGTATGAACAATTTTTCTGGTTTGAAATTGGTTGGTAATGTAGTGGCAGAGACACTACAGTTATTTGGCACTTATATTTAATGTGTGTTTAACGTCCATAGGACTAGAAAATATACGTTGTCACACACCTAACTCGCTCACTAGATCAATAACGACTACGGCGACCTCCTCAGCCCAGTCACTCGTTTACCTACATTTCTTCAGTAGGCGAGTTCCCTTTATACCCGCCAGGCACGCAGGAGATTGGGGATGTTCCCACCACGGTGAATCCTCGGGGATTCACTCGTCCCTAAGAGATCTGTAAAAAAAGAGATTAGTTGGCATACACACACAAGTACACAAATGATATTTATTTATAAAAAAATATATACATATATGGTACAAGTTACTACCGATTATAATCTGGGCCACAAATCTAAAATAAGTATAATAAAACGAAGTTTATTTCCTCTGAAGTTGAGATCCACATGTGGGTCCCATCTTCTGACTTGTGGTCCAACAAAATTGCTGGACAATTCATTGGAAGGGCAGTCAGGTGTTAGCGCTATAAAGGAGTGACTCTGTAAGGAAGAAAAGTAAGAATTAGCAAATTTTAAATGAATTTGTGACACTGACGTGGATCGCGATCCGCTATCACCTCTACCCTCTGATCTACATAGGTAGCTGGATGGTAGAGTAAGTATTTGGCAAGGTTGACTTGTCATGACTTTAAAGATAGCACAACTCCAGTGGTGCCACCAGCCACGGAGTTGTAGGTAGTGTGTGCATGTATGCCTGCTTTTACAGATCTTAATCGGATAGATTCTAATCCAACGATGGATTAGAGTCCTCACCATCAGTACTTATCTCCAGTGGAGCTAAGAACTTAATAGGCCTACTCACTATTTTAGATGAGGGTAGCCTAACATCTACGTGATGTACTAGGCCATTGCGATATGTCATCAGGTTGACTACAGTGGCTAACTTTTAAACTCCTGGTTTTGTCATTATGTCCAACACGTGGACAATGTCTCCAACTTTCGGTTTGAAGCTAACCGTTCGGTAAGCATTGCTTATCCCTTTGGGGATTCTGTCTCGCAAGTACGTGAGATAGAGTCCCTTCCACACAGCCCAGAGCTTACTAAGGTTGTCCTTGTCAGTGTTCCAGAGGCCCTGAAGGTTTCTGGATGTTATGGTGGTTTTGTCAAAAGGCTTGTCTAGGTCAAGGGTAAAATTTCTGAACTTTGTGTGCAGGAAGTGTGCAGGCGTCAAAGTAGCTTGCTCACATTCATCAACTGTAGGACAGAGTGGTCTCTCATTCATCATCACTTGTATATTTATAAGCGCTGCTTGAAAATTGAAGCGATGGTGAGAGTGGGGGCCCATGACCTTTTCAAAAGCCTGTTTAAAGATTCCAATGAGTCTTTCGTATGACGCACCATACCAAGGAGCCTTAGGTGGAGTGAAGTGCCAAGTTATGCCTTTTTGCATAAGCTTGTCACTTATGGAGCTGTCTGACGTGATTGCTTCCCAGAACAGGGGTAAGTTGGTTGCAACTAACCTAAACTGGGCAGCATTGTCAGACAGGATTGCCCTTGGCGTTCCACAATCTGTAAAGAACGTCTGGAACGCCATCCACACTTCTTGTGTGGTTAAAGACGAGATAGAGAGAAAGGACACTGCTCTTGTGGATAGACAGGTAAAGATCAGAATCCATGTTTTATATGGAGGTGATGTTGGAGTTGCCAAAGCCTTTTTCTTTTTTGGTAAATATTCATTGAAGACTGAATATGGACCAAATACATCAACACCTGTAAAGGTGAATGGATGTGTGAATGGTACCAATCTGAAATCAGGGATATCAGAGTGGGTTGGCTGCGTAAAAGGTTGCTTGTTGAGCTTTTTACACACTAAGCAAGAGGATTTTAATACTTTGGGAAGTATCCTCATTGCTTTTGGTACGAAGTAGGTCCTACGGAAGGCCGCCAGTGTAAACTTAATGCCTATATGATTGTTGAGTGTATGAACATTCAGCAGTATTAACTTGGTGAGGTGAGATTTTGGATGTAACAACACCGGAGATAGAATGTCTTCGGTAAATGGTGTTACAGGCAATTAATTTCTCAGCCTCAAGAGTCCAAATTCGTCGAGGGTGATATGAAACTTCTCGTATGCCACATATTCCAGTCGATTATGAGACAGAAGTGTGTTACATAGGCCAGAAAAATACTTTTTCTGGTCTGCATAGATGAAGCAAAGTAATGCAAACTGATAGTTGTTGGGCAGTATTATCCAAGGAGAAACCAACCTACAACGAGTGAGTCACTTTCTCGAGAATCTTCGAAGTGCTATTAAGCAATTGTAAAAGATTCTCTTAAGACTGATGAGAGTGTTAAATTTGTCTATATCGATGGTGAATGGTGTATTCAACGGTTCGTGTATAAAACTCTCATAAGGTGAATTTAGTAGTGGGTCTATCCGACTTTTGTGTGATAGATCCAGCAGTTGTTGTGAGCTCGCTTGTTTGTGAGGTTGTTGTAGATCAGAGGCAGATTAATTCTGGTCTGTAGCCTGTTGGTCAACTTGTGTGGCAAACAGTTTGACTTCACAAACGTGGTTTACTGAGTTCATAACAAACTTTGGTATAGTTACCTTACGAGAATTCAACTGTCTGTTGAATTTGGCAGTCTTGTAATTGTCAAATATAGGATCAGTTGACGTTGCAATAATTTTGGACAGTTTGTCAGAAATTTTGAAAGACTCTCTTAAGGTTGAGAATACAGGTATAGTGTTCTCATCCTCCGTTAGGTCTGGTAGAGACTGAATTACATGTAAGTCAGTCTGTGGCCATGAGTCTGGGTGATCAGATAACCATGCTGGTCCTGACCACCATGTGGTACTGAATAAATCGTTCACCTGTACCCCTCGTGATCCGACATGCGCTGGATTTTTGGTCGTCGGAACATAGTGAAATTGCAAATTGGGAACGCTTTTTATTTCAGTAACCCTATTTAAGACAAATTGAGTTAACACTCTGCTCTCTAACAACCATTTACTGTCTGACCATAAGTAGGTTGGACAGTTTTCTAACTTTAGAGGTTTCCTAATGTTTTTTATTCCTCTAGCTCCAATCAATGCCGCTAACAACTCCAACTTGGTGATTGTTACCATTTTCATTAGTGCTATTCTTGATTTCCCTATGACAAATCTCGTTATTGTTTTGTTGCTTTCTGTGTTATGGAAGTGTAAGTATGCTGCCATAGCAAAGGCTACTTGGGATGCATCCACAAACACATGCAGTTGCGCCCCATTTGGGTTGTATGCACCCGGGTATATCGGGCGAGGAAAGTAATAAATTGTGCACTAGGACAAATCCTGTATTAGCTCTGTCGCTATCGGCTGCAGTGACAGAGGTAAGGATTCATCCCACTTGTAGTTTTCATTCCAAAGCCTTTTAATAAAAGCTCGTGAAGGAATGAAAGCTGTAGCGAACCAACCATTAGGGTCAAAAAATTGTGAGATTGCTCTAAGAAACAGTCTCTTTGACCAGACGGGTTCTTGGTCTTTAAATTTGGTCAGACTCAGATAAAGTATATCTTTGTCCATGTCCCAAGAAAGTCCAAGAACCTTAACTATCAGATTTTTAATGCGTGGTCGGGGGCAAAGTCATCGCGTAATGGCGTGCAATTTGTGCCCCATTGTGACAACTCCATTGATATGTCCCCGATCAACTTGTTAGCCTGATCGTACAAATCCTTACCTTCGTTATATGTGGGCAACGACGTTACTAAGTTGTCCACATATATATTGTCGACGTGTTTTTTGTAAAATTCAGGATTTGCCTGTTGGAAGTGATGTGACAGAAGCTATACGTTGTCATCCTCTTCTTCTTATCGACCAGCAAATAGAGCTTAGCTAGCATTTGTTACTGAAAATTTTGAACACCATCCTAAAATCATAAAAACCGAGCCTTTTAAATAACCGATATCTGAAATTATTTCTATTCGTGATGCTCATTGGTGGAGCTACACTATTTTTATGGGGAGGGGATGTTTGAGACCTCTTGAAAATTCATAAGAATGTTCCCATTCCATTTTTTTAATATCTTGGAGCCAAGGGATTTTTGAGAAGTGGAACTGAGCAACTGGTCGCCGGATATGCCCCGTTCATCCAACTGTTTATACTACCACGTCTGCACCTTGTAACATACTGCTTTAATTTGAAAGTTCTAAACAAATATCATGAAAATGTTGATAAATATCACTCAGTTTCATTGTCTGTTCGATATGGTAAAAATTCAGAATTTTCTATAGGTGTAAATAGCCTGGCTGAAGAGCCAAATATTTTGAAAAAATATTCGGCCAGTCCTCAATATATGTTTGGATATATCTCATGTCGTTTCTATCGAAAAAGTTCTTTTTTGCAACATCCACTCAAGAATATTGCTTCTCGTGTGATAACATAACCAACTTTTAATAGAACTTATCCAGAATAAATTAAAATTTTTAGTTTCACACTATTTTGGCTATATCCAACAAAATAGATCTACTATACTCACTCTTATTTACTAAATTCGTCTAATTCTCAACTACAATGTAATATTACCTAGCGCTCATACTATGACTTGAATTTACGCACGCTTACTGATTTGAGCACAAATTAAGTTAACACATTTTTATGAATTTATAAAAAATGTTTTCAAAATGAAATTGAATTTGTCATGGAAAAGATAGCGTAAGACATATTCCTAATTTCACTCGACTAAACAGGTCAGTAAAAATTAAATTCTTTGAACTGGAGAAATTAATAAATGCGATCTTACTTCACGACTTGAACAGAGGTGTCAACTCAGTTTTAGAGAACACTGAAACTGCAAATCTTCATCATTGAATAAATGAATTTTCTTCCAGGAATTAAGAAAAACAATTTCATATGACTTCATTTTCTTGAAATAAACAAATCGAATAAAATTTAAATTGAAAGGTAAATTACACGATAATACAATAAACCAAAAACTAGAAATGAAGGAAACGGAAAATTTACAGATGAAGAATGAACATTCCAGCACTGCAGTTCATAGCCTGCAGTCAGCAGCTCCATTCTGAAGTGCTGAGCGCAGGAAAAAGGAGAAAAATAAAATTAAAGTCAAAAAATAATAAAAAAGATGGATAAGTTGCTCACATGCTACATACGACTTACTTTTTAACTTCAAATTTGAAATTTTAATCCAGTGAGCTAAGATTTTTTAAGAGGAGCAAAACACGCATTTGCTCCCACTATGAAAGCGTTTAGCTCCTCAGTGATATAAAATACGATTACATGTTAGAACAGTACTCTTTTTTAGACCTTAAACAGTGAGCATGCGCTAAAAATTCTGCACTTCTTGAAAAAACTGTGCTTTTATTTAATTTTAACCCAGAAACTGATAGCCTCTTTAGAGAACTACATACTTCCTCGTATTTCAAAATTGAGCACCCTGTTAATGAAAACTACTGAAAGTTCTGCATTTCGGCGTAACCGTCAGCCAGTCCCCCAAGTTCTTCATTAGTTGGTACGAAAAACGATATAATCTGTAATTGGTGTCATACTCCCATCACAGGTCTTACTTTGTGTCCTACTTCGATTAAATTAATGTTGTGTCCACCTTTGTCAAATTTTGAACGAATTTCTTGGTGAGTCGACGTTGAATACGTGGTGAGAATATTGGGGGGGAAGGAATGAGCGAAACGCAGATGTACAAAGCTCCACTTAAAATAATGCAGAAATGTTGGTAAAAATATCGACAATTTGAATGTGTGCTCGTCGGTGAATTGGGTATTCCCATTGAGGAGGAGAGAGATCAAGAGAAGGACAAATACAGACCCTTTTCGTTCAAGTGCCACAAAAGAATTCCACGTTGGTCGTTGAAATTTTCGTTTTTCCATTGTTTTCGACAATCAACGTCGTAGTCGTCGTTGCAGCTGCCGTCGCCTCTGCCATTTGTTTTGTATTTTGTCAGCATTTTCTCAAAAGACTGTATACTGTGTGCGTTATAGGGTGGTGGTCGTTGAAACTGAAGGTAGAGAAGAAGGCGGCCCGAATTTTCCGAGTATTCGATGGGCATTTCACGCAAGTTCGGCGGTATGTACGCTTTTCGTGTTCCATTTTTCGTAGGTCGAAATAATTTGTCTTTTTTGGTGCACAAAGTGTGTGTTTTTGAAATGGTGTGTGCATGCGTATACAAACGTATAATATGCTAATTCCGCAATACCGGTGTGTACCCACGTACGCGGCAAATAGAGAATATACGGAGAACAAAGCCTTTGAAAAAAAGGTGGTTAGGAAAAAAAGAAAGGAGAAAAAGAAAATTATTACTGCTTTTGTAGAAAAAACGATTTCACCGAAAGATTCGTTTTCCTCTATTTGTTAGCAGGGGTTCCGTTTTTTGTTTTTGTTTTTGTTTTTTTCCCAATTTTTATAGACTTTTCCTGCTGTGCTACGCAACACGATTTTACTTGATCGGTAACATGAGAGTTTTTTTTCTTTACGTCGCGTCGTCGTTTCTGCAAATGAAAACTACCTTTCTTTTTGTGTTTGTGTGTTTATTTGTATGTATGTATATTTAGTACTTATACGAAAAGCTGACAAATATGAGACAGATGAAAAAGATACAATAAACTATGTATAAAAATGATATGCCTAGAAAAATGATGTCGTCGTACGGTTTCGTCAACGCGGTAACGTATTGCACTCGTATTTTTCGTATTTGAATGAACATAAAATATGGAAACGAAGTGTATCATCTGTAGTGAGATGCCACGTTGTCTCGTTGTTTGGCTTGATATTTTCAATTATTAACTGCAGCAAAGTTATAACAAAATATCTTTGGGCGAGGCGGAAGATTACCATTGCAATTGCATTTATACAGTGTACGTGGAAAGCTGCGTCTCACTGGGTATCTGTAAACATAGCAGGTGCTGGTGCTACGCTGAAACATTTCGTTTGGTTTTATTACCAGCAACAAATTTACCCTGGAAATCCTATTTTTAATTTTTAACCGCAAACTAGATTTTTACTATTATTGACGGTTAAATTTAACTTACCGTTCATGTTCTTCAAAAATATACAAGAATTTCATCTTACGAGTGCTTTTAAGTTATTAAATAGGGAGCACAGAGTATTAAAGATAATAGAGGACGCACGCTATTCTTGGAGGCGACATTTCTAGGCCTCGGTCTGTATCGGAGTTTAAATAATAATGTATAACAGCGAATGGTGAACGGCCTTGTTCATCGGTCTTGCTATCCAAAAGGAGACCTTGCTATGCATCCAGTCACTTTCTACTACTGCTTCTCTTCGGAATCCTCCAACAGGGCGCCCACATTCATGCCTTGTCTGTTGTATCCTCCATCGATGTTACAGGATAGCAGCGATGAAAATTGAAACATAAGCAAACTGGTCTCTAGGAAACCGATTCACAAGTCAATCAGACTATACCTGTATATACAGAAAATTTACGTATTAATTACGATCTCATGAAACGACTTGGGGGTGTGGGTAGGTACGTTTTTCGTTTCATAACATGCAAAATTTTGACTCCAAAAATTCGAATTCATATGTAGAGTATACAATACATATAATAGGTATCGATACATCTCTGTCTCTATCTGTTCTCTATCTATGCGTATTATAAAATACCAAAGGGTAAAAACTGTTGGCAACGCTATCACTCCAGAACCGCTGGACAGATTTGCATGAGATTTTTCAGAAAAAGTTGTGTTATTCCCAGGAAGGTTTATAAAATTTGTGGAAATCCCTAGCCACCTCGGGGGTAGAGTTACGAATTTCTACCATTTATGAAAATATTTCATTAAACGAAGGAAAACGTGTAAAAGAAAATTGAAAAAACTTCTACTATAGACTTTCTTTTCATCGTCTACTGGTTGATGAGGCAGATATTATTCTCTTTCTTTCTTTCTTTCTTTCATTTTTTTTTTCATCATTGTACGATATGTTTTTTGGGCGCTGAATTCAAATTGTTAGCCAAAGATTAAATCAATTCTTGGATCCTTCCAGAACACACGAAAGGGATGAAAGTAATTTTTTTGTACATCATTGAGTGATACATCTCGTGCTATATTTTTTGATCTAGTCCAATTTTTAATTAAAACAATTGCGAAAACATTTAGAACTTCAAAAATGTTACAAACACAGAAAAATAAACTCTACTCAAGTGAAGCTCGTACATTTATAAATTTAGCTTATCCATACAATTTTCTGGTTACCACGGTACAGATTGCAACTTTTGTTCGATAGTTACGAAATTTAGTCTACGAACAATGGTACTCAGCAGAAGACCAGACCTATTGATTTTGGTGCGAATCGGCTGGACGATACTTCTTGTACCGCGATTTTTGTTTTTATTTTTGCTGTAAAATTCTTAATTTTCGATCAATGGCCACAACATTTGGAATAAATATTGACTATGATCTATTATAATGTTCTACTAATTTTGGTGCGCGGTTTTCCAGTTTTTGTTTATTTTGGCCATAAAATGCTTAGTTTTCAACTTTAATGGCTACGAAATACGAAACAAGTATTCCTTGTAATATCTTCCAATATGGTATCAATAATATCGTAGGTATGTTAAATTTAATTCTGATTTTAGGCTATAAAATATATGTAATCTTCAATTAATATCTATGAAATTTAGCGCAACCATTATTTTATTATCTACATCAAATTTTTCCAATTATTGTAAGTGAATTTTGATCTTTTTTTTTTCTACAAACCCACATTTTCTAACGGAGATGCTGCTACCTACAATTTTTAAGTAGGTTTTTTATAGAAGATCTACTTATTACGCTTGGTGCGGTATTAGCCCCCAGAGTTGGGGGTGTATGAGTACGTTTTTCGTTTTATGATTTTAGGAGAATTTTGGCACCAATAACTCAAATTCGTATATAATATATATATGTAAGCGTTTTGCTTCGTCACTCGAAATTTGGCTAATTTGCAGAAATAAGCAACACAAATTTTAATTCGCAATACATTGAACTTTAATTCACAAACAATAAAACGACGAGTTACAAAAAATGAAATTAGAAATTTCAAGTCTAAATCTTGTACAGCAAAAAAAAATAAAAATATGTCTTTGTGTCGCTAAAGTAAAAATCTGAATGAATCGAATGAAAGGTTTACATAGTTGAATGAGGTAAAATACAGTACACGGAATGCAGGTTATAAACGGCCAAATAACTTTGTCATCCATCTACAAAGAGATTTGAGAAAGTACAAAAATCACGAATAGACAAGGTAAATTACGAGTGCATGATATTAAATAAAATTATATGGACGAAAATGTAGATATGCTAAAAGTATACGAATCGTGTATTTTTACATATATATATATATATAGATTGATAGATAAATAGATATAAGTCCATTTCTTGTTCCCACAGTATAGGTCGCAATTTTTATGAGAAATCACAAAATTTAGTACAAACATTTGTACTAAGCCAAGAATTAGATCTATTGATATTGGTCGGAATTGGCCTGACGGTACTTCCGGTACCACCATTTTTGTTTTTATTTTGGCTATAAAATGCTCAATTTTGCACCAATAGCCATGAAATTCGGAGTAAATATTTATTTTGATTTGTTGTAGTAGGTTTCCAATTTTGGTGCTGATTGGCCGGCGGTACTTCCGGTAAAAGTACCGCTATGTTTATTTTTACATTGGTCATAAAATGCGGAATTTTGAAACCATATGTACGAAATTTGAAATAAATATTCACTAAAATTTACTGTAGCATGCTACCAATTTTGGTGCGAATTGACCATACGGTATTTCCGGTAAAGATTTTTTTCCCTCTTTTTTCTAATTTGCATGAACTTTTTTTCACAAAAATTAACCACACGCTCATGTTTTCTTTTTTTTTTATTTCATAACTTTATTATGTTTCATTGATTTTATTTTAGATTATATGATGATGTATCATTATACTTTATCATCTTAATTTATTTTTCATTTTTTCAAGAAAAAATGCTTTTATATTTTACATTGTACACAGGGCTGTAACTATAGGTATGTGCGATCTGTTCATTCGCACAGGGCGGCAGAGTGTAAGGGCGCCATACTGATAATACATCGTCTGGACGACGACAAAGAATCTCATTCTGATTTAACTGGCAAAAAAATACGTGTTTGGGCGTCAAAAAGTTAGTTTGCACAGCGCGGCAAAAAAAGCTGGATGCGGCTTTGATTTGTACAATATTTTGTCAGCAACTAACACATTTCATACAATCATAACCTACCATTAACGTATATAAAACTTACAGACAATTAATGTGATCATCAAAATTCATAATTCTTTCTCTCGTAAACCTACTTTTTCTAGCGAGGCTTGCTGCGCTAGAGTTTTTTTTATTAATATGAAAGGCATATATTTTGTGCTTTTGAGAGTTGAAGTAGGTATAGAAAACAATATCGATGATGTGATCAAACCGAAATTGACTGCATTTGATACTGCAAAAAAGTGCTAAATACATTAATAGGTACTAAAAGTTTTGGTTCAAGATTACCTCTGTTGAAACTTAGTTCCTGGTTCTACTTGATTGTTTTAATTTAGTCAGTTCTGAGGAATATAAATCGAGCAAAAATAAAAATAAAAATGCACTAAAAAATGAGAAAAATAAGCTTCTTATAATCGAATTTTGTTCGTTGTCGTGGAATCTTATTATCTATGAGGGGTTTGTCCGAATGCTGAAAAAGTTTTACTGGGTCAAATGTAAAATTTTGTGTCACTAGTTGTGTGATTCACCAATCAGTGTTAATTGTTAATTTCCTCCTTTCTCCCTTCCACCTCCATAATTTTTTTATTTCATTTTCTTTTCGCCAAAATTTTATGTCAGTTATTTTTCTCAACGTTCAGTTACATACTCACTTGAATTATTGAATACCTAAATCAAGAAGTTCATCTTTCCTCTCCTCGTGAAAAATTCCGAAAAATTTCGTAAATATTAAATAATTACATAATTTATTGACATTCGAATTATGTACGTTGAACAATAAAATTATGTATTTAAATATAACTTAAATATTATTCGTTTTCTTTTTATCTGTTTTCAGCTTTACAATGCTTCAAGGACAGCCCAATAAACTGTCACCATTGGGTTGAATAAATTCTGATAAATGAAACTGTTATGCGGATCCACGTTATTGCAGTCGCGCTTAAAAAAATGAGATTTTTTAGGCGATCGCTACTCACACTGGCTGGTAATATGACCAGTCTGGGTGCTCCAATGATGATTGCCAATGCTACTAGCATTTATTTAGCCAATGCGACTTTTTTTGCTGCTACTATGTCCAACTCAACGTCCATTCACCAGACTTTGGCCTACGTATGGCTAGTATTCCTATCTGCGTTGCTTGCCTGCATTATCATCACGACGGTACTAGGTAAGTGTTATTCTGAGTATTATATTGAACTTACGTTTCACATGAATCGAGTATAATATTTTTTCGTTATATGCACTTAAAAATATCAATTTTCAAATCATGTTTTGTATGTGTAAAGTAGCCTATTCTAGAGTAGTCCAGTTATCTATTTTTCCACCTGCCTCTGTTGGTTTAGATACTACTTTCCCCCGCTTTTTTAGATGATTATTTTATCACTAAATTTTACTTGTTTGCTTTTAGTTATTTATTTATGTATTTATTTATTTATTTGTTTATTTGTTCACTTTTTTATTTTTGAAAAATTCTCCTTTTTGATTGGGATTTTAACCCGCTATCCCCCCGTAGAAGAGTCAGCAACTATTCGATTACATGAAGTTAGTTGGACGTAGGCTATCAATTTACAAATATTTGTTCTCCCTAACTGTTTTTTCACTTTTAAATTATTGAAAATTCTTGAAATTCAGTGTCGCAATAATAGTTTTTCATGGTTGGAGAGAAAGAGGTTTTGTATTTTATTTCCAGCATTTATTGTTAATTATTATTCACCTTTCTTTCTCGCTCTCAATTCTTTCTTATATTGTTTCCCATTTTTTTTAGTTCTCTCATTTCCACTTCTCTTTTTTCACGTTTTTACTATCCCCCAGATTCCTTTTTCTCGTCACGAAAAATATAGTGTTTAACAAAGGCGGATTGGTAATTTCTCACTCGTGTGAAGTTTACAGCACTTGCCTATGGCTCGTACAAACTTCATAATCGTAAAATTGCCTACTTTCCATTCTAGTTGAACAATATACCATTGTTCCTGAGGACTGGATTTAAGCAGCCTCCACTCCAATGGCTTTTTGTGAATTTTCTGCTATCTGACTCGACTATGGCTTCTGCACTCTCTTCTATACCTTTGATTTTACTGTATCCTTATGCTAGCCTATTGTCAGATAATTGTTTTTCCTTCTTTCCATTTTATTCCATTTTTTTTCTTTTTCAAATTAATTAATTTTCAGTAAGTATTATAAATAACTAACAATAGGTTATTGATACAGTTTGTTTCCTATAATTGGTTTCTTTTTGGCTGTTGGAGGGGACATATTAAATAAAATGAAATTGAAGCTCATATTTAAAAATCGTTCCTATTTAAAGTTTCAAATCACTTTCTTTCTATAAGTGCATATGAACGGTACGTTGTGTGGCAGTTATATCCATAGTCGGTGCTTTGGTCTCCACCTTTTAGAAGAATTTTATCATTTTTGATTCAGATTGTTCATCCTTTACACTTTTCAGCATTCAGTGTAAGAAAGGATTATTTCGAAGTTGAGACGGTCAAAAATAACTGCAGGTTAAATACTATTTTATATTATTGTATAGGAACTGCTTTATCGATACTAGATAACGTATAGAGAAAAAACCGTTCGTGCAGCTGACGGGTGTTTAAAACTCGACTCTAGTGTAATTACGAAGTCTCGTTGCTCCCCTTTTCGTGAGGGTTGGGAGGAGACGAAATCTTGACACTCGTAAATATTTGAAGCGTAAAATACCCCGCATGAGTAAATTTCCTCCTTTCACCCCTCCATTTTTTCTTTTCTTCCTATCACATCTTTTTTTCACATTCATTATACTAAAAAAAGTAATATGTAATTGGACAAAGACCAGAAATGAGACTGTTGGTGCATTTCAAGAATTTAGCCGTGTTTTTTGTTTACTGCATCGAGAAAAGGGCATTTTCCTTTCCGAAATAAACGAAATCACTTCATCCTTGACTAAAAAAGTGGTCTTGTTGTTGGAAGTTTGATATGGGTGACAACAAACCCTATTTGAATGGAAGGAAACTCTAAAACCAGATACTTTGTGAGAGTGAATGAAAGGAAATTGAAATCCAAAATAACGATTACCTATACTTTCAAAAAGAGCTTTATTTTAGTATTTATTTGCTGTTGTAGTTAACCCAAATACACTGGCGACTTTCAGGCTTATTAATTTCAATTCAGATTCGTTACCATATTCTTCAAACTATAACAAGAAATGATAAAAAATTCTAGATGAAGATCCAGATTTTAAGATCAAGAGGTGGGCTCACTCACAAGGTATAACTCTTGTTTACAAAATGGAATGAGGTTACACGTTTAGCCAATAAAGAAAAAAGCATGACCAGTGTAGGATAATCTTCGAATTTTAGTCTTAAAGTTAAGTCATTTTTGAACATACCAAATTGAAGAAGAGACTTCAAGGAATAAAATGAGACCAAGAACAAGTTTTAGCCCTTAGAAGCCGAGAATATTTCATAAGGCTCAGTTGTGCCATCTTTTAACTGTGAGATAAACTAGGTTTAACTGATAAGATGCATGGTGAAATAAAGTTAAACCCTACTCATCAGTAGTTCAACTATTTAGTGCAATCAGCGCTAAGAAAATTAAATTTTTTATTAAATTGTAAATTTGACATGAAGGACAACTAATGATAAGGCTTAAAAACAGCGAATTCGTGAAAATAATTCAATTAATAAGTAAATATCGCAGACAATTTCTTCTTCTTCCTCAATTTATCGGCTTCTAACCGCTCAAACCTGTTCTCGGTCGCATTATATTCCTTAAGAGTTTCCCCTTTAATTCGGTGTACCGGACAAGAATTTATCTTAGTTTCGAAAAGAATTACGGTCAAAAATTCGAAGACCGCTCCATATTGGCCATGCATTGAAGTCTTGGGATGAAAATTGCTGGTATTTGAAAGTAGGTCTTACTTCATCAGTATAATTTAAAGTCAAGAGGAGAAACCTTGTGTTAATTTTATTCTACCAACGTGTACATAAAATGAGCATACATTAAGTAATCACTGAGTAAGTTTGTGTAGACGACTCTTTAATCCACAGTTAACCAACAACACAAACTAATGGAAAATTTTCCCTCTATTAGGGTTTTTGCATGATCAGGTTTGGTTTTTATCAATTATCACCAATCGACAATCCTTGAATTTTCAAAATAAATTTTATCCTACTGATACAACCAAACTTGCTGTACCTATTGTTTATACAAGTAGGTACATTTTCAAAAATAAATTTTCTTGATAAATTTTTTTATTTTGGGCGGATTGCAAAAAAATAGTACGTGACACTCATACTAAAATCACCCATGCACAATAATTGTATCACAAATTACTACGTATTTTTTGGATACTGAAAATTATTGACTTCCTTGTGGTTATAGGTACCTAATTCAGAAAACTAAAAGGTATGATTTGTGTTTGTATGGGCTGTACAGATGTATCAAACTTGCGAAAATTGAAATCCCTGTTGTTCTTTTTAAGAGATTGCATTTCTGATATATTTAGTCTCTCCGCAATGTCTCTGTATGTAATATGTATATTTTAAGGTTAACGTTTTCCCAGCTGAACACCAGTTGAGTTCGAAAATTCGTCTTGTTTACGTCATTATTCGGCATCTAATTCATCCAGCTAAAAAACATATAGGTGTGTATATATACATATATGTTGCGTGTAAATTACACTTGTTGGCCTCCATTCAGGCGTCCCTTTCGCATCTCATTCGATGACTTTGAGAATTCTAATTTATGAAGATTAACAACTACACGTAGCTACGCTTTTTGTGAGCCGAAAATAACGTTTGCTCGAAAATATTATCAAAGCACCGCCACCACTGCGACAACATCTCGAGCCCATTTCATTTGTACCAAAGTCAAATAAGTAACCGAATCTGGAAATCGTCTGACAGCTGCGAAAGACAACGCAACTAATTCCGACCTACTCACTCACGTTGTTCGAGTAAATGCTCAGCTATCCATAACGAGCTGGAAAATTTTTCTTCATACCTATATAGGTACGCCGTATAAGCTGAAAATTCCTTAGTTTGACGATTAAGAACCTCGTACGAAATAAATGCACCACCGTTACTGCATGGAACCGTGTTCGTATATTCGTCGTCACAATTTCATTCCCTCGTCTGTGTTCACTTTCTACTCGAGACTAAAAAAAAACACAAACAAACTCGAAGCTACTATTTTTTGAATAATATTACTACTTCGAGAATACATATGTAGGTATATATATTATATATATTAAGGATACGACATGCTGCTGTTTTACCAATGGGATCGACTGTCGTTAACATCTACACGGAGCACGTATACACAGGCGTACAAATTATCCCACATCAATAAACATCGACAAATCAGAATAATCAGATTCTCCGGAATGGGGTGATTTGTACACTAGTGTTTATAAACAAATGCAGGTGGCAATCTTTTTCTCCAATCAAATTTTTAGAAAGCAAAACACGTGACATCGGCAGCGCTATCCATAAGTGCGACACCAAAACCACTATTATGTTGTCTCCATCATATATAGTATATCGAAGTATATCAGCAAGAGTGGGCAGAATCCTCAAAAAAATTATTTCAATCACGATTCACAAATCCTTTAAGCGTAGTTCACACCAGGCCATTTTACTAGCTTGGTTTCAGGCTAGTAAAGTAGCGCATCTAAAAATGCCAACATTGTTGCGCCTTTTAATATCCTAGGACTGATCACATGAGGCAAGTGAATATCCGATGCAGGGAAAGATAAAGTTTTTATCATATTACATCATTCACAATTTATATGTTGAATTTCAATTCCTGTAATTCTGTTTTTGAAATTTATAATACAAATTATATTAAAACTGAATTAAAAAAAATTTTCAAAATGAATAAGTGGTCAAGTAATGACACGATTGCTTTGCAATAATTATTTATTTGTGCAATTGAAATGATAAATAAAATAACAGCTTTTCGCAGGATTTTTTTATCAAAACTTATTTACAGTTATTTATTTATTACAAGTTTCATCATTCGAATATTTTTTCCTCAAAAATTCGGTCAATCAGTCTAAATTTTGTCAGTGATTTTCTAAATTTGTATAGATATTTCATGCAAGTAGCCTGAAAAGTTGATTCAGTTTAACTTGGCACAACTAGAAGCTAGGCAATTTTACTAGCTCATTTTCACTTGCCAGCAGTCACACCTAGCAACTTTATTAGTGGATTGTAAACTTGTGTGTTTTAAGCTAGTAAAATAGCCTGGTGTGAACTACACTTTAATGCAACGTGATTCGAATCACAAATACTTTTGGTCTAGAGATTAAAAGTGATTCACACGGATAATTTTTCTACAAATCACAAATCCTCAAAGTCTCAAATTCTAGATAATTCTGTTTGACCTTGATATGAGAAAAAAATTCTGAACATCTCAGTATTTTTTGATGAAAAACTATTTTATTTAAGAAAGTGAAAGGTAAAATTTCTTTGAAGAAGCAGTTTAATTTTACAAAAGTGAAATTCATGAATTTTTTTTTTCAACAATTTTCAAAGTCCCAGGAATTTCTTAAGAATTTCCTGGCTGCAGGAATAGGATTTGTGATTTGTTATTCCACTGTTTGTAAATAAATGATTCGACTCACAAATTCTCTGTGTTGGAACTCTGGTATGAGGTTTAGGGGCTTGGCCCCTGACAACAGTCGCTGCCAAAAGGCAGACTTATTTTTGTCCTTACGACGTTAAATGGAAATACAATTACGTTCGATTGTAATTACCTGCATGTACTTGCAGGCAATGTACGAGTACCAAATTGTTACATATCTCAAAAATGTGATGATGTCACAATCTGTACACAATACTATTACTTACCATTTCTTTTCTATACTGTGTAAAAACTAGAATATAAAAACTAATACATTGAAGAACACTCTGTTCAGTTCAGTTCTTTCACTTCAATTTCAATTCTTAATATTAAATACTAACAAATTTTTGTGTTAGAGATTTATCTTAGTTATAAATAAAACTATTATAGTGTATGTGGGGACTCAACGGTATGAGGTAAGGGGCTCGGACCCCTCGATGACAGTCGCCGCCCCAAAGGGCAGGCTAACTTATCCGTCTATATGATGTTAAACGAAACACAAAATACGTTCGATCGTAATTACCTACAAGTATGTGCAGGTAATGTAGGAGTACCAAATTGTGACATCACCAAACAATGTCACGATCCGTACATGAACTGGCCAGCCATCTCTTATCATGGTAGGGGATGATTTGACCTGGCCGCCCTCACTGACGTACGTATTTTCATACATACGTGTGTTTGTGTGCGCGCGAATAAGCCGTATAAAAACCACCCGAACCGGCTCTAAAATCGCCAGTGTTCGGTCTGGTTCTGGCTTACCCATACGCTTGTATGTAGTGGCTGAACACGCTTAAATTCTGTTGAATTTCCTTCTGGTGAGAATATCTCTCACGACAAGGTATTCCACAGTGTATAAAAACGTAACTGTGTTGAATTTAATTGAAGTCTTACAAAACAAAGAAAGTTAAGGTCCACCATAAGAGTGTGGATACCTAGGAATTATATTTTAGTTATAAAAGTCTATCTTTATTGTTTGTAAGTATTTATTTGTGGTTTTTTACAAATAAATACTTGGTAAAAGGGTTAACATCAAAAAGAGGTAAAAACACCAATTACTCTTTTTCTGTCATTACAGGGGTATGTAAGTAAATAATGAAAAAAATGTTTCGGCTTTTTTTGACTCAGAAAAACTTGCCCTGTCTCAAATATCAACTTAGCACCAATAATATGTTTGTGTCATTTCATATATAGCGAATGACTATAATAACTTTTAAATTATGGCGATGTTGTGAAACGTGGCTGAGGATACAATTTGGTGGAGAATTTGAAACAAAATGCAAATGAAGTTAATACATTTTCCAGCATTGACAATAATTTTGTCACATTCAGTTGGGGGTCTGATGCCAGTGTTTCTATCGGGGTTTGTTCTTTTTGCACCCAATGAACTTGTGAGTGAATCAGTGGGCTGAAAGTATGTGCAATTTTGTTCAGTTCTTAGGAATATAATTGTGTAGAGGTAAAACCTTCATAATTGATAAGATTGATTTTTCATAGAAATTTTCAAAGCATATTACTACATTTAGAATAAAAAATATGAAATGAACTAAAATTAAATAATTTAATTACTACATTCTGAACACACCACCAATGTTCATTGAAAGAACTGGTTAGGGTTAGTGTGGGGACTCACTGGTATGAGGTAAAGGGGCTTGGACCTCTTGACGACAGTCGCCGCCCCAAAGGGCAAGCAAATAATCGTCCTCGTGATGTTAAACACATAAAACTCAGATGTTTTTCTGTGTATACTGACCATAAACCCCTAACATATGCCTTCACACAAAAAGCAGAACTGGCATCGCTGAGAAGAGTGTGACAATTAGACTATATTGGTCAATTGACTACCGACATTCAGTATATAAGTAGAGAACTTAATACTCCAGCTGATTCCTTGAGTAGAATTGAAGCTATCTCGGCTCCTGTCCAATTGCCTTATGCTGCAATAGCTAAAGCACAGCTTAAGGATGCAAAATTGCAAGAGTTGTTATCGAACGATGATACTACTCTCAAATTGAGACAGAGAAAAATTCCCGGTACTGATGTTTTATTAACATGTGACATCAGTACAGGTAAGAATAGGCCATTTCTACCGACAAAATATCGCAGGTTGGCTTTCAACAGTGTACATAATCTGTCACATGCTGGGCCAAAATGTAGTGCTAATTTAATTTTGGCAAGGTTTGTATGGCCACGAATGAAATCTGACTGCAACAAATGGGCTCGCAGTTGCCTGAACTGTCAAGAATCCAAAGTAGGAAGACACACTCATTTGCCCCTCAAATCCTTCAAACAGACAGAGTGGTTTAAAACAGTACATATGGACTTGGTAGGCCCATTGCCACCATCTCAAGGACACAGATACCTGTTAACGATAATAGACAGGGCAACACGATGGCCAGAAGCAATTCCTCTATATGAGATGACAGCTCCAACTGTAGCTGCCAGGTTATACGACACCTGGATTGCGAGGTATGACGTACCAGAAGTCATAATTACGGACCAAGGTCGCCAATTTGAGAGCTCGCTCTTCAAAGAGTTAGCAAATAAGCTTGGTGTTCAACACAGTCATACCACAGCTTACCATCCTCAAGCCAATGGCAAAATTGAAAGATGGCATAGAGTTCTCAAAGCCTCTATCATGTCACATGATACAAAGAGATGGGTAGATGTATTTCCAACCATCCTCTTAGGCCTCCAATCTGCCCTACAAACGGATACAGGTCATTCTGCAGCGCAATTAGCATTTGGCAAAGAGCTACGCCTCCCAGGGGGCTTCTTCACAGAATCGAAGGAAGTTAGCCCCAAAATCATGGTGCAAAATATACGAAACGACACCAATAATTTCCTAAAACAGGCAGCTCGCCATGGCCAGCCAAAGATTTACGTCTCGAAACACTTGGCCAATACCTCACATGTATTTGTTAGAGACAAAAAAATGATATCTGCGCTGGAGAAACCATACGCCAGTTCTTACAAAGTAGTATCACGAGATGAGAAAAACTTTGTGATACTTATTGCAGGTAAACCTCAAACAATTTCAATTGACAGACTGAAGCCTGCATACATGGTAAGAGACAATAAAAGAATAAGAAGGTTGCAGAGGGAGAACGTAGAAAAAATACAAACGGATTCCCAAACAAATACGGAAGAATCTGTCGAAAAAAGTAAAACAAATAATTTACAATAGAAAACATTAAAAAAGTCGGTAAGATTTTCGGACAATGTTACCACTAAAACATTCGATCCTGAGGCCCCCTTATGTCCACAAAAAAGAGGCAGGCCCCCTGGCAGTAAAAAACGTAAAAATTCCCACCCTTCTCGCATGTCCGAGAGGTTAATGCGAAGAAAATAAAATTTACTCCTGAAAAAGTAATATTCGCTACGTAAGTTTAAACCCGCTAAAAAATATGCGATGAAAATTGGAACTCCGTGAGACAAAAGAAACTCTAGAGATAAGCAAACGAGGAATGCCAACAAAAAGAAAATGACAGGAATAAACAAATCCACGTGCGATAAGGAAATAAACATCGCAACGTGCGTTTACTGTTAAACACAAAAGATAATCTCAACGTCGTGACGTCACAAGTGGAGATTCCTTTGTAATAAAAATTCGAAAAATATATTCTATAAGTTTATTTCAGGCATAACTTTGCTTAAACCAATCAGAACTTAACCGGAAAACTTGCATACGGTCGAGAATTTTAAGCGCTATCCCCTCTACATGCTGGTAAGAAGATGTGAAAATAATGAAACATAACTGTAATGGTAAATCGAAAACTGAAGTAGAATCACCTACTTCAGAACCACCAGAGATCTTGGATGTGTTTTCTGAAATATTTTTGGTTCCTTTTTCCTCAAACAACCCATTCTAATGTCACTTCCAACAGATACCATCCTAAAGTCCGCCACCTCCCAATTCACCCGGAAAACTGCTGAGTCTTTACAAACTCAGCAGAAGACCGTGCAGAAGACGGAGCTAGACTGGGTAGAGGAGGAGCTGCTCATGGACACAGCTCCTCCTGTAGACAAAGTCCTAGCGGAGATGACAACTCCGCTTCCCCCGATAGTCTCTCCTCCCCAGTCACCAACGGAATCGACCCTGATTCCAGAATCCCCGAGATTGGAGCCAAAACCCGCAGAGACCAGGGAGCCAATGAAGTTCCTCTTCACAGCTGAGTGGGTAGCAAACAAAAAGGCGAAGATGGCCGCCTTAGCATCAGAGATGTCGAACTCCCAGATGCTAAGAAAGCCACTCTTCAAGCGACCGCTGCCCCCTCACTCCTGCCACCACCCGTACGCCTATACAAAAAATCGTCCACCTAGGCATAGGGGAGAAGGCAGTTGCGCCCAATACCAGGTGCGTGCCAACGCAAGGCGACAATCATACGAGTGCGTCGGCGCTGCAGTTGGAAGCACACTGGCCAAGTGGGAGGCAGACCAGAAGAGGCACTCATAAACCCGTAAGTCCCCCCAGGCCTGCGCAATTTGATCATTTTTGTGGCGCAAAAACTGGGGGGGAGTAGCTGTGGGGACTCACTGGTATGAGGTAAAGGGGCTTGGACCCCTCAACAACAGTCACCGCCCCAAAGGGCAAGCAAATAATCGTCCTTGTGACGTTAAACACACAAAACTCGTTCGATCGTAATTACCTGTATGTACTTGCAGGTAATGTACGAGTACCAAATTGTGACACAATATGATGATGTCACGATTTGTGCACGAACTGGCCAGCCATCTCTTATCTCGATAGGGGATGATGCGACCTGGCCGTTCTCACCAACGTACGTATTCTCTTACATACGTGTGTTTGTGTGCGTGTAAATAAGCCGTATATAAACCACCGAACCTGCTCTAAAATCGCCAGTGTTTGCCTTGGTTTTGACTTACCCGTACTTGTGTACGAAGTGGCTGAACACGCTTAAATTCTGTTGAATTTCCTTCTGGTGAGAATATCTCTCACGACAAGGTGTTCCACAGTTAGTAACAGACTTTCGATTAATTTGTTCTCATACTGCAATAGAAATTCTTCCACAGGTACAGAAGAATATATTAATTATTTAAGATTTTGCAATGATGAAGAGAAAAAAGTTACATTCTTTACCTTTCTTAATTTAAAAAAATATTGTCTCATCCTCATATCTCTATTACTCTACAGAAGTGAACTTTATTAAATCACTAATTCAACAATCTGAATCAAGTGAACGCCTAGAGTTCGGTGGGTGTGAAAATAACAAACCCCGTTTCTATCCGCCTTCGCCATTATTTTTCTTCTCGTCACCCATTCAGGTAAATAGTGAATTACCAGTTACAAGAGCTTAGAACGGCTTTCTTGTAATTTTGAGGCGATCTGTGGTGTGTGTACAGCTATACTTGAGAATAAATGGTTCGAGCTTGGTGCGAATGTTCGTCTGTCAGAGAGCATAAACTCATTGGTTGGATGCACAAGAAAACTGAAAGAGCAATATTGTTCATTGATCATCTCGAGAAGAAAACTTTACCTGGTGGCGGTAAAGTATTTTCAATCAGATCCTTGAGGACAAATATTCAATTAATTTTGTTGGGGCTGCCATAATTCTACTCATTTGAATAATACATATACCTACAGCAAAAATATATTCTTTTAATTTTTCTTCTCTGTGAACTGTCGAAAAATCCTCGCTCACTTCTCCACTCTCTTCAACCTGCACAACCACACTCCGTAAAACCTGTACGGAAAATAATTATTTTTCCATCTACTTCCTGTATCCCAAAAATTGAGTTAAGTGATACATTAGCAATATTTTTAGGAATTCTCGTCAATCATCGTATAAACAATATTACGTCATATACGTTTTCGCAAAACATCAAGGAAATTACTTTTTTCTAACTTTCTCTCACTCTTTCTCTCTCTCTCCTTTTCTTTCGCTATTTCTCTGTTTCTCTGTTTCTCCTTTTCCGCTCGACATGTTCCAATGCGAGTATAACTAATCGTTACTTACCGCAAAATATACAACAAAATCCCATTTCACCTTTTCTACGCTCACACTCGATGTGATACCCGATTCACTCGAACATATTTACTCAAAAAATGAGGGAATACTATCCTTTACTAGAAAGCCGTTTTCATTTCGTATTGAATAGTAGACCGTATCGTATCTTTCGGAAAAATAAGTTCGATAAAAAATAAATAAAAAAGAAGAAAAAATAAAATGTCATTTTACTCTGCCGATCATTCACCTTTTGATTCAAGCTCGCTCGTAGCACAAAATTTTTGCCATTGGAAAATGAAAAATTCCTCGTTTTTACCAGTTTTTGACTTATAACGTGACAAATTAACAAACCTTCATTTTTTTTTTCTATTTTTCCGTTGAGATGAAAAAATATACCAGCTACGTTATCTCGTCGTCTCTTCAAAATGATCCATAAAACTGTTGCAATGAAAATGTCTACAACAACTACGATGAAAACCCGTGCTATGGAAAGGTTCTAGGTTAAAGGCAAAAATGACGTAAAATTCCTGAATTATGAGAAAAAGAGTGAGAAGGAAACCAAAAAAAAAAAGAAGAAGAAGAGAAAAAGAGAATTTGTGAGAGTGTGAAGACAAATGCGGTGGTGAATATGGAAACATTCTTTTATGTCATTAATTTTCTATTGTACAAGTACAGCCGCACGTTAGATGTTTGGAAGAGGCTTATTGTTTGAAAATATAAACGTTTTTCTTCTTTTTTTTACGCCTCCTTTTCTTTTTTTCTTTCTTGTGGCAGTTGTAGATATGATGTTGTATATGTGTAGAGGCGAGAAACGCTTTGTTTGTTGTTCTCTTCGTCATTCATGTTGTGTCTTTCTTTATTCTTTGTGCTTTTCAATTACCAGCTCATCGATTGAATGTTAAAGAAGATACCTACTCGGAGAGCAGTCTTTATCAGTACCTAACTACTAAAATCTGCAGTTCACGACTAACCTTTGAAGCGTTGTTGTAGATGAAAGGAAGGAGTAGGAGGTGTTTAATATTACTATTTCGCAGCCAGAAAATGATAATTTTGTACTTACTGCTTTTTTTCTTTCATTTTTTTGTACTTTGCTTTTGCTTACGCTCGAACAGGAAAGAATAATGTACGTATTCTGAAAATGGTGACGTGGAGAAAAACAAGTTTGTCAGCCAGGACCAGAAACTTTTCATTTTCCCATGTGTAGCGAAAAAAAAAATTTTTTTTGGTGCAAATTTTACCTAGAATAAAGAAAATTTGATTTGAGTAATTGTGTATAAACGTAATTATTTCCCATGTGTAGCAAAAACCACTTGGGAATTTCTCACGTGTAGCAATCGCTACACATGCTACCCAAACCTGCCAGCCATGTTTTCAGCACTAAATTAAATGAGGAATGAAGGTACCTTTTTTTTTTTTTTTTAATGTACCTATTTTTATTGTAGTTATCGGTAAGTAATGCATTGTGAATTACAACAGAATGGACTAAAGAAAGATCAATCGATCGATGTTGGCTTTTGTAAAAGTAGGAAGGTTCAAGTTCTCCTTAGACTAATTCTCTGAAACTTCGTACTTTGACTAGAAAAAAATTTTTAGTAGACCGATATACCTATCTTCACTAAATTCAATTCAAATCGTTGTGAAAGAGGCATATTTTAGGAATTGTAATGCAGATGTGGAATCATATCATAATTTTTTTTGTTTGTATACTGAGGGGCATTTCTTTGAAAAACGTCGCAAAAATTGGTTCATCATTTAAAAATGGATGTGTACCTAGTGCATCCTTAGGATCTTGGTTTTGTAGGTCAGCTGGGGTGTTGGTACGAATTAACATAATAAAGCTTCAATTATTAGCTTAATTACTGTTGGTGACCTAATGGTTGTTGGTAATACATCAATCTGCAAATGACGTGGGCGTGATCAGAAAATTTTTTAGTAAGGCAAACTATTTTTTCGCAATATATGTCGCAAAATGCGCAATTACGTATTCTTTTCCAAAGCCCAAAACAAAATTTCCAAACGGGGATCAAAAACTTTTTATAGGGAGCAAATGACAATAGCGAGAGCAAAACAAGTATTTGCCGGGGCAACGAAAATGTTCCACTCGTCTTTCTAACCAATCAGATGCCTTCCCTAATCGTGCATGCTCATGTATTGCGAAAAATAGGAAAAATATAATATTTTATTTTATTTTCTCCTAAAGAGCCAATTGCAAATTTGTTCGTTGCATTCTTTAAAAAAAAATTCTTAAGATTTAGGAGGGGAAAATGCAACCCCTACCTTTTGTTGACTACACCCATGACTAATGACGTATTATTTTCTGAACATGAAAAGTAAAAAATTTATTCATAGAATTTAGTGTTACTGAGAGTGTGCATGGCGATTTTAAAAGTATGCATCCCCCTTTTTTTTCAGTCTCATTTCACGTTGAAAAATTTATTTTAGAAATTTAAACAAGTCTCTTAAATGATCAAATAACACTTGATGATAATCATTTGTTTTTCTTGAGTAGTTCTGGTATTATGTAAGATGAAATTTTTTGCACTGTAATCAGTCTTCATTTTGTCGAACTATTGTGAACATTTACTAAATTGAAACATACAAGAAAAATCGCTACTTTAGACCAGATTAATGGAGTATGTTGATGTTAACTAATTAAATAAGATAAATTCCGTGTAAACCCAAATACCCAAAAGAATAGCCTACACCTGTTATTTTATAATTTTATAACCTAAAAATACAGTTCATTATGAATATCATTCATTGTTCTTTTAACCAAAACTTGAGAGAAACAATCAAAAAACTTATTCATTGAAAAATTTTGCGAAGCCTAAGCAAGAAAATCTCGCCTAAAGTTAGGGTTCCAATAATTTTGGTTATTGGTATTACCTATTTTAGACGAGAGCTCTTCATAACTACTCTGAAATCTTTAGCTTATGTCTGAGTAAATTTATTGCTAATTTGTTCTCTAGAAAATGAATTTTTCCATAGTGAATTTAATGAAAATAGACTATAATTATAGTAGTTTTTTTCGAAATAAGTAAACTATGAACAAGGAAAAGTTCAGAATATAGACTTAGTCAAATGTTCTGTCAGTGTAGAGCACGAAACGATTTTTCCTCTAGAAAATTCACCGCCTCATTTTATGACATTTTTCACTCGATAAGCAGACTATCCAATAACGTGAGAAATATGGTCGAAAAGTAAAGTTTATTTAAAAACAATTTCAATTTGTGAAATCTACGCCACAAATGAGTTTTTTTCGGAATTGAAAAGTCGAGAATGCAGTGTCATTATGGAGGTTACACATTTTAATCTTATACTAAAGTGAAGGATACAATCACTTTTACACGAGTTATGATAAACAAATCTATTCGGTGGAGTTGAGTATCATTTTTTTTTTTTAAAGTCTTAATTCTTTTTGTAATTGAATGTTTATGCTATATTTTACGACATTAGGTCGTTATCCATTTCAAATTTTATTTATTTTTCTCTCGAATACTGAGTATAGTATCATAAATTTCATACTCAAGTCATTTAAATAAGCATATTCTGCTGACAGCATATTTTTTAATAATTCCGTAACTTTAGGATTTTGACTAAAGAATGTGGTAATGCGTAAGTGTACTTACGGTTTTCCTTGATTACGATGGCCACACTCCTGGGGGGAATGTGTAAACAAAAACGTAAATAATTACGAATAACAAAATAATGATGGTAATTGGTAATTGGGATATTAAATAAATGCACAATTAGCAATTTTTCACATTAATTGGGGAGCGCACAAAAATAAGTGACACAATCTGACAACAAGTGAAGATGATACATTATCTTTTTGTACATCAGGGGTACGTTGTATCGAACACGTTATTGTCGGGGTGAAATAGCGCATGCGTGGGGTATTATCTCCACTGTCGCTGCCATTGCAGCGAGCTGCACAAACTATGTTTGTGTAGGTTATCTCGTAAGGGTTACAATCTTTTTTACATGTGTGTGCGTGTTCACA
This sequence comes from Ericerus pela, assembly GCA_011428145.1. Classification (NCBI taxonomy): domain Eukaryota; kingdom Metazoa; phylum Arthropoda; class Insecta; order Hemiptera; family Coccidae; genus Ericerus; species Ericerus pela. Next base: position 1,440,281 of record WOFM01000292.1, on the reverse strand, counting down.
CAAAAAAATTCATACAAACCTTAAACAATCGTCCAGTGGCTGGTGAAAGCCTATTGGATGAATCCTATTCTTTTGTCTTCTGCACAATCGTAGTAGTTTTGAAGAATTTCAATCGTTTTTTATATGATTTTTGTCTTTATTAAGATTTGTTTTTTAAAACGTATGAGTGTGAGAGAGATAGGAATATTCCTAGATTTTTTTCTGTCTCTCTCGCATCGTTCACTTTCTGAAGGACAAAGAAAAATGCGCTATAGTTTAGCAATCTCTCTGTATTTTCTACAGGCAAAGATAAATTGAAGACAAATTGTTGAATTTGGATTATTTTATTTTCCAAAATAATATACGTAATTATGGACGCTGGGGGCAGCGGAAAATAATTAATAATTATTATTTCTTCAGCTAACTAGCAACGTAGATTTCAAAAAACAAATTGAGGCTAATTAACAATTAAAAAACATGAGACTATACGAAATATAGGGATTTATTAATGAATTATTGTTCAGTCCCAAGTCATGAGTAGATATTTAATTCTGAGTGTAAATGTCAGGCTAGGTCTTTTTGGGACTGTGGTAATTGTGTACGATATACGGGTGAGAGTTATTTGCAAGTGGAAGGGTGTTGCATTTCAGTTTGGATCAAACCATATGTTGGGCCACAAAAAAGAGAAAAAAAAATCTTGTTTTTTGCTTTCTGACTCAAAATTAAGTTTTGATTTCCGAAATTAAATTTTGATTAAGACGAATTATTAAATTCGAGGTCCAGTAAAAAATACTTTTTTCCTGCTACCATGTAGTGGTAGGAGTTTAAGTATATTTGGTTTTACGTCGCAAGGACGAATAAAATATGTTCGTTGTCACACACCTCAGCACGCGCCTCTGGTTGTTAGATAACTGTTAGCGTCGCCTCATTCATGTCAAGTCAGGGATCCCAACCCTATGTCAATAGACGTAGATCTATATCTTTTTGAACAAAGCTTAAAAAGCTACGTCTTTTTCTATGTCTTTTTTTTTTAATCTACATCTTTCTACGTCCTTTTAGGGGAAAATAATCTGTCTCAGAAAAAAATTCCATTTATTGACTAAAAATTATTTTTTTAATCCCAAATTTTCCAAAATTTTTATCAATTGTACTAAGTATTTTATACCTTACAATTCATACAACATAATAATCTCGACATTAATATTTATAACTAATGAAAAATAAGCATAAATTCAAATCTTCATTTTAATTTTCATTAAAATAGGTACATAAGTTTTGTCATCTATAAATGAAAAATTTTTTGGTATCACACTTGATAGTTAAATGATATTTCAAGTTTTGAAATTTGAATGAGAAAATATTACCAATAAATGATAATCCAACATCAAAGATGTTTGGAAAAAAATTAGCTTGTGGAAAAAGAAAATAGAAAAATGTCTGAAAATTACCTTAAAACCTATAAAATATGGTTTGAAGGATAAAATATGGCAAATATGGTCCAATAAAATGGACTCATTTTAATGTAATCTTCCTAAATTAGAAAGATATTTCATTAAATCTTTGATAGCAATGATGGAAAAAAATATTTTATAACATCAAAATCCTCATCCTACCATGTACTAATAGGTATTTAATTGTAGTTATCTTCATAAAAATGGCTTAAAAACAACTATTAGAGGGGTCCCGTAAAAAAATTTTTTTGGGGGTTCTTCCTGGACACCCCCTATTGGTTAAAGGTATCATATACTGAAAATAGGTAAAAAACAAGATCTACGTCTTTTTACATTTTTTGACATCTTTTTTTAGGAAATTCTACGGATTTTTAAAAATGAAGGTTGGCATCCCTGTGTCAATTCCCCTGCGCATCACTAGTGCGCACGAGACTCGTGGGCGTAGCCATGACAATATTGTCCTTAAGTTGATGCATGTTTGATAGAAGTTTGTTACCTATTAGTTCAGTAGTTTCTGAGAAAATTAAAGAAAAATAATTGCATAAAAAAATTTTGTGTTCACTGTTTTAGGAAAACTATAAATAGGATAAAGCTTAAATTTTCACAAATGTATTCCTTTTATAGGACAAGATCTGATAGAAGTTTGGTGCCTATTGGTTCTGTAGTTTCCTAGAATACTAGAAAACAACAAATTTCTGGAAAATTGGTTTTTAGCAATAAAACAAATATATCGATAGTTTTTCGTACTTAATTATTTTACCTAAAACTAGCAATGAAATATCAATCAATAGATATTTTTGTTAAATATTATAGAGGTTGTGGAACGGTGTAGCAGAGTAATTGTGAAAAAGAAATAAAGATATACTCAAAGTAAGATCTCAGAAGTGTGTGTAATTGCAGCAAAGATGTAAATCATGTACATAGTATGTAGAGTACGAGATAAGAGCGGAGATGAACAAATGAGTGATGGAACAAGGTGACAGTGTAGCTGCGAGTAAAAGTCTAAAAGTATTTACAGATTGATAGTCGAGTGTTTGCAGGAGTGTGAAGGTAGGAGGATTGGTTGTCCCAACAAATATCAGTAAATATCGATAGTTTTTTAAAATTTTTTCAAGTATTTGGAAATTTGGAATTTAGGTTTGTTTTTTGAATCATTGATGAAAATTGTCAAACAGGGTTTTTTTGCAAAGTATTACTGAGCCAAAATTTTTTTTCCCTTTCACTTGCAATTGTAATTTCAACTTTTCTGAAAACTAATTTACTTTTTGCACTTATTTTCTTCCAATTGTGAACTAAAAACCCCGACAAATAATTACAAGACCTTATGACCAAGTTTCCTGTTGTAAATAGATATTTGGAGAATCATCCTTTTAGAAATACATTTTCTATTTCTATGGAGTGAGATAATGAGTAAATTCGCGTACATATCAAATAAAACTAAAAATTTGGGAATGAAGATCAGAATTTTCGAAGGACAAGACTTTGTTTTTATATGCTTGTTTATGTATTTGTTTATTTATTTATTTATTTGTTTATTCATTTACCCAGTTATTCTATTAAAATGGCCTTCTAGAGTTCCAAGCCTTACTTGCAGGTTAGATCGTCACTTTCTACCCTATAATACAGCTTGTCTAAGTAAATAAAAATTCTAGCCACTAATGTTTTTAATGTTTTTTTTTGTTTTTTTTTTTTTTTTTTTTTGAATAACCTTGCTATTAAAATCGCCTTCATGGTGAAACTTTGAGTAGTCTTTTCTAAGTTTACTTACATTTGATGGAATAAAAATAATAAATAATATATATATATGTATGTAAAATAAAATTGTGCTTCTTTAACTGTAAAGTTTTAAAAAAATATAGGCTGTTTCCTGTTTGAATATGAAAATAAAATTAACTTGCGGAAAACTTTTCGACCAAATTGTTGGTGAACTGTCATGAAACTTCTTGCTGTTGAGAACTGGCGCAGAATTTTTGCCGCAATTTCAATTCTAATTATCTACTTTGTCAAGTAATTAACCATTTCTAAGTTCTTTTAATATGTTTCCTTTTACATGAGTTTCAGATAACTTTAATTTCGTTAAGATCTGTACTGATACGGACTAATTGAAAGAGTTGTTTTTGGTGGTTGTTGTTGTTGTTAGTTGTAAACTGTTTAATTTCAGGGTAAACTTGTATATTTTTGTATTTTTGAAAGTCAAACGTATAATCTGAGAATAGCATATGCACTTTTAAAACACTAAAATAACTTTTTTGAATAATTTTAGAGTTAGTTTATGTGCGAAACTGAAAACGTGAATTTCTCGTGTTATCAGATCTGCATAGATACCCAGTTACCTAATTTTGCATAATGAACATGTTGGACTCTGGGGGCTTGGAGTCCGTTGAAGTATGAGGTAGACGAATGTTAATTATATCACCGGAGAATAAATAAATGAGAAAAATACAAATACCGCACTAATAAATGAATTTAATGAAGAGAGAGATATTCACATGAACGGACACAACTCACAAATTGAACAGATTGACGACGCAACTGAATAGGAACTGAAGAATGATGATACAGTGTTACCAACTAGTGATTGAACAATAATTAATGTACCGACACTCCCTCCTTGTTCAATTATGACGTTGAAAATGTGAAATACATATGAAATGCAAATTATATGATGTACAAGATATAGAGATTGAACAAATACATAGTTATTAAAAAGTACATAGTGCAATAAAAAATAAAAATAGGAGAAAACATTTTTCATGAAAAACTCCTTATAGATCAAAATACAAAGATCCAAAAATCAAATAACAATAAAATTGTTATACAATATAAATATTAGTTATAGAGGAAAACTTTATATTACATAAATAAAAACCTCTTTTGCCGAAAGAATTATATATATAAAAATATATTTAAAGAAAATTAAGAGGAAAAGGTTTATCCTTTTTATCTATGTATTCACAGTATATTTATGTAAAAAGGATAAACTAAAAACCTCTTGGTCCACCAGTTGTGTAGAGGAAAATCTACAGGAGTAGATGAAAAACCTCTACGATTCTATTTATATTTATTAAAAAGTATATCCAAAAGTATAGAAAATATAATGGACATTTCATTAAATTGCCTTAAGCCACCATAAGACTTTAATGAAATATAGTCCAAAAATATGTAAATATGTATATATATATAGTACTCCATTATATTCTTCCTAAAATTTTATCATATTCTCCGTTTGTGTTTTAAGTAAAGTTATTGCAGGTTAGTGAGCTCAACAAATATAAGAAAGAATGAAAAATATAATATAAAGAACTCACAAAATACATAATTAGGAACATGAAAGCAGATAAAAAAAAATATATACGACATCACAGGAATAGACATAATAAAAATCATAATAAATCTTAAGAATAAAAATAATCAGGGGGTTCTGGATCATTCTAGAGATCGCTGTTTTCGTATTGTTTTAATCTGAAACAATATACTAAGTATTACTATCTAAGAAAATATGTGTGGGTATATGTGTTTACGTTTATTTATATGTTTTATTTTATTTGTTAGTTATGATATATGTTATTTGAATGATAGATATTGTCCACACAGTTTAATATTAATCTAGTAAATTTTTTAAAACTCCCAGTAGGTAGTGGTTTAGTAAAAATATCAGCCTCCTGTTCTTCTGAAGAAATTTTTACCAAAACAATTTCACCAAGATGTTGACTTTCATGTACATAATGATATTGTGTATGTAAGTACTTTAAACCTGGTGCTCCTACCATCTGAGCTCCGTCTATTGCTGATTGACTGTCACAATAAATTTGTGCTGGTAGAAATGAGATACCTATAATTTTCTCCATTATTTCGGCTTGATTAGCTAACTCTTTGGCTAACTCACTCATCGCTACATACTCCGCTGCACACGTAGAAGTTGCTACTCTCCGTTGTTTATAACACTTCCACATTATTGTGTCTCCAAATAATTTAATTAAATGTCCTGCTGTAGATGCTCCTGTTTCAGGACAATCACCCCAGCTAGCATCAGAATATCCTATAATATTATTGTATTTTCCATTATAAGTTAGACCTAGATTTTCAGTGTATTTTAGGTATCTGAAGATTCTTTTTAACTCCTGTATATTCTCTTCAGTTGGATTACCTTGACACCTACTCATTAGGTTAACAGCTAAAGCTATATCGGGTCTTGTTCCACCGGTTAAATATAACAAGCAACCAACTGCTTCTCTAAATGGATATTTCTCTCCTGTTTTATTTAAATTTTTAGGTTCATAATTATTCTCATTCCTCCTTTTTACTTGTCTAGTTACCATAGGCGTTTTACAAGGTTTACAATCCTCCATTTCAAATCTCATTAATACTTTATTAATAAATCGTGTTTGTTTTAACTCCATTTTATTTTGACTCCTGTTTCTATTAATTTCAATACTTAAGTAATCCTGGGAAGTTCCCATATCGGAAAACTTAAATATTTTCCTAAATTTTTCCTTTAATTGTTCAATCGAAATTGAACATTTTCCAGCTATGAGAATATCGTCTACATAAGCTAGAAGGATTATAAATTTATCTCCGTTTTTCCAAGTAAATAAACATGGGTCTTTTACATCACTATTTAAGCCTAACTTTTTCATCACCGCTGTGAAAAGTATATTCCAGCTTTTAGGACTGGTTTTTAACCCATAAATTGATTTATTTAATTTACACAACTTGTTTACTCTTTCAGAGGGATCAATACCTACTCCTTCTGGTATCTCCATATATATAGGTCCAGTTATTTCTCCGTGTAAAAATGCAGTTTTAACATCGAGTTGGCAAATCTCCAAATTGTACTTATTTACTATCTCTAATAAATTACGTACAGTCGCCAATGGTGTTACTGGAGCATATATTTCCAGTAAACTGTATTCTACCTTATCCTTAAATCCTCTTCCCACCAGTCTTGCTTTATATCTCACATCTCCTGTTGGCTCTGGTTTAACCTTAAATAACCACCTTGAATCTATTATATTTGGTTTCTCTCAATTCTCATCAACTAATGGTCTATCAACTATAGTCCATACATCGTGTTCTTGGAGCAAGTTAATTTGGTCTTGAATGGCTTTTCTCCATTGTAGGCTAGCGGATGAGTTAATTGTCTCCAAATATGTTTTGGGGTCCTCATTCACTCCAGCCATGGCCATATAAACGAACTCATCTAGAACTTCATCAAGGTTTTCAGCTTCGATCCATTTAGGATCTTCAATATTAAAAGCTTCAAACTTTCGTCTCTTTTCTCCTGTTAATCGCTTTGACTTTCTCCTTTTTACTCCTTTAATTTCCTCCTGTTTATTATTTGTTTCATTCTCCATTTCATTCTTATTATTAAAATCATTAAACCAATTAATATCTCCTTTTTCAATTCTCTCCTGTTGTTTAGATTTATTCCTATACACCTGTTTCTCATTAAATCTTACATCTCTGGACTCAATTAAGGATTTAGTTTCTCCACACCATAATAAATAAGCAGATCGGGTATATCCAACCATTACAGTATAGATTCCCCATCCTGAGAATTTAGTCTCCGGTTTTCTTTTAACCTTTGAATATGCCAAACAACCAAATCTCCGTAATTGATTAAAATGACATGGTGCACTTGGTGCAAATTTAATCAAAGGTATATCATAATTTATAGATTTGTGTGGGGTACGATTGTACACGTAAACTGCTGCTTTAACAGCTAAATCCCACATATTCCTAGGTAACCCTGAATCTGCCATTAAAGCTCTCACTCTGCTTTGAATGGTATTATTGAACCTTTCTACCACACCGTTATGTTGGGGTGTATCAGGTGGTGCTAATTGGAGATCGATATTTTCCTTTTCTAACCCCTGTTTTGTATATCCTCCTGTAAACTCCGTTCCTTGATCAGATCTCAAATAACACACCTTAATATCTTTCCCTAATAGATTTCTAGTGCTCCATATAAATGTTTCTAAACATTCGCCAACTTCAGACTTTTGTGTCATAGTATATGCTTGGGCATACCTAGAATTGTCATCAATAAATACTACTATGAATCTCCATTTAGCTGGGAATGTAGTAGGTGATATAGGACCTATTACATCAGAATGAATCATTTGTAGTGGGCGCTCAGCTCTCCACCTTGGTTGATTAAAGGGTAATTTTGTGAGGTTAGAGACTGCACATATTTCACAGTCTTTTATTATTCCCGTAAATTTAACTCCTTTTAACTCCGGTTTAGTTTTCGCCAATTTCTTTAAATATTTTTCTGACACATGGCCTAACTTGTAGTGCCAGTGCAGTTCTAAAGGTATAGACTTATTTACTCCAGTAATGTTTAATATCATAGGTTTGGGAATTTCCTCAATATTAATTACCTTTCGATCATTCTCCGGGTTTTCATTGTCAATCATACTTTCACCTTTACTATTATCATTTACTCCCTCCATTTTGGACTTTTCTAAATTATCATTATCATCTATATTATTATCATTATTATTATTATTATTATTATTATTATTATTATTATTATTATTATTATTATTATTCTCCGTTTTATTTTGTTCGGTTTTACTGTTATTATTATCATTATTATTTATATTATGATTATTACCTATATGTGTTCAACTAATGTTATCTGACGTTTGTACCGGCGAACAATTCTCTCTTTCTCCGTTCTCTATATTCTCACCTGTTTCTTCCTCTTCTCCCTCCGAATTGTTTGTGGGTATGACGTCAGTAACATGAGCAGAATTTAAATACAAGTGACGAGATAACGCCGGTGTCTCGTCATCATAATCTACTCCATCATTAGTAAGATCAGTCACCAGTTCCATATGCCAAAATGGTTTTTTATATTCTCCAGAATATTAGGTCACCGTCTGATCACCGTTTACTACTCGAATGTTTTGATTATTCAAAACTACAGTAAAACCTAGATCTATCAATTTTTGTACTGAAAACAAATTTTCAGACAACTGAGGACAACACCTAACATTATTAAACCTAACTTTATTGCCAAGTAAATCACGAGTAAGTAAGTCACCAGTTAACTCACAGGACAATGTCTAGTCTACATTGGCACTAAGCACTTTCTCATTATGGGGTTTTTTATTAACAAGTGGGACAGGACTGGAAATAATGTGTTGAGTTGCCCCACTATCCGACAAAAACGATACTTTATACACAGGTTTACCTGAAGGATTATTCTGAGACGACATCGAAATATCAGCGTCATCCAGATCCAACCGGGTCTCCTCTTCAGAAGTGACCATCAAAGCTAAAGATTGCTCCAAGTTTTGAATGGTCGAATAAGGTGAGGGGCTAGGAGGCAAAGGAATATTGAGGCACTCCTCCCAATCAGAGGTCACATACGTGTGTTGCAAAATACAAGACGATTGAGGAATGTCAAATTGCACATCCACTTCAATATTATCTAAATTTGTGTCATGTTTCTCCGGTTCAGCCTTGAAATTGTCAACTTCGACTAACGCATATTTAGCTGCCGTTTGTTCATCATTAATTTTAATGTCCTTCACCTTTCTATCCACCGTTTTATTTTTTCCACCCCTTCCTCTCCTGTTTGAGGGTGCACCTCTAAAAGCTTGGCTACTCCTCCAGTCGGTAGTTTAGGTTGTGGATTAACAAATCCGCTCCTAGGTGGTGCAATACCACGATACGAACTACACCCTCTGTAAGATATGTACCTACTTGACCTACGACTATTATAAAACGTGCGTCTATACCTATCATTTTGTGAGATTATTACAGGTCTCATCTTCCCTAACTTGGGACAAGAAGTGGCTTGCTGAAACGCCTTTGCAAGCTCCATGGCAATACTCCTAACATTCGCCTCTTTTGGGGTAGACTGAATGTCTTCCTCATTTGTAGGTTTGGCAGCCAGCGCATGTTGGGTTGGCTAGCTCACCATTTGCTTTGAAATTTTTGGAATTTTATATTGGGAAGTAGGTATAGGTTTTGCGATAGATTTAGGAATAGAACTTTTTGTTACTGTGGTCTTGGCCTTAAGAGACTGATCAAGCTTCTTCCGAAGAGTCTCCCCTTTATTTGCAGTGGAAGCTTTTGGTCTACGCACTGGTGCCTCTTTCAATTGTGCTTTTGTTTTAACTAGAAGGAATAATTATACATTATACCGCATTAATTAATGTGACGTCACATTATTACTCCCTCCATTCAGTAAGTTATTTGTGAAAAATTTATATATATATTGCGACCTCGAAAGAATCGTAAGATCTCACCCGTGGTTCCTTTATTTTTATTCTCTAAAAGACGAATTTCAGTTTCTAAGTCCACCTCTACATCAACCTCCATATCCTCACTTATCGATATATTTTCAATATCATTCTCAGAGATGTAGGGCTCGTCACAATCAGATTTGCTATTATTACTTTCGTGAACATTACGGTTGCTTGAATTTTGACCGCCACTTTGATTGTGGCTTCGCGTGCCTGATTTTTCCCCAGATTTAGTTTTAGGCTTTCTACCAATTACCATTTTACTAGGTAAAATATACAAATGATTAAGCTCATTGTAACAAAATATTTGATAAAAGAAAGGAAAATATCGAGAAAATAAGTAGAAATATATAATATTGCGATAAGGTTTGGTTCTAGGTAAATAATAAATCCGGTAGGCTCTAGTCGGGTGAATCAATGCCAGGTCAATAATTAACAGAAAAAGGAGCACGACTCATGCTTCTGAACTGTGGGTCATGAACTTCACCACTCACAGCCCGAAACACCACCTCCTTTAGATACATGGAACACACATGTACCCTCCAAAGGCAGTTAGTTGACTGTACTTCCATCCGCAAACGCAACGTCCTTCCATACAGCCAACCCACAACCAAAGATCGTGTGGATCGAGTACTTAAAAAGACTTTCCTTCTAGTATATATTTAAATTCACCAAAAAAAATATTCAATATCCTTCACACTACTCCGTTTATATGAGCCGTAATGGTATTTGAGTACTCGATCCGTACCATTACATAAATATAAAAATAAATAAATAAATAAATAAATAAATATATAAATAAATATATTCTCCGTTTCGCAGTTTATTACATTTATCGGGGATACCAAATTACGCATCATCGTTTTTATCCGTCATAAAAAGAGCAACCGATTAAACCAGATAAAACGGAACCAATAATTTCGATAACGACGGTCCCCTAACTATCGATATTTTATTTATACTCGAGTTTTAGAAAAATCATTTATATCGCTTCCTATTAAGGCACATAAAAAATATTATATCGCCCCTTAAAAAAAAATATTAATTTAATTATACATATATATATTTAATTATGCACAAATATTAGTTCCATTATTATTATTTATATTATCCTTTTTCACCAGTCTTTTTACTTATTCCTTTTTCTTAAATCCTTTTTAAATTTTCTCTTATATAATTATACATATCGAAGCGGAGGTCGTGATCGAAACTATTTCCTCAAATAATAATTAATAAAAAATGAACCAAACCTTAAAAAACATCATTGTCTATCATGACAAAATTCCAAAGAAAATGAAAACAAGTAACTGACTTACCAATCTGCTCGATACTACCTAAATTCAATATAAAATCTTCTCAAGTTGACGACGAAATGTGTGGCCAACAGGAAAAAGACGGAAATAAATACGAAACAATTAATAAAATACACGAAATAAATAATCCACAGCAGAAAATAGGAGAAAAAGATTCGAAATAAATGACAAAAATAAAGAAAAGTACGAAGGTAAAAAGATGCATTAACGCCGACTTAACGCAATTAATGAGACAAAAATACGATGTTTGCCAAACCAAGAACTGACAGCGACTGACTAATTGCGCAAAATATGAACCATGAAATGAGCGATCCCCAGTATAGCAATATATGTCATCAATTACCTCCAAACAATAGATCACTAATAAAAAATTATTGAGTCAATAGTTCGATCACAATCCTAGCTTCTGATTGGCCATCTCCATTTCTTTTGTTTAAGTTTTACTCCGTTTCCCAGAATTACTCATACATCATTTACTATATATTCATTAAGGGGCAATAAAAATTCCCACATTATTACGTTCATGCATGTTGCCTATATCCAACAATGCACGGAACTATATTATTCATTGACACACAATATATGTTTCACCAGATAAACTCCTTTATATATTTGTGTGTGTGTATAATTCCCCATTCTCCTATCTATACAATTTGCCTTGTCGCCATCTACTATTATGTCTCTGTCTTCTCCATCAATCGCACCAATACTAACACACAAATAAAATAAAATACAAATATGTTTCACTGTTCGCCAACTATCCGTTTTACACTACTACAATAATAGGTTTCTCTGTCTTTTATATGTGTGTGTGCGTGTATACTGACAAGAACCAGTATCACGCCACACAGTTATATATAGGTCTTTTTGTTCTCTCCTTTCAACCTTCCTTCTTCTCCGTTTGGCTGCTTTGAATAGAGTGAGACAACAATAATCGCCATTTTAAAGAAGGGTTTTTACACCAGTTTACCGCCATTTCTCCTCTCACCTCTTCAAATAAATATATATATATCATCTCACCCTTTAACTATTATTATACACCTTTTTTTTTTATACTCCAAATTCAAAAAAAGATCGCCATTACGTCTTCATTTTCCCCGTTTCAAATAAAGACTGACGACTTAAATAAATAAATTGACTTGACTTTACACCATCTCCGTTCATCTCCATTTACTTAAAAAAATTTTTCCATTTAAAATAACAAATAAAAAGATCTATCAATTATAGTTTACACTTTTGATTTACGCCTGTTACTTCAACTCCTGTCATTTAATAAAATTTACGCCACACACCAACAATTAAAATTACGCACCACACAATTAAAATTACGCATCATACAATTAAAATTACGTACCACACAGTGAAAATTACACGCCATACAATAAAATTACATGCCATACCATGAAACAATATTACGCACCTCATGCCTTGCTGTCGACAGCCCTTTATCACACCATTATTTCAAATTACAAACACCATTACAAACACTATTAATAAATAAATAAATTTCACATACCCATCTTCTTTTTACGCCTACACCATACTTACTGAATTCGAGTACCATCATGTTTTTACCTCTGGAACAGTTGAATCCATATTATTGTGAGGTATCCGGCGCCTTCACCATGTTGGACTCTGGGGGCTTGGAGTCCGTTGAAGTATGAGGTAGACAAATGTTAATTATATCACAGGAGAATAAATAAATGAGAAAAACACAATTACCGCACTAATAAATGAATTTAATGAAGAGAGAGATAATCACATGAACGGACACAACTCACAAACTGAACAGATTGACAACGCAACTGAATAGGAACTGGAGAATGATGATACAATGTTACCAACTAGTGACTGAACAATAATTAATGTACCGACAGAACAATACTCATAGGTTGCTAAGTTATATATTTGAAATGGATCTGTTAAACTAAAATACAGCTCTTCAAATCATGACAGTGATAATTTTTATTGAATTTACCATTACTTTACTCGTATAATTCAATATTGAATGGATGTTACTTTCTAAAAACGGTAAATGGTTACCATCGAACTATTTGCTTGTTCTTTTTAAACCTTCTTGTGTTTGTGTGAAGATGCTTGAAATTTTGAATTTCATGTTACTTTTCATACCTTTATTCAGCTGATGTGTAACGATGTTAATAAATTTGGAACCTGTGAGTACCTAGTGGAACTTCAAACTATTTTTGAACCTCACACATGCATTATTGTTTGAAATTTTTATAGCATTTTGGACGCACATTTTAACACAAATATGTCGTTAAAAGTACATTACTAAAAGAACTCGTAGAATAATTTTTTATAAATAATTGAAAGAGGAACTGTTTCGTGTAACACTTTTTTCGCTACAAACAATGAATAAGAAGTTAAAAGAGCCATAAACTCCTCAAAAAACTTAAATTCGCTGTTAAATTGATTATGAAGTTAGACTTGATGTGATAATATATCAGCTACTATTAATACTCTTTTGACTACGTATTTTTATAACATTTGATCATAAATGAATCATTTTTCTTGATTTATTCTCGAATGTTGCGAAAATTTTTATTTCGATCAGTAGGCTATTTTTTTGTTCCAGGTAAATTTACTCTTTCTCTAATTATAGAAAATATTTGGCTGTAAGGGTACCTAAGTAAAATATGATTTTATAAATCTGAAGAAAATCATTGAAAATTTGATTGGTATAAACCGTAATATTGACGGGGAAACTTGAATTTGTACAAAGCAGATAAAATTGGTCTCACAAATGAATTCCTTTTTGTTGAAACAGTTTTTGCTAATTAATTTGTCGATTTGAAATTATTGATACGGACAGTAAATTATTATTACAATTTTCTAATTTATGGTAAGCTTTTTTTTTTACCCGCATCGTGTTATCATTTCGCAGCCTTGTCAAAAAAAAAAAAAATTAGGAGGCAATTTTCGTTTTTCTCGTCTGTATGCTTTTTCTGCGTAGCTTTATTATTCGTTTATAACTTGAAATTTTCTGTAATTAGTAGACTTCGAACGAAACGAAAATGGAGGAACCGTTTAGAAAAGCCCGGTGATCATCAATATTTTTCAGCCTAAACAAAGAACCGAATATACTTGAAATTTTGCAAGAAATTTTTCAAACCGGTAACCAAAGAAATCTCGAGAACAATAGGCTAACGCTTCTTAATTTCTTTTCTCACGAGGATTGACAGCCATCTTCAATTAACCAAAACAATACGTTCTAAGGAAAGTTATTAACAGCATTGAGAAAGTTTCATTTCCGCTGTAAACTCCCGCCGTACTCTCCTTCTGCAGCGTTCACCTGTTAAAAATATGAAAATTCAGACACGAAACATTCAGTAAAGTATGTTGCATATTTTACATTCATCTGCCTTCGTGTCTTTCGAATCCCTAATAGCCTTTGTGTGAAAGTCTGAGTTTAATATCTTCGGAGGTATGTATTGATATTCGTCGAAATTACGAACATTAATTGCATATCTCGGTATTTTTTCTTGCCCCTATTGTTTACTTCCTGCCTCCTATTTTTATTAACTTTTATTTTACTTACTATTGTAATATTGTTATATCGCTACTTTATTTCGAAACAATAAGACAAAACAATAACTTTAGCTGACACAACGTAGCTTCTTTAGAAAAGCTAGTTTTCACAAATTATAAAAATTTCAAAAGTAAGTTATCATGGAGCGCACTTTTTTCTCAGCTCTTGCAAAACATTGCTAACAAGCGAAGCCAATTACCCTTCTGATAAGAGATCGTCCTGATAATGAACTATTGATTAGATACCATAGTTATATGTATATGTATATAAATCTTGTACGTACCGTGGTACACCTTAGTAAATTAGCTCAAGTCGCTTATTGCTGAATAAAGTTGAAACTTATAGGTTGTTGTTTCTAAACAGGTAAACAGCATAAAATTTTATTTGTCATTAGTGTCGTCCACATGAATATAAGAAAAATAGCGGTGTGTAGTCCTACCACAACCATGAGATCGTATGTTTTTTGTTTCGAAAAAATAAAAATAAAAATCACAAAAGTGAACGACTGCGAAAAAGAAGTGTGACGGATAGAGAGAGAGCGAGACAGAGCGAGAGAGACAGTGATAGAGAGAGAGATACGCATAAAAACAAAATGGTCGAAAAGAGGAGATAAATGAAGGGGAAGCCTCTTTTGGTTTCAGCTCCAGGCCACACAGTGAGATCAATTTTAACTTACAGGTTTTCTAAGGAAAATATATTTTTCTAATTTTCCAGCATTTAGCGAGTAATTTTTCAAGTTGCATTTTGAGAACGACGCACGAATTTTGTGTCGCTTGGAGGTGTTGTTTTTTGTATGTCAACCATCGAGTCTCAGTTAGCTGAAAGTAGCCGCATATAACCTGTCGGTTTTTGTGTGACTTTGGATTACATCTGTGAATCTCATTCTATAAGGCAACTCTGTTGCTGACAAACGAGGCGTGACACCCACAACACGATTTATAAAGTACGATATATAGAACGCGTGCATCGATGTCAATTGAAAAGTCATAGCCTTTTAAAAAAACTTGAGGCTCAATTATAATTTAGCTAGCCTTTTTTTTTAATGTAACAGGCTGTATAAGCCATTGTACGATTTGATTGAAACATATTTTAAGGGCAGAATATATGCCCAGTGCCTGTTCTGCCATATAGACAAACTAAGCAGCTGCCTAGTGTGCCAAAACTTTGAGGACTCAGAAATTAGGCTCGAGAAAAAATAAGTCTGCTTTTGATTCTGGGAAAAGGGAGATGAGGGGAGGAGTGAGAAAAGAAGAAAATGATAAATACGAAATGAAGGCTACCAAAATATTACTTTAGCTGGTAATTAGGCTCTAGACCAGCCTTTATCCTAAAAAACACAGCTCTAATCACATCGTCGCACTTAATTCTAGCTATGCATGTCTCAAGATCCTTTTCCGTGCGTTTTCCAAAGTTGGATATATCTTTAGTATGTCGACTAAACACTTCTTTTCGGCTATACTTATTTCTTGCCATTTTATCCTTCATTTTGTTTGCCTCTGTGTAACTTTAATCATGGTTCCTATTTACCAGCTTGTGCAAATTTTTCATACAATTAGCATCCTATGTGTTAGAAGTGATCTTACGTCAAAAATGAGAAAATTCCAACCAGCTAAAAGACTATAAGTTCAGTATCAACTAAATTCGCGACCAACAAATATTCGTGTCTAATTTCAAAAATTGTCGGATGAAAATTACGTTCTAGAAACATCTACTGATAAATTACATTTTTATACGCTCCTTGACAATGTATAAAGCAGTGGATTTTAGAACCATTCAGGACTAATATATAAAGTCTTTACTTTATACATCTGTATTTATATATCGTCTTGGGTGCATGTGTCATTTTATACACTGGTCCTACTTAATGCACATAGCCTTCATCGTCTTTTTCTTTAATTAAAAAAAAAAAATTTTTGTAAAAGTTTCTCTATCGTTGGGAGTGTTGAACCTCTAACATCTACATTATGAAGTTAGCTTCATACCCACTACGCCATGAACTTTGATTAAAAATTTGGGGATAGTTACCGCTTATATGTTTCCCAATTACAAAAATTTTTATTTATCTCAATTGTTTTTAGGGGGACGGTGTGATGCAAAAAATAGAGTGTAACACACACGTATATGGTAGATGATTGATACTCATATGATTTGCAACACACGCCTTTACCTCCTGCTACAAAAATCACACTCGAATTAAAATCACCTACTCTTTATACACTTGTATCACAAATAACTGTTTCTACATGTGTACAAAATGCTGTATTTTTGAGGCCTGTGTGGTGAGTGACAAATTTCAGAACTCTTACTTTTCTCATTTCTTAATTTCTTTTTCTCATTCTTTAATTTTTTTTCACTCCATAATTTTTTTTTAATTCCTTAATTTTTTTTCTGACGCCTAATTAGTTCTTCAGTTTCTCCCACACCTTTAAATGTCTTATTTTTTTTCATTTAAGGTGATTAAGTTTTTACCTAAGTGCAATTACCGCACTTGCCTATGGCTCATGCTTGCAAACCTTCCATTTGTTGAAAAATTGCTCACTTTCCTCTCTAGTTTCGTAATATACTATTTTTGTCAGGTGCATAGTTTTTATACAAACTACAGTTGAAAATAGAAGCGTTTATGTTCAGTCAAAGAGAATATTTTTATTTGCGTCATCATAAGTTATAATAGTTGTTTTTACGGTGGTGTTGTATGTCTTCATGTCTGAAAGAACAAAATTTCAAGCTTCTTCATGGCAGTTTGCTATATGTCGTGTACTATCACTCCGGCACCCCGTAATCAAATCCTTATGATGATCGAAATTTTTTTTATTTTTTTTTTTTATTATTTATTTTTTTCAGTATTTTTTTTTAATTCTAAAGGGTGTCTTTCAGAATGGATTAGCCTGATTATTTATTATACTTAAGAAAAATAAAAAATAACCTAAATAGGCCAAAGTCTCTCAAATAATTTTCATCGGTCTGTTTACGGATGCAACTAGAAACACCCGAGAAAACATCCTCTTTGTCTGATAGCATGTTCATACTAATTTAATACATAGTAATCACATGCAACATAAAGCATATATACTAATTCAGTGTAGGTATATGTGGGTTCAGTTCTTCAAAAGTTTATGTGGACACCCAAGTGAAATTTTCTCCCTTACTACATTTCAGCACCATCTCTCCCAACTGATTTTTCATTACCATAAATTTTTATAGTATATACAGTAGTATGTTCTCCCATGCACTGTATTGGTATAGATGCATTATATTTCATGTGATTACTTTATTAAATAAGTATTAACAGAAAAATAGGTACTATGTATTTTTAATAGTGATTTGTGCAAAAACAGTTCGACTGACAAAAAAAAGTTTTCATACTGTTTGATAGATTTTTTAATTTTCTTCAAATTTTGTTTGAACAATTTCTTGCTCAGATGAAAATTACCCTTGATAAACGTGAAAAGCTGCTGTGCGCCACCATTTCAAACCCTAGAGAACAACGCTCGCGTTGGACGCGTCCGGACTTTAAGTATGTTGTTACGAGGATGAAGTGGATATGTGTACGAAATTTCAGCTTGTTGAAATTTTTTTCTTAATTAAGCCATTTGTAGAGCTAAAGTGAACGAACTACAGATGGAAGAGAAAAAAATAAGGAGAAGGCTAAAAAGTTTACCATGTCCAGCTGATTTATTCATTTAAAAAAAGGCTATAGTCGTTTGTTATTCATCTCTACCCCTCCTTCCAAACGTTCATCATTAAAACAACCTGTCGTAGTTTCCAGTATAATAATATAATTATTCATGAAATATAAGGGGTAAAAGAACGATTTTTAAAATATTTTCCTTGTACGAGTAAACAAGATTGAAAAAAAATTTTTTTTTTTAATATGGTGTTGGGGGAAGTGTCGTATTCGAAATATTGACAGGCTTTCTATGTATGAATGATGAAAAACAATTTCCTCATCCGCGGCGCAAGGTCAATATAATTGACGCTATCGTCAGGGTTGACACGTGCTTCGTATTAATTTTTAATTTTTATCTCTTTTGTGTCTTTTTTTTTGCTATTTTTTGTTTTCATTTATTATTCTTTGAACGGATTATAGCCAGAGACAGCGTGATGACGTATTCAACACGTTTGCCATCCAGCCTCACTTTTCCATACCGTATACCTAGCCTATCATGATAAAATTGGGTTTGAAATTTTCAAAATTTGTTTGGTCAACCGTGAGTTTATTTGCTTCGGCGAGTGTTTTTCGCAAAGTATGGGAAAATCGTACAGGTTAGCCTATTAGGTGTGAACAAAAAAGCATGCATGACGTCATATTAAGAGATATTCACGAATTTTCCATTATCGTATAAAATACATTAGAGCGAAAAAGAATTTGATTCCGGTTCACTGCGGAACCATTACACCTTTTATTCAATTGAATTTTCGTTTAGTATTTTGTTTAGGCCTACTAACATACTTTTGTTTGCTTTTTTATTTTCTCTTTTTTTAATAATACGTTCATTATAAAGGATATGGATTAAATGTACAGAAATTTAATTCAAAGTGACGTGAACAATTTTTCAAACTATATGTGTATTAATAATGAGGTTGATTTGTGGTCATTCCACTGGAATAATAATTTTTTTTCAAATTATATGCTATAAAATTATTGAGACGGCCAAAGGGTAATAAAATTCATGTTTTTTTGTTCTTTGCCGAAAAATTAGATTAAGTAGAATTATTTTTTTTTAAACAATTTTAACTAAAAGGTAGCTTATAAGGGACGTAATGGTTTTGCTAACCACCGAAAGTAAAACAGTAGGTTAGTTGATAAGTGCGAAGTAATGGTTATGCTAATTGTTTACAGAGTTAAACTGAATCGAAGTGAAGAATCGTTAATTAAGCTATACTTACAGATTTCTTACTTCCAGTATGAAATGTTGAAGTTCGAAAATAAATTATTTGTAGAAATTCTGTACAAATATAGCAAAATTTACAGAAAAATTACAGAAAATCCTTTGGGCGAGAGCAGATTCTGTACAAAATTATGTTTGAGTTTTACTTGTAAGAATTACAGATCTCCCATTTTTACTGTAATATTACAGTTGATTGAGAGGAAATGGAATTTTACAGATTGGTTAAACTTGTTGTTTGTTTGATAGTCTGGTTGCTCTTATCAGTTTTATTTCTAACTTATTACTAAATTTGATTTATTTTTAGTATCGGGGTAGCGGATTTTGATTTGTTCAGTTATCAGTGATTTCATTATTTGTTTTTTCTTTGCTTCTTTTGAACTTATTAATAACTTGATGCAATAGCTGAAAGTTTGATGGAAAGTCAACAACAAAAATTCTCTTAAACTAATTGCAATTTGTGAAAGAGATGATGATACTGAAACTTTTCTGTTTTTGATAAGAATCTACCCAAATTGATAAAAAAAATAAACATTCGACTGTAAAATTACAGATTCGTGTTCCACCTTTATATTTACAGTGAGCCTGCAACTGTGAAAAATACAGAATCGAGAATCTGTAACTTGTAAAAAACAGATTCACTCAAACACATTTTACCAACATCACTGTTGACTTGCACCATCATTGATGCCAAACTGATAGAGGAAATAAACATTTCTCTTTCTTCAATGAGTACTTGTTCCCTTTCAAATTAATTACGTATTTTTATTTCTTTTTTTAATACCCATTTCACCTGACCTGTACATTATATATGAGAATGACAAAGAGAAATTCTTTTTTATGTTTTTTTATTGTAGTAACAAGATGAAATGTGCGTAGTTTTTGTAATAACATTTAGGGTGCTGATTGTTGTTACCAGTTATCTCTTATCAAGGTGTTTTTCTTTCAGCTCAAATTATTTACCATATTTCCAACCGTCGTATGGGGTTGTGTTGGAGTTGTGGCTCTTTAGTCGAATATTATCGCATTCAAATCCCCACAATGTCGTGTTTTTTTTTTCTAATTTTTTTTCGGAGTTTCGGACACGAGACGTTGGTAGGAGGAGTTTTACTTGTCTTATAAAAGCTTATTTTAAAAAGTTCATTTTTACCTAACTTATTCACATTAAAAATAGTATTTTACACACTAAGGTTCAAAAGTGAGCGGTTACATCTGAGGGAGTTTGCGAAATGAGTACAATGTGTGAGCAATGTCTAAGTCGTGTAAACTCACTTTTGAATCTTATTGAGGAAGATATTTTATAATTAATGATAAGAAAGCAACAAAACGTTGGAATTCTATCATAATAATGAGTATTTCTTAAAAATTATAAAGACAGGAATAAAATATCAACCTCCTTATTGTGGAAGATTTAACGTTTCATTTAGAAAATGTAATCTCTACCTCAATGTAAACTGAACATGCTTCCATGTAAAAAAATGCTTCACGTTTTTACATGGAGGTGCGTTTCCTTTATACTTATCGAGATTATATTCATCAATGATATGAGTTACTTTTCACTCAAAAAATACCAGCCCAAGCATTGCTTTTCTGATGATGTATGATATAAAAAAGATTACCTATCTCAACTAATCGCTCTCTATCATGAACGCCTAGAGAAATGCCTTTCTTAAGACGCTCTCCTATTACTCTAATGTCTGAATCAAGAAGCAAATACAATCATGAATGAGTCACTCGTTCGTTTATGCTGGTTAACAAAATCATTATTAAAGGTAATACATCAATGGCACGACACGTTGTTGGTTATAACCAAACCGCTGAGTTTTAAAGTTATCAATTACTATGGAAATTTCACCGTCCAAAATCTCCGTATAGAATTCGAAAAAATTGAAAAGCGGTATTTTGCTTCATCGAAACTATTTAGTTTAGTGAAAAATTCCTCTTGGGAAATTTATTGGTTACATGTCTGTTAAGTCATGATTAATAAAATACTCAATCATGTTTCCATAACTGAACGAATTCATTTGATTCTGACATAAAATGATTGTGTGGTGATATGCAATTTCTTATGTTATAGTTCCATAGTGATGTTGATTTGAGAAATAAAATATGTTAGTGTGCCTTTTGAAGAAATAAAATGTTTCGATTTTAAAATACATTTTACTTGTATGAGCCACTCGAATATATGGAAACCCCTCATTTATAAAATACTCTATTTACAAAAAACGTGTATTTCTGGTGCTGATGTCCGATATTGATACCGGTAGTGGCCATAGTTACTAAGTTTTATCAGTTGTGTGGGTGTGTATTTTTGTTCGTTTGTGTGTACGTATGTGTATCTGTATATGGAACAATCCCTTACCATTCAACATCCCCATTACCTATATGATACGTATACCATTTTAAAACAAAAATAACGTGCTGTTACTCACGTACTATTGAATAAGCAATCAACCTCTTTGTTATAGTCACTTATCTTATTCATTTTATTTGCTTATTTATTTTGAATATTTCAATAAGGCAGGTAAATTAATAATTGCTGGAGTCCGTATTGAAAATTTTGCATAAAAATGGTGTCAAGTTAATCTTTTAAAATAAATTATTTATGTGATTTGTTATTCAGTTATGTTCAACTGACAATTTATTGTAGTCGTATTTCTTTCGATGCATTCGATTTGAAGCACTATTCAAAATCAGATCGTAAAGTTATTATATTTTCGAAATGAAATCCAGAAAATTCAAATCTGCATAATATTGTCAATTAGCACGTCAACCTTAATAAGGATTTAGCCCCAGATTTAAAAATTTTCAATTGCTTGGAAAATTCTCAAGTTATTTTTCTATATTTTTTTTCGCATTATTCAAGTTTTTTTTTTATATAAATACGTATATTTTTCTTCACTAAATATTTCTTTAATACTAACTTTAGGTCTTTTTATGTGTGCGTATTTGTTACATTGGTGCACGTGATGAGCTGAATCGATGAAAAAATGATTCCACGTTACAATACTTTCTCGGAATTATGTTACTAATCCTACCTTAATGTAACTCCTGTAGAGATAATAAAATTGAATTCTTCATGACAACTTAATCATATTATCTGGTAAGAATTGAACACTGTTTTATGAATGAATAGGTACACAGAGAAATATATTAGAAAAAAAAGTTGAAAAAAGAACTTCAAGATTTTGAATCTTGATTGTTGATAAAGTTGAAAAATGAAGAAAAATGCAGAGACATAACTGCGATGAAGAAATAAAAGTATTATGATTGTATAAGAAATAGAAATTTTTCATTAATATTGCCGTCTGTATTTTTTAAAATTAATAATTTTAGTCATAATTTTGGTAAATATTATTTTCCCATGATCTAGGGATTCTACAATAGTATATTCTACTTATTAAGACTCATATTCATATATCGCTCATGCCTTACACCATCATCCGCTTTGTAGAATATCATGATAATTCCACATGAACATTTAACAAGTACAGACCTGTACCATGTACAAAAATCATCATATATTTCCCCCTCACTCACTCTTCATTACTCTCTGTCTAATTTGTACAATATATGCCTAAAACTACTATCTCTTTCTGGCTTACATATTCAAATTAATACGTTAAAATGAATCATCTTTCGATCATTTTTTGGAAAGTACTATATTACATATTATATCATTGTCACCTCACCTCATCCGAAAGACCACGTCAGTTTAATGATGATTGTTTTCACTCGATATCTTTAATTCCAATTTTTTGTAACTCCAAAGGTTAGAAGA
Organism: Ericerus pela; assembly: GCA_011428145.1. NCBI lineage: Eukaryota > Metazoa > Arthropoda > Insecta > Hemiptera > Coccidae > Ericerus > Ericerus pela. The sequence continues at coordinate 1,417,060 of WOFM01000292.1, read as the reverse complement.
TCATTTCTCTATAAAGTAACTACCATTCTCTAAGAAGCTCAACAAATTAGTCCACAATGTACTTGATTTTTAGTATTCAAATTGTTTTTAGAAGTCAAATATAATTGTACAGTAATTTTGGCGAAGTTTCTTGTGAGTTGAACTAATCTGGTTCAAGTAAAAGTAGCCTGTACAGATTTGTTTTCCAACTGGTTGGCATTATTGTGTGAATACTCAGTTTAACTCGGTAACTTGTTCTTTAAAATGGCATTTTTGATCAATTAGAAAAGAAATAGCTGATGTGTCATCATTTTTTGAAGCCTTGAAAATAGAAATTTCATTTTCTGGAAGATGTTTCCAAAATCGTGCTGAAATAATAAATCTAATCTTCTCTTGATCAAAGCTTGTTTGACCCAACTTGAACTTCAGGTCAAACATTTTTTCTCATTTGAAGCCTCTGGTTACGTCTCAGCTGTTTCAATTAGTTCCAATTGTTGGCGATATTTTTTTTTCCTTCATTATTAGTTGTAGAAATTTTTTGCGACGTGTATCTTTCGGGGGATAATATTTATTTCTCTACTTTCGCACCTTTTTGAAGAAAAAAGGGAACACGAAAGTTACTTGGTTTCCAATTTTTTTCGATAATAAGCGCCACAAAAACAGTCACGTAGTCAGCAAATCATTTTTTTCGCCCGCAAAAACAGCGTCAGCCCCCTTTATAAACAGTATTATTATATATTCACGAAGCAAAATAAGTATAAAATTTTGAAAAATACAATATTTCTCGACCCGTATTTATTGGGTTTCGTTTACGACTTATTTAAGTGGGAAAAAAAAATACAGTAAAATAAAAAAAAAAGAAGAAAAAGGACGAAATTTTGTCATTTTATTTTATTTTTTTCTTTTTACTGGCTCCTCGTTTTCTTTTCAAAAAATACAATAATAACTTTCACGGCACATTTTCGTTACTTTTTCGATATATTTTATTTTTTCTACTGTGTTTCATACCGTTTCGCTTTTGATCAGCAGTTTTCCATGGCGTATATCTTGTAACAAAATCGAATTCACATAGACGTGTTATAACCACCGTTTGAAAAACTTCCAGCAAGGACTAGATGAATCAACCGCAGTTCATGTCTTTATTGAATTGTGACGTAAGCTAAAAAACGATTTGTGTTAAAAAAAAAAAAAAAAAAAAAACTTGAAAAACGAATTTTTAGCCCACACACGTTCTTTTAACGAACTTCCTTTTTTTTTGGGGAGGGGGAATTTACTGGCAGTCTGGCATGAAAATGTTTCCGTTTTCTCTTCATTGATGTTGGTGAAAAATAATTTTCATATTTCTGGACGGACGAGTCAGCGTGAGTGAAATAATGTGAGCTTAGTATTGGGAGCATACCTTAGTGGGCCGTACTAGAGTAATGTGTAGGTACAAGTATGGGCATAAATTTTTATTTTGAGGCACGGACGTGGCCAGAATTTTGTTAAAGTAGGGCAAATAAAATTTGACGATTTTCTAATGTGGTATACACATTTTTAATTTTACTACGAAGGTAAAAAGTAAAACGTAAAAGCGGCGGGCACGAATTTCGGTGCAAATCTGGTCCCCCTTTGCCCCGCTTGGCTACGATCTTTTTTTGAAACTGGCTGCTACAAGCTGGAGTTGTTTTAAATCGTAAAGTAAATTAATTGACGCAAAATTCATCTGGCCTTAAAGTCTTGTGGTCTGAGTTATAGTTTTTTCAAATTGCAAAATTATGATTTTGAAAGATAAGGTATGCTAAAAATGTGAGCAACAGCAAGCCGAAAATTATAATATTAAAAACTTATCAGAATGAATCAGAAACGATTGCTTTATTCTTTACAGTAATCTGATCACATAGGTCACAGTGTATAGGTGTAGGTGTATACAAGGTGTTTCTTGAGAAACTCGCCTTCTGAACTTTAACAGTTGATAGTGCATCTTTTAACAAATTTGACAGGAGTTTAGAGCTTAATAGTTCCGTAGTTCCCGAGAAAACTGGAGAACAAACATTTTTTTGGAGAAAAGCAAATCCCCTATGTTTCTGGAAGTATCTGTTTTCGTATTTACGGTATAGTGGGTCATGAGCACCGTTTTTGCGTTGCATTTATCAGTAATTTCGTACTTCAGGCGCAATGGGCTGCGGTGTTAAGAGGCGTTTCTCTTAAATTGTATTTCTGGGGACGGGGAGATAGGTAAATCTGGAATCAGTTAAAATTGGATCCAGGATTTAACTTAAAAGTTTACTCGTGTGTGTGTTAATTATGATATGAGCTAAAAACCCTTTTTTTGGTATTTTGCTGACCAACCTCTAAGCTGAAACTGAATGACATAATTCAAAGGTTGCATATTATTGTGTGTTCATGCTTCTATTCTTACATTTCAAAGGGATGAATTTGATTTTTACGTTAATTTTTTCATTCGACTAATTTTTAGATGCTAAGGGGCTCAAAAAGGCAGCCAATTTTTACTTTTCACATTTTATTGTGTAATGAATTGTTTATTATGTTTTTTAAGGCGTTGAATTCGAATTTGACGTTGATTGTTTCATTTTACCCATTTTTTAACCATCAGAGGCTCAAAATGGGGGCCAGTTTTGAATTTTAATAATTTATTCTGTAGTGCAACGTTGGTAATAGTTTTTAAGCGCTGAGTTCGAATTTGACGAAACTTTTTAAAAATAAATTCTGCAAATTTCCTCATGATCTGTTGAGCAGTTCTGTACTTATGAACAAGGGCAGCACAAAATGATGATATTAAGGGAATGTAATTAGTCAATTTTTACAACAAACCCAACAAAATTGCAATTTTTACCAAAAAAAATTCCTAAAAAAATAGCCCATTAATTAATGGAAAAGAAAAAAAAAACTTATTCTAACGGCCAAAAGAAGTAGTAAAGTACCAATTTAGAACTACTTTCAGTGTTATGCTATACGAAGGAATAGTATTTAAATATTCCTTGATTACTTAAAATATTGAATTTAGTTGTCCACAGACTATTGCAGACCTTAACCTTGTATGAGACTAAAATATCAAACACAATTATAATTTCAAACACTTTACTATGAATTTAAACAATTTAACACATAAAATCAAATATTAGGATAAGTTAGTACACGTAATATTTTAGGAAATATAATGAACTAAATTGAGCATTGAATATATTGTTGCCAGGGTTTATATACCTGTTCAAGGTATATGGTGTATGTGACTGAATATGGTGAATAGACTAAGTGAAGTATGGATTATTACAATAGGGATTTGCTGATTTGCAATAATATTGAGGGACAGGTGCTTTTAGGTTGCTAAAAGTGGCGACAGGATTTCACTGATTGTGACGTTTCAGATGGGTGAATTGTATATTGTTTACAAAAAGTATAATAGGATGTTTAGGTTATCATCGAGTACCTGTAGTTTTGGTATTTGAAACAGTGTTAACAAATATTGTTCATCATAATTAAAAATAGACGAAAATATACGTTACAATTATCACCACCACTTTCAATTTTTACAACTGTCGATCAGTTTTTACAACATCTTGATCCAAAGGGATGTCACACCTTCACTCCCACCTCTTGCACGACCCCTACCTATGGATGGACATACAGTCATATTTACTTTGCACTAATAAGTTTTGTTACATTAGGTATTATTTTTCACTTCAGTTTTAAAACATTTTGATCTGTACATTCCACAGCCTATCGAAGATAATCATAACTGCTACGTTATGGTACATATTATAATCAGAGTAAGTTTCCGTTTCCGTGGTAATCATTTTCGAGTAGTCTAGCTATCCCTAGAAGAGGTTCATCAATGCTCGTGAAGTGCAGTAAATAATAATATTGAGGAAACGACAACTATTATGCAAAATTCAAATACATTCTTCATTTTTTTGTCATCTTTAAATGCGTACGCATTAATGAATTTACTGAAATTCATACTGCTTTTTTTGAAGCATTGGCTGTTACGCCTTTCCTATTTTACAGGAGTGATATATGTTCATACATTATGATGAAGAGAGAGAGAATGTTCCCTTCAACAACACGAGTTGTGCATATGCATAGAAAAACGAAATAAATTGAAATATAACTAACTTTCACTAATTTTCAAATCTATTGGTTTGGTATAAATTTTATTTCAGCTCTTCAAGGGTTACCTCGATAAAAAATTCTTCGCACGAATTGCTAATCGAAATTTAAAATTTTGTGACGTAAAATAAATAGGGCCTCGTTGCCATTATTTCTGTACCTATTTTACGATGAATGTAAGAATCTTTATGTAAAATATGAATAATTTTTTTGGAAGCTGATTGTTTTGTTTTGACGACTGTTTCATTGAGAGGCGGAGAGAGAAAGAGACGGGGAAAAAATTTTAAATATGCTGTTCATTTGTCTTACTCAATTTTAATTTGTTCGTTCTTGCTCGTGACAATATCGTGACTCTACATTGTAAAGAAAATTTCGATTTTTGGCAAAATGTAATCCAGAAATTCCACGAAATAATATTGCGTATTTCGACAGTTAGGTACTATCAATTATTTTTTATATTTTCTATTCGATAGTTATCATCATCAATTACTTGTACGTATTATATGAAACAATTTTTAATAAAGTATTTTACTTCGTTTAACCGATTTTATTTGTCTTTTTTTTTATGTTTCTTTCACATGATCATGTGACGGTCTATCTTTAACAATGATTTCGGAGATTAATGACTCGGAAAATTATGGGTGAGACCATTATTCTTTTTTCTCATCTCTCATTCATAAAAAAAAAAAAACTGGAAAAAACTGGAAAAAACCTTGCGTGTAATACATTGTCCTGAAAAGGATTGTCAATAAGAAGGTAGCTAACAGCTATTTTCATGTTCTGCTAATTTGTACCAATGTACGAAGGAGCCAAAACCTGGGCAAACACTGGCAATTTCGTAGTCAGTTTTGTAAGTATAGAAGATTTTGGCATACGCACAGAGACACACATATGTACGTATACATATGGTATTGCATCATCTAATTATGTCATTTCTTATCAGTCACTGATAAGAAATGACGTAAGACATTTACTACCATTCCTTGACATCGCCGAGGTCTTTATCTGTCAATTAGTCAGGCTGCAAACGTCGTCTCTTACCTGTATGTATATACAGGGAAGAACATATAAATGTACAAGTGTGAACATAATTTGTTTAACATCATAGTGATGAATAATAAGCTAGCCTGTCGGCGGTGACTATAGTCAAGGGGTGCAAGACCCTATACCTCATACGAGTTGATAATCCTCACACCTTGGTATTAGGAAGAATTGCTAAAAATACTTTTTATCATCTAAACATTCCAAGTAGGTACGAATCGATTTAGCTTGAGCACCCATTATGTCTCCATATGTGAAGGAACTCGCCCTCTGAAATTATCGTAAGTAGGGCTCCTTGGACTCGATTCTTAATCACACTTTCGTATATACGAACTTCAAGTAATGACTTTCATAATATTTTCTGTTCAAAAATATGCATCATATATTAAACTTAAGGTCAGTTGGGTTCTCACTTTGTTTAAAGACTGGGGAAACAGATTCACAATAGATGCTTGATGTCAGGAGGCAACAGGTTTGACGTAATAAACATACAGACAATGACACACCTAAAGTGACGCAAAATGTGCGTGCTCTGCTTCCATTCTACAAGTTGTAGTTTGTTGCTCCAACTACGGCTCAGTTAGAATTGAGATTATCAATTTTGTGATGTAAAACTTCATACATAGTTGGGCATGAGATTTTTAGTACCATCGTTATTTTGGAAATTCATCCCCTCTCATATATTAATTAAAAATGTGGATTTCATCAGTGTGGCATCATAGACTAAAGTCTGAAGTGCCTGGATTAGTGGTTCCCAAACTTATTTAAATTGCGTATTGTGGTGGCTCCGGGATTTGTCTGTTTCTTGAAGGGGGGCTTAGTGAGAAGTTAGGTGATGTAGGTTTCTTCAAAAATAAAAAGAAATCAGTATTTGTAACCGCGGACTAATGATAGGTATTAAATATATTTTCGTTTCTTTTTTGGGAGCTCTAGCTCCTATCCCTGGAGCGACCTCTGACCGCCACCTACATTAAAAAATTGCAGTGATTCAAGACCCAATTAGTGTAAAATTAACGTTTCACGTAACGAAAGAGGTGAGTGGTAGATAGTGGATTAAATTGTTTTTGGACCCCCAAAAATTGGCTAGCGACCCACATTTGAAAAAGCGCTGGCACTGACTGCGTGGCGTTAACCAAAATATTCAATTTATTTCAACTTACCATATTAGCTTGAACGCCTAAGCGTATACTAAATCACGAAGAAACTCGATTTAGCTTTTCAATAGGCAACTTACGAAACGTATTTGCTCGTATTTGCCGCAAATCTACCCGTGAATTAAATTCGGCCGTTGCAAAAAATACGAACGTTTCAATGTTGTGAGCAGAGTTAAAACGAATGGTGATTCTAATTCTAATTTATCAAATCTGAAACAAATACATACTCGTACACCACCAATACTGCAGTTAGGCCTATTTGAATCACGTGGGAAAAAAAGATTCACCTATACATATACCTACTTAATCGCGCCTCTACCTTTTCAGATTGTGTTTTTTCAATCTATTTATTTTACAATCATTCATTTTGTTTTCAGTTCGTATAAATCTCGCCTTCCACCGCCCCACTTTAGTTTTGAAATTTTAATGGAAATAATGGGATTGCTCGTTGAGAGGCTGCTGATACAGTTCAAAATCCGGTGTCTGCATTCTATTTTTACCCAGTTTTCTTGCAAATGTGGCATTGAAATTAATATCACAAAAAGGTTTGGGGATGATGAAAATTATGCTTTTTTTGAAAAAAGAAAACATTTTGGTACAATTTTCCCATTTTGACCTAATCCTATATTATAATAGGAGCAATAATTGTATAAATGTATGTATGTATTGTGGCGGAAGGCGATGACAAAATTAGACAACAAGAATTGTATTATTCTGTGGTCATCACCAGCTTGAAACATATTTCTGCAGGAGAACATATCTGGTGTGCATAAGGGGTTCAAAGACCAAAAAGTTTAGACAATAGGAAGCCAAACATTTCCAAAAATGATAATGTTTAACTTCATATGATCCAAAAGATAAATTATGCTAAATACAGTTAAAAAAGGAATAAACCAACTAAAATGAAAAGATGATTGAAAGTAGTAATGCAACATAATCTAACTAAGTTAAATTGGAACAGTCTCCCCCCAGGGGTTAACATATTAGGAACCAAGAACAGAATGTAGAAACACAAGGTCATATATACTAAAAGAAAACACATGGAAATGACTTAATGTGACAAGTGTATTACTTCAAGAAAACTTATTTTCTAAGGAGGTGATGAAGTGAAGAAGTAAGAAGTGATACAACTGATGTTATATATGAAATAAAATAAAATAAATGTTACTATCTCCTATGTCAGTAAAAACTGATACTAAACTTCTTTTTTGTTGGTAAAATAGACCTACTGTACCTTCAGACTATTTTACTCGACATTTTGGTTGCGAATCATAAATCAGACATACGTGTCAGTAGCCAGAAAAGACAGTAATTACTATTTTGCAAATTGGTATTAATGCTCATACTTTCTGTGCCTACACATATTCTTCTCAATTATTAAAGAGTGGAGCTGTATTAAAGTTAGCTACCAGCAGTAAAAGGATTAGTAAATTCAATAACAGAATTCCTCTAAAAAGAGTAAAAGCCTCTTGAGATTTTTCTCATCAGTTGCTATTTTACTAGACTTGAAGATAGACAATAATCTCTTTAGGTGTTCAGGCGGTACGGGGATTCGAACCCGTACCGGCCGAACACCTAAAACCCCCCTCGCTCACCGCCACCAAAAGCCAACACCGTATACACTCGGCCACGATGCCGGGTGACGGTGATCGAGGGAGAATGGCAATCAGCCGAAGTAGTGTGGCAGTAGTCGCCACACCACTCCCCCCCAGTATAGCGGAGCGTGATACGACAACCAAGTACGGAGGCGCCTTGCGGGTAGGAATGTACGCCGGCGCGTGGTGATGTCCCCCCTCATCACCGCACCGTGGCGCACACCCTACAGCGCTGTCACATACCGGCATCGGTGGTGTGACATACCACCACGGCTATTGGTTTTGTACGTGTCCGAGAGATGGCGTGCATTACCATCCCCCGGATCACGTCGAGGTCACCACTTTAGGTGTTAAGGCGGTACGGGGATTCGAACCCGTACCGGCCGAACACCTAAAACCCCCCTCGCTCACCGCCACCAAAAGCCGACACCGTATACACTCGGCCACGATGCCAGGTGACGGTGATCGAGGGAGAATGGCAATCAGCCGAAGTAGTGTGGCAGTAGTCGCCACAATCTCTACTATACCTTCAGAATTAATGTTGTCATTTATAAAATTTTAACAAATCTTACTATGAACCTTCAGAAACTTCAGCTTTTTTAGTCAGACATCTATGTATGTATGTATGTATGTATGTATGTATGTATGTATGTACGTATGTATGTATGTACGTATGTAATGTACGTATGTAATGTACATATGTAATGTACGTATATAATGTATGTAATGTATGTAATGTATATATGTACGTACATATGTATGTATGTATGTATGTATGTATGTTTGTATGCTTGTATGTGGGTATGTATGTAACTGCATTCTGAATAACTAGATCAACAACTTTAGTGATATTTACATAAAAGAGGTTTTTAAATATGAAAAAATGATCTAGATAGGTCCCAAATTTGAGAAAATTCGATGAACAGAAATATGAGTATCTCAGTCTATCCATCAGTGCAGTAAGTGATAACAAGTATGATGAAAAATTTGCCTGGCTAAAAGTAATGGATAGATAAGTTTTTATTAGTGAATTTTTGTAGGCCGAGGCTGTGTATTATAATTATGATTTATAACTCTTTAGATACGTTATAAAAATATATTGCTGAAATTCCCCAACCTAAATTAAATAAATAATAGTTATTTGTGATACAATATAAGTGTATTTAAAGAAGGTGACTTTGATCGGAGTGTGATTTTTGCATCATTTGCCTTGGACCCATGGTGCTATTCACATGAGTATCAATCATCAATATACATGTGTGTCACTCATTACTTTTTGCAATAAACCCTCCCCTAATAAAACAAATTAAGATAAAAAACTGCAAGTTCCTCTGGGGTATACTCATGAATGATTAGTGTGTAACTATAAAATAGTGTGTTTGTGTACATACACAATGCATTACCCATGCACAAAACCACACATACACATCATGTAACACACACAAATGAGAGTTGCAATTGTAAAAGTTAGTTACACTAATCTGGCGATTGTAATTCTCATTTAGTCCCTACCACAGATACCAAGCACTAAGATGTTTGTATATTAATAAATATTTTTGCAATTGGGAAACATAAACACAAACTATTCCCTGTCTTACAACAGACCTTGTGGCGTAGTTGTTACAGTGCTTTTTACCATAGATGTTAGTGGTTTGAATCCCCCGAGGTGTGTAGAAACTTTTAGGAAAAAAAGAAAAAAAAAGAAAATGATGAAGGTTATGTGCAATAAACATGACTAGTGTATAAAACGACGCATGCGCCCAAAAAGATGTATAAAGTATGGTTCTAAAATTGCCTGCTTTATTCAACGTCAAGGTGCGTATAAAAGTAAAGTTTATAAACAAATGTTGCGAAAATTTTTTTATAATTTCTACATTTAAATAAAGCTCAGTGAACTAGGTACTCTTTTTATATATATGTATAATTATGTATGTATGAATCACTCAAAGTTTTGCATTCACGGTTTTGAGAAAACTATGAAATGAATAGAGCTGAAATTTTCACGAGAGATACTTTATATATTGTTGCAGGTCTAAAAGAAATTTAGTGTATCAATTCTGTATAATTTTTGAGAAAACTGGAAAAAAAAATTTCTGGAAAAGTTTGTCCAGAAAATAACAAAAGTATCGGTGCAAGTCTGCTAGAAGTTCGGTGTATACTATTAGTTCAGTAGTTTCCGAGAAAACTGGAGGAGAAAAATGCTGGAAAAAATTATGTGTTTGTGGTTTTAGGAAAACTATAAAAGGGATAATGTTGAAATTCTCACGAAAGTTATTCCTTAAATAGGACCAGGTCTGATAGGAGTTTGGTGCCTGTTGGTTCAGTAATTTCCGAAAAAACTAGAAAACAAAAAATTATTGGTAAATTGGATATTAGCAATAATACATTGATGGATCCTTATTTTTGTTAAAATTATATCGATTGCTATCAATAGTTTTTCGTAATTTTTTTACCTGAAACTGGCAATGAAATATCGATAAATTGATATGTTTGTCAGATATTATAGAGGATGAGGATCCGTAAAGACACAAATTAATAATGTGAAATAAAGTATTGATCGAAGTAGCATCCCAGAAGCGTGTGTATTTTACATCAGTTACATAATATAATTTTGAGTACAGTTTGAGTGAGATAAACGATGATGAAGGGAGATAAATGAGTGAGCGGCGGGGGTGGTAATACAATGTTACACAAAGATGTAAAATATATTTTAACTTAGTCGTGTGTTCGTTGGAGTGAGAGGGAAGAAGGATTGGTGGTCCCAACAAATATTGATAAATATGAATAGTGTTTTGAAATTTTTTCAATATTTAGAAATTTGGAATTCTTTTTTGAATTACTGATGAAAATTGGCAACTGGATTTTCTAGCAAAGTATTGCTGCGCTAGTTTTTTTTTTTTTTCTCCATCAACAAAACGTAAAAGATCCTTTATTATTTTTACTTCAAATTACCAGACGTATGACGCCACACTTTGGTCCGCAATATTTTGTTACATTTTTCGGTAAATTCGATTTCATATAGCTTCCACCCCAAAGTGTAAAAAAATAAAAGTATACCGGGGTTCCGGCTTTTTTGCGTAATTTTTTTGTTTGGTATGAAATTGAAGGGGGAAGTGGATCACGCTTCGATGACAACCACTTGCTGGCGGGCACTAACTCGTCGTCGATTGTTTTGTGTGGTAGGAAAATTATATTTTCTACGGCGGATACAATGCCCCGTCGCTGTTTCATTAAAGGATATTAATTCGTATTTTTGTATTTTATGTTTTTTGTTCGTTTTTGTTTTTATTTTTATTTTTTTATTTATTTATTTTTTTTTTTTTGTGAAAATGCTGATGCGTTATTAAACAACCTTGAGATGTGAGCAACTTAATGGATCGGTGGCTTGGAAATTTATAATATAACGAAGGACGAATATTTTGGAAATGACGTCAAAAATTCGAACGAAATAAATTTCATTGTTAAAAATTAGTGAGAGCTAATCTACGTGAATTGTTTGTGAAAACTGTTGTTAAATAGTGACCTGAATGAGGGATGACGTCCGAATGATTATGTCGTATTTACGTTTCGTTATCTCTCCTGGATTTTTGTATTCATAATTTTGCATCGTGGAAGCATAGATGGTAGTTGAATCTCGGATTTTGGATCAATGGTCGTAAAATATCTAAAGAAGATATTCTGGTGCACTTGGATACTCTGTGGTTTGCGGAAGGTGGTGAAAATTCGCCCGCAACACGAATAACCAAATTCCGCCAAAAATGAAACCAGTGCCTGTAGTTGTTCGTAATACTCGTGCGAAGTATGTGATTGCTGCTTGTCTTAATCACCGTTGAAGATTGATTGAAATTATCCAGCGATTTAGAAGGAAATTTAATCGACGTTACGCCTAGTGATCAAAGTTCCATTCCGGTTTGGAAATGTGTCGTATACTCCACAAAATAACTGAGAAACTGGGTGTTAGTCTGTTTATCGTCTTCATTCTAAAGTGCTTATTCGACATTCAACCATTTTTTGGACGAAATGTGTGTCCTCCATTACCACATTATTAATTTTTCAAAATAGAATACCTTGTAAACCCATGGGAATGTATAAAACCTCTTCCAACTGCCTAGAAATCGAGATCCACGCTTTGAGAACGACTGGTCTGGAACACTTTTATTCTGTAAGTATGTATTGCAGAGGAGTTATCTCCTTTGTTGAATACGGCGTCACACTCGACCATTCTACATAAGTCATACCTAACTATTACGATTGTTTTATTGAAGATATGCTTGGTTTTAATTGAAATAAATTTTTAGTTGGAATTTTAAATAAGTGAGCCAATACTTAGTTACAGAATGTGACACAATTTCGAAAATGTTATTTTACGGTTGCAATTAGAATATTTCAAGTGAGATAATTTGAAGTGAATACTTGTGGTTGGTAGTATTGATGCTACTGGTGTTACTAGAGTCACTGGATGGTAGTTAACATTGTTACGAACGATTTCGTATCGTATTCCAATTATCGGACAAATCTAATAATGGCGATTTGAAAATATTATTTTCAACATACCTAATTTACATATTTTAATAGATTCTCTAAAAAAATTGTTATTTGTTTTTGTTAGGAAAAAAGGGATTACATTGTATTATTTCTTCCGAACAAGTGACGAAAATCGATCGCTGACATGTGTTTCCTGTGCCTATACTGAACGATAATTGGAATTTCTTTATAAATTTGTGAGAACCTACTTAAAAATGAGGTTATTTTTACCCTAAAAGAATAATTTTTTCACCCTAAAAAAAGTTTCAAAATTCAGCGAACTTTGGCGGCAAAACAATTAGTAGGTATCATAATTCCAACAGGAAATTTGATACAAAATATTTTTTGTTTGGAGATTTTTTCTGTGCGACGCACTGTTTTTGATTTATGGTCTAAAAATCAAACTTTTCACCATATTTAATCCTTGCATGTGTAGGGGGAAGCTCCGCACTCGGATCGATAGAGACTTTTAGGAATTTATTGAGGGAGAGGTACTAAACATTTATACCAAGTTTCATCTGTGCCATATTTTTTCCCTTTATATGGCATTTTTATGTCTACTGTATAATTACCAGACTATGTCGCCGAGAATTGCTTTATACGAGAATACAGGAGATTGTGGTTCAGCTGCGTGAAAAAACAACGGCTTAAAATATTGAGGGATGATTTTCGAATTTATGGAAACCAGTTATGGAAAACGAACAGAAATAATATCTGTGGAAAATAAACATGAGATTATAATGATTGAATAATGAAGTAAAATAAAAGAGAAATTAACGCGGGGATACTTTCGGATAAGATGTCCTGATTTTTTTTTTTTTTCCGTATTATCCCCATTTTTATCGTTCATCAAATTACTCGTTCGATCTGCTCAATCACAATAAAAAAAGATTAACGCTTCGGTTAAGATGATTATAAAATGCAAGGGTAACGTACGTCGTGATGGTGTACGTTAAAGATGGATGATGGTTCGACGTATTTAATTTTCGCATTTAATTACATTTATATTACTCGTCTAAAAGCGTAACTGAAACAATAAAATTGTATCACGAAAACAGCATTCTCATAGAACATCAATCAAACGTGTATAGACTTTTGAAGTTGTGTAAAGTGAAACTTTGCCGACATAAACTTATTAATTCTGAAGCAAACTTGGTCGTTGTTGTAAACGTTTTATAACATTTTACTCCCGTTCATTGCGCGCTTAGAAACTAATTTTTGAGTATACTTTTGTAATTTATGTTTTCATAATATTATGAATACTGAAAAGGGTTGAGGAAAGAAAGAGACTGAGAATGCTTAGAGTTTTTCGGGAAAGAAAATAAAAATTTGAATTGTTTTATTTATGGTTGCAACCACTTCCTACGCAAATAATGCACAATTATTCGTATCAACACAATTAAATGTTTGGAGCACAGAAATTTAATGTTGTCTACGGCTGGTGGGCTGATTGGTTTTCGTCTGTTTGTTTGTTCGTTTTTTTTTACCTTTTTGTTTTGTCTTTTTTTTTTTTTTTTTTACATTTTACTTGTGTCTGTAAAGTTTTGCGGTTGGTCTTGGCCTTGTATAGTCGTATTTTGATCCTGTAGTCTTGTATATTGGATCTTTTGATCATACATAATGTGGTCAACCAAGATAATGACCAGTTTTGCTGCTCACTAATCATAATGGTTCACTTGTTATCATGTTTATCTTTCTTCTTCTTCTTTCTTCTAATATATAAAGACAATTTGCCATTGTCTGTCTTGAATGTTCTCTCAATATACTGATCAAAATTTTTCAGAACTCATACCACATAATATGAAGAAAATCCTACAGTTGGTTCATAGACCTCAAAAAGTAAAATCCGTTCAGCCAAACTGCTGAAATTAAGGTTTAAAGTTGTCTTGCATAAGTGTCTATGTGTGAGCAGGTATGTGACACTAATCTTTACATTAGTGTTCGTGTGTGCTACAGAAAATTATTTACCAAATGAATAACCCAACAAGAGGCGAAGCTATATATCTGGTGAGGCATCCGAAATCGATTCCTGCCACAGTTGCCATATTTCATGAGGCATACAAAATCGATTCCTGTCACGTGTCATAAAGTCAACCTTTAATGTATAGTGGTGTTTAAATGCTAATGACGTCACAATGTCCTAAAGTTAGGGCATCATGCAGCCAAAACACTGAATCGAGGGGTCTTGAATTGTGTTTTTAAGACATTTTATTTTTTGACTTTGACTATGTCCTACGGCTGAATTCTTCTTGACTTGAATTAAACTTCTTCAGACATGGCAAAACGCAGCTTACATTTGTCTTCATACTTCAGCAAATTAATATGACGAATCAGCAATAAGCTAAGTTGTGTGGATAGAAGAGCCTAACAAAGTTTCGATCCATACAAGGTTCAAAACCTACAAAAACGAACAGCAGAATTATTTTGTTAAATACTATTACAAAAGAACCATAGTGTCAACAAAGTGGAACAAAGCAAAGTGTGTGGCGGAAAAATAAAAAGTTAAAAAAAAAGCTATTGCAGACAACAAGTAGGGGAAACCATCAGAAAGTTGTTGGGTCTTCACCTAATTGTGTGTCTTCATGAGTGATGGTTTTGTTGTTTAAAAGACTCCTAATATGAAACTTTAGGTCTCGGAGCTTTTGGTTGAAAGTGAGGATGAGGTGAGAAAATTACTAACATAGATGGAGTCAAATCCACTATGTGCAAAGAGAAGGCTCGACGCTGCCTTTAAATGACAGAGCAAGGCAGTCATCTTAAACCAAGCTTGTCTTAAAGTACACACCAAATTTCCCTCCTAACAGATGCCAGGAACTCCATCTGATCGTGTTGTCGACTAATACTTCACCTCGCAGGTGTTTTCAAAAGATGGCCTTGAAGTGTGATATAAAAACTGGCAAAATTAGAGATGACTTATGTGTCGTCACTACTGGTCCTTCATGACAAAAGAACATCCATAATATGCCTTTTGTCTTCAACTGAACCTATCTGGAATTCAACTACTATCCTAGTTGTCTTCAAGGTAGACCAGATTGAAGTATAATCTGCATCTCGAAGATGGTACACTTATTAAATTGCCTAACGTGAGGACTTAGACGTATGACTGTGACTTGGACCTGCTGCTATCCGCCTACACAAGAAGGACTCATTTGCAAAGACAAACCCAGTACCGAGTGTCGCCAGTGCAAAGAAGAGAGTGATTTTAAAATTAGAATTCGTGTTTGCAAATCAGTTCTTCTTGTTAAGGAAATTTCCCCACTTATTGTCTGCTAATTGCCTTCAAACATGCGACGTCGATAATAAAAAGTGAGAGGAATTACCAAATATTTACAGCCAATGAAATTACAGATAGCAGAAATATATATACGTCGACATATAGTAGGCAAAAGCGCACGTGGATGACTGATAAAATAAAATATAATAAAATATATTAAATGACTGCAAACTGCAAGCAAAGCGTGGAAAGACCGGAGATAAAGCAAAAAGGTTGGCTGCATTCATGTCTGTCGATGGGTCTTTACTTCTATTCAATTCGTCTTCATTTAATATATATATCTCATGGCGCCAGTCTGTCGGATCGAACCAAATTACTGTCTGAAATTGTCTGAATTTGGAAGAATCGTTACTGAAATAAAATGCATTATAATTGCCTGAAAGAGAATCAGATTTTATTTCTGTCTTCACGTCTTCACCTGAATACGAGTTCAAATTCGGACAATATAATGTCCAAATTCGAATTTTGTCTCTCGAAAAATTGTCTGAAATTGTGACATCATTATTTTGTCTTATTTTTGTCGAAAATAATTTTTATTTTAAGGTCCAGATCTCGGACTTCTCACTAGCCAACTGGTCACTTTGTTTATGTTAATGTCAGCAGATTCATTCCCGACATCCATTTTTTTTTGTATTGAAAAGAATAAGATAAAAAAACTCTAACACAGCAGCAGCTTGGTAAGAAAAAGTAGGTTTTCAAAAAATGTAAAATTAGGTAGTCACTAAAACGTTATTAATAGATCGTAATAAATATTTATTCCTGTTTATCCAAAATTAGGTATTTTATAGGCAAAATAAAAACAAAAATAGTGTTCTGGAAGTACTGTGCGACCGATCCACGGCAAAATTTAAAGCAAGTTGTAATATTTGTTACAAATTTCATAGCTTTTGATCAAAAATTGATAATTTTATAGTCAAAACAAGAACAAAAATAGCCATACTGAGAGTACCGTTTGACCAATTTGCACCAAAATTGATATCAAGTTATAATAAATCATAATGAATTTTTGTTTCAAATTTCGTAGCTATTGGTCAAAAAGTAGAAATTTTATAGCCAAAACAAAAACAAAAATTTTCATATCGGAAGATGTGGAAATTAAAAAATTATAAAAAGAAACTTGAAAATTTTCAGTGCAGAATTTTAACGTTTTCAGTTTGGAATTTTTGATTTTCTCCACCTCAAAAAAAAAAATTCCTTAATACTACATCACTGTTGTCTATTAAAATCTTTATTGAATGACAATAATGATCCATGGCTTTCAAATTTTGAAATTATTAGATGGAATGTTTCAGTGTATACCCAATTAAGTCATTTAAAGAATACTATCAAATATAGGTGCTTCCCTTAAGCTCTGCCAAAAATATTTTTTCGAGCTTATTTCCACATTTTAAAAGCAAGAAATACAGTCAATTCATAGAAATTATTACGTATTGACAATAAAGTACAAATACATCCACAAATATATTTATAAGGTCATATCTTTTGAAGAAATAATACAGTTAAAAAACTGAAATTTTCTTGAATTACAGAATGGTTCCTTTTTCTCACTTAGGAAAACTTGGAAAATAAGTGGGATATTTGGTAATATTTTGTTGTATTATTGTCTAGCACGTCTGTTAGATGGGTGCTTCAGCTTGTCATTTATAAATATCAAATCTAGTAAGAAAAAGATCTATTTATTTACTTTTGAAATTAAATTTTTAGTTTTTCCACGTTGTTATTCCACGTTGTTGTTGTTCATTTCCTAATCATTCGCCGTTCGTATCCTTTATTCAGGTGCTGGTGTCATGGCTACGCCCACAAGTCCTGTGCGCACTAGCGATGCGCAGAGGACTCGACATGACTGTAGATACTGGGCTGAGGCGACGCTAACAGTTGTTCCACAACCAGGCGCGAGCTAAGGTGTGTGACAACGTACATATTTTATTCATCTTTGTGACGTTAAACCAACAATTAGTAAACTCCTCCACTACATGGTAGCAGGAGCACAGTGTTTTTCACTGGACCTCGAATTTAATAATTCGTTTTCATCGAAATTGGATTTTGCAAAATCGAAATTTAATTTCGCAAATCGAAATTTAATTTTGGAAATTTGAAATGTCATTTCGAACATCGAAATCTAATTTCGGAAATCGAAAATTATTTTTGTATCCAACCGCAAAAAACCGAAATATTAATGCGGCCCAACACATAGTTTGACCTGAACTGAAATAATAATCGCTTCCACTCTGAAATAACTCTCATCCGTATGCTGTACGTAATTAACAGTCTCAATAAGAATTAGCCTGACAGTTATACTCAGACCTAAACAATTCAACTTATTAGAGACTGAAACTCAATAATAATTCCCTATACCCCGTATAGTAATACATTTCCTAATTGTGAATTAGCCTAGAAATGACTCTCGTAATCACCGCCAATAAATAGCTGACAAAAAAAAAACTTACAATTATTTTTCCGCCGCCCCCAGCGCCATTTATTATGTACATTATTTTAATAAATAAAAAACATCGAATTTCTAAATTCGTCCTAAAAATATTTAGGCTGTATAAAATACAGAAACAACGTTAAATGTTTGCGCATCCGTGTCTCTGTCCTTCAAAACGGAGCAATACGAGAGAGATAGAAAAAAAGTCTAGGAATATCCCTGTCTCTCTCCCACTCATGCGTTTGAAAAAACGATCCTTAATAGAGACACAAACGGCATATAATTCGATCAAAATTCTTCAAAAATACGACGATTGTGACAAAAACAAAAGACTTAGTTCATCCAATCGGCTTTCACCAGCCACTGGATGATTGAACATCGTATGAGTTTTTTGTGTGTACACACACACATACGCAAAAAAGGATCGTAATCCTTTACCCAATTACGCACACAAACATAATTTGTGCATTGCGCTGCAACAGCAGCGACAACATCGTGTTCAACACAACATACCCCTGATGTACAAAAAGATACACGATGATCTTCACTTGTTGTCTGATTGCGTTTAAGATCATTGTGTGCTTCATCATTAATTGCATTTCGCAACACAATTAATTGATTATAACAGCGATTCTGCATTATTTTCGTAATTATTTACGTGTTTTTACTTATTCATTCCCCCCGGAGTGTAGTAGCTAAGTTTAAAGTTTCCGAAAGGTACCGCCATTCAATACCAGGAAAACCAACATGAATCCCAAAGAAAATGCCAACACGTCGTGTAGCAACGAAATTGATGTCCTCCTCAACCCAGAAACCTTTTTGATGGAGGAAGAGGAACACATGAAACCCTCAACATTGCATCAGGCGGATGCAACTCCGGTCCCACAACCCCGCTGGGTTGATGAGATTGAAGAAGAGGAGTTGTGCAGAGCAGCGGCAATACTCCCAAGCACACAGCCATTGCCGGGACACACAGTCCAACCCGTACTGATGGATGTACAGCCAAGGAGCCGGGCGTCAACGTACGCAACATCCAAAATGACGGATAGCGAAGATGAATGCCAGCAATTCCTCGCCATACTTGAAGATGCTGAGGTATACGCAGAATCGCTCAAAAGGAAATTTGAGACGCCCATCGTACGTGCGTACGATATAAATGCGCTGACGAATGAGGACCCAGCAATAGAGGCAACACTAAGAGACCTAGAGTACGTGCCGAGAGGCCTCACAAGACAAGACTTGCGCAAGGCCTGTCAAGCAAAACAAAAATTGTTGGTACTGCAATCGTCAATTAAAACAAAGATGCAGCAACAAAAGCCGCAAGAACTGGTGCCCATACTGGAGGTACAAGAAAAACGCTGACGAGCAGTGTTGTTGGGAGGAACAGGAACGCTGGGATGCCAGGGCTCTAAAACTAGCTGGAGAGCTCGGGGAAGCTCTGCGTAAGGAGGCCAATGCCAGAAAGGTGTTGACTGCCTCGCAGAGAAAAGTCCGCGAGCTTTCTGCCCTAGTCCACAAGGACCTTGGCATCCAGGTGGCGGACTTCATCCACCAATATCTACCCGATGCCAAAAAAGCAACTGAACGAGAACGTTTGCCACAACCTGCAGCACAGGTTCCGGAGCAATGTACACCAGCGAGGGATGAACGTGGACAACCCGGAATGGTAACAGGTAATGAAAATTCAATTTCAACTGAAAATGTAACATTTCCAGAAATGAATGAGGGAGAACCAAGCCCAAAGAGGCTATGCTTCCATCAAGCCTCCTTATCCCGAATTCAATCCCAAAAACCCGACACGTCGTGTCGTGAGCTACCACAAAACTCGGTAGAAAATAACACATCCCTAGCAGTAGCGATGGATCAGAACACCATCGATAAACCACCATCCAAAAATTATATTTCGAAATGTTGGGAACACGATCCAAAAGATCAAGTTGACGCTGGGTTTGCAAACCTCAAACCTCCTAAATTTTATTTAGAAAAGTGGGATGGAAACATTCTAGGCTATCTTGGGTTCATTAACGGATTCAATAACTACGTTAATAAACGAAATGATATCGCCATCCCACAAAAAATTAACTTACTGCAAGGGGCACTACCGAAATTTTTGGTAGAAAAAATCAATCATTTTTCCTCAGATAACGTTGGCTATATTCAACGACTAAAATTCCTAGATAGTAGGTATGGTGACGAATCGAAGATTCGAGCTGAAATGTGGTTAAAAATAGCCGCATACTCAACAACAACTAATGATACAACATCAATCCTAGATATGTTAGACACCCTCACAATTATGGTAGATAGATATCGTTTACTTGCAAAAGTAATCGATGAGGAACAATTATTTAACATAATAATTTAAAAATTTTCACCTCGATCTTACCAAAACACATTAAAAAGTAACGAACGCAATGTTAAACATTTGTTCGAAGCAGTTAGATCGTTCATTAAAATTAGGGAGTTATCGGAGCCTATTTGTACTTCTGTACCAAAAAAGGTCGATACACCTAATCCACCACCACAAAATAAAAATCCCTCTCAACCTAAAGGCAGGAGAAATTTCGCGATTATTTCTACTGAAAAGAAACCGAATGAAAGAGGACAGAATAAATCCAATCCTCGCAAACGACCAGCCCAACGTTTGAATCGCATAGACAATAGATACCAAATCAAATGGCTATACAAATATAGCCCATCACCCTTAGTCAATAATAGGCAGTTAGCATTCAAACGATTAGAAAGACAATTACCTAAATTGTAGAAAAATCCAGAATTTTTCGTAAGATACGATCAGTATTTTATCTCACTAATTGACTTAGAAATGATCGAACCTATCGAAAACGATAGACCCGCAGAAGTGGTACATTACTTACCACACAAGGGTATCTACGATCCAACAAAAAGCACTCCACTTAGAGTAGTTTTTGATGGATCGGCCAAAACCAAAAAGTCTAACTTGTCACTAAACAACTGCATGCATAAAGGAAAAGTACTAGTAGCTGATCTAATAGCAATGCTTGTAAGTTTTCATAAGAACCCTTACACAATAATCGCTGATATTAAAAAAGCGTTTCATTAAATTGGATTGCACCCAGATGACAGAGATGTCACACGTTTCCTATGGATTAAAAATCCTAACAATCCTATGACCAATAACAATTTAGTAACATTTCGATTCTGCCGTGTTCCTTTTGGAATCAGAACGGCACTATTCTTACTCGCAGCATTGCTATTACATCACTTCCGATTGGTCGACATGGAGTTCCATGACAAGTTCTAAGAACGATTTTACATTGATAATTTAATTGTTTCCGTACCAACGTACGAAGAAGGAAAACAATTATACATAAAATCAAATAAATTATTCAACGATATCTCCATGGAACTTGCCCAATGGGGCACCAATTGTAAACAGTTAAGAAAAGATTTCAACCCACAACACGCGTTAAGCAATCCAACCATCAAAGTGCTTGGCCTGTATTGGGATATGGAGTACGATATACTTTACATGCCCAAACCAAAACCGTTTACGTCTCCATGGACAAAACAAACATTCCTTAGGGTACTATCATCATTTTATGACCATTTAGGTTGGTTTGCACCAGCATTCGTTCCATCAAGAACGTTCATGAAAGTACTCTGGTCCAAGGAATTGAAATTGGACCAAAAAATCCCAGACGATCTAGAACCAACAGCTACCGAGATAATCACTGATCTCAGCAACAGCCTCAACTATTGTATACCTAGACAATTCTATCTAGGAACTTATGATCCGAATACCTGTCAACTACACGTATTCGTAGATGCATCACAAGTAGCGTACTCCATGGCAATATATTTCAGATTTAGCAACACTAAATCAAATTGCCATGCAGTATGATTTGTAACAGGAAAATCACGCGTAACACCTATGCAACCGATAACAATTCCCAAACTCGAATTGATTGCAGCACTTATAGGTGTACGTGGACTACGTTCCCTATGTAAACCACTCCGTTTACAGAATGCACCAACATTCTTGTGGTCTGATAGCAAATGTGTCCTCACATGGCTATTAGAAAGAAAAGTCCACCCACAATTCGTAAAAAATAGAGTTGACAAAATAAAAAGTATAAAACCCGTCGAATATTGTTATGTCCCATCAACGGACAACCCAGCTGATATTGGCTCACGTGGTTCCTCTATCCACAAACTCTCCGAATCATTATGGTGGTCTGCCCCAACTTGGCTATCCCAAGATGAAAAATCTTGGCCAGAAACCGATTTGAACATAATCGAAAGCCTACCAGACAAACCAACCAAAATGGATACGCCTGTATTTCACACAATGAAAGAAGTATTATCTTCTACTTCGAAACAATCAAAGTCAATAACACTGGACGATGAATCAATTTTTGACAAACGTCATCCTGCAAAATATTTAAGGCAGATGAAATCAGCAAAAAGATTCATCCCACACTTCTTCATTGGTCCAAACACAGATCAATGTGAAGTCACACTACCAGAACCTTAGGTTCTGTCTCAACAGTTGATAGCTGATCCACCGAACCAAAATCAGTCACTTCATTTGACAATCACCAAATCATGCTATATTCCAAAATATGAAATACCTTTCGAAAGTTTCATACATCCACTTTTGAACACTCCGTTCAACATAGATATCACAAAATTCAATACTTTATCTAAACGCGTACGTACATTCCTACAATGTATAGAAGCCGTACGACGATTTAGTAAACAACGAATAAGGAGGAAAAGATTAATTTCACCTTATGCATCGTTAGATTTCACATTTTATTTTGCTCTACTCTGCTTCATCAGAGCTGACCAAAATAAATACTTTGGAAAACTACTCGAAGTATTAGAAAAATGAAATCACCCTCCGTACATCCTGTACAAAAAATTCTACATCCTGATTGATCCATCTGGGATATTACCTACAGTAAATTATCTACCCGATATCGAGTACGCAAGAGACATGCTATCACCAATCCTGATGCATCCTAAGTCTCACTTAACAAAATAATTCTGATGCATACACATCTGAAAAACGTACACTCTGGTACAAAATTTACCATAGCTGACTTCAGAAGACACTATTTTGTGCCAAAGTCACTAAAAGTGTTACCTCAAATTCTAAAGAAGTCGTGCACACTATGTAAAAAAGCTGAAACAAGACCGTTCAAACAACCAACTTTCTCAGCACTACCAGACTTTCGCCTGGTACCTTTTGTGAATCCATTTACCTACACAGGTGTGGACATATTTGGCCCATTCATGGTATTTGACAAATACCTGCCAAAATCAAAAGCACAGTTGGCAACACCAACTACACCACCCATTAAAAATTGGGTGTTGATCTTTACGTGCCTGTCCACCAGAGCAGTACACCTACTCTCTGTGTCAAACTTGACAACTGAGGATACCTGGACAGCGTTCTTAACATTTTTCACTGACAAAGGCACGCCCAAAGTTATCCTATCCAATAACGCAGCGCAATTCCACTTAATTGCAACGTACTTACCAGAATACTGGAAAACGTTCACTGAAGAACGAAAAATAAAACCTAGCTTAGATGAAACAGGCATTAAATGGCACTTCATCCCAGCTAAAGCACCATGGTATGGTGGAGTTTATGAACGACTGATTGGAATTATAAAACAAGTGTTTTATAAAGTTCACGGTCACCACTCAATATACAAACATACCTTTCAAGCGAGCTTGAAAGATATACAAACAATGGTTAACAGAAGACCACTATGCCCATCTCCGGATGAGCTTGAGCAGTTGACGTTAACACCCGCACATTTCATGCGAGCCAACTTAGGTCACCTAAGTAATCCGATTAATGAATCAAACAAAGATCCAACTCCTACAGCAAAACAGCTTATGGACATTTGGAAACTCGACCAAGATTACCTAACAAACCTTTGGTTAAATTGGAAGAGACAATATCTCTTATACCTAAGAGATAGACCACCAACTGCGCTCTCAAATCCAGGGTGCACGGTACCATTTGTACCGAAAGTAAACGATATAGTACACGTTTTGGACTACACATCCAAACCTGGCATTTACAAACTTGTAAAAATCATTGATTTAGAGAAATCTCGTGACGGCCAAATCCGTCACGCAAAAATAGAATTCTCAAGCAAGCAAATATCTACAAGACCTCTGAAGTTCTTGGCTCCGTTGGAGTTAGATGACAGAAATGTAGAAAAACTCGATACATAGTATCGTACCTCCGATAGACCCCCTGATTATGACAAAAATAGACTGGTCTGACAAACCAAATTACTGACTTTAAGGTACGCCATAATTGGACATTATACTCCTAAAAACGGTATAACTACGATTTTTTGGTACCCACTATTACTGTCAAGTGCTTTATAAAAGGTTACGGGTAATAGGTGGCAGAGTGCACTACTAAACTTAGCATCGTTGATGTTTATACGACTCGCTAACTCCCAAATATTCCTTTACAGAATCTGTGATCTACGGCCAATAACTCGTCCCATCCTCTCAACTGCAGCATCCGGCGATTGAAACGAACTTTCGTAGAAAGTTTCGTTCATGTCACTTCGTTATGCCGTAACGTCAGAAGACGAAATAAAAATTTTTTTTTCTTATTTTTATTTTAAGTTTCTGTAAATACCTATTTTCTCATGTTTGCATATTATATTTGTTATCTTTATTGTTTATATAATAAAATAACATTTTATATATCAACATGTATGTCTAATCTGTTTTCTAGATTTCAGAGGAATCTTCGGAGGTGCCACCAAAGGTCACCCAGGAACACCGCCCCTAGTGTCATGGCTACGCCCACGAGTCCTGTGCGCATCGCTAGTGCGCACAGGACTCGACATGACTGTAGATACTGGGCTGAAGCGACGCTAACAGTTGTTCCACAACCAGGCGCTAGCTAAGGTGTGTGACAACGTACATATTTTATTCGTCCTTGTGACGTTAAACCAACAATTAGTAAACTCCTCCACTACAGCTGGCATCTTCGTTGCGTGGCAAGCTCTCCGACTAAATTGCAAGATGTCGTCACCAATAACTCATTGTGTTATTGCACAGTCACTCTTTCAGTCAAGCTTTTTCACGGACATGTGTACAATGGCGACTGTGATGAAGTAACATTTATGATTTCGTGTCGAATAAAGTTAGCATAAAAATGAAAAAATATATATTTTTTTAATTCACCCACTCATAGTGTACGCGCTGAGAATGAGAAAAAGCTGTTGAAATGTGAAAAGCTATAGGCGAAATTAAATAATGCAAAAGAATGTGACGTTTTCGTGTCAAAAAAAATATGGTACTGAAATTCATTCCAGGAAAATGTAAAAAAGTTTTCTGTCACTTCGCCTCGAGAATTCGAGAATTTTTCCTACCTAAATAATTAACGACGGCGCCAGAATTTAGCGTATCTAAACTTCAATTTTCTTTCTTAACTTTCTTGGCCTCACTTTTTCGAAGAATGTATTTTTTATTTTTTTTTTTTTCGTACCCGCAATTGCTTGTGTAAAATCGTAAATTTAGTCGAGTCAGTCAGCCTGTGTGAAACCCTGACCTTCGTAAAATGGCTGGACTTTGATACATGCAAGAAAGAAGATTGATTTGCGTAATACCTTCCTTCGAAACGACCGACTTCTCAAGACGAGAGAGAACGGCATTTTAAAGTAGATTTTTGGCTTTTCACCCTCCCCTTATCATTGGTGAGTGGTTGGTTTACTGATAAGACGAGGAGATGACTTACGAAATGAGAAATGATGAATCGCTGTCGTGTATTGTAGGGGTGTATACCTTCAAGCCGCAGAATTTTCATTTCTCCAAATCAACTCGAGTAACAATAATTCACGAGTTTCATTCTTCAGCGGGATGGGATGTATACTGATCGCTTTTTGCTATTCTTATTCACGCTCCATTAATTTACGACGTTCGTTCGACGAATATTATAATCCTAATTTTTGGAAGAGAGAAGTCAACAAGAACAAGAAAACAAACAAAACACATAAAGAGAAGAACCCGAGCTGAATGGAGTTTAAAAAATTGACAACTTTTACACGGATTTTTGGAAATACTGTCGGCGAAGGGTTGATTCGATTGTTTTGTTTTTCGGCTTATTTTTATTTTGTTTCTTCTTTTACTTCATTTATCATATTTTATCCGGCATAAAAAACAGTCGTGTAATTAAGGTTAGCCTTTTCTTGGATTTTTCGAGGCCTCTATTTTGTAAGGTTGAGGGAGACGAGAGTGGTTTGGATGGTTTCCGGTAATTTTTACAAGCTTTTATTATAAGCTTTTATTCTACGCACTACTGCGATTTTAAAATATACCAATACTGCAGCCAACCTTCCGCAACGAAATAATATTTTTTATTATCCACCCCAAAAACAGACGTTTTCATGTTTATTAGCAGTAGGTACCCGAAGTAGGAGATTTTACTCCAATGTCGAAAAGTAAAATTTCGCGCATGTGCAGCCAGGGACTTTCTAAGATTATTAAATCACTGTCTTGGCTGCACATGCGCACTATGTCTTATTCAACATTATGTATAACATCTGCACTTTCAGATATTTTGAAAAACTTATCAAGTTGCACTTCAATTGAACACAACATTTCAGCTTTAAAACAAACCTCTCTTATTTCACTTAATGATTTTCCAAACTATTTTTAAAGTAGAGAGTTGAAGTTGATGTTGCTGGAGATAGGATAAAATTGAAACAACGCCCATATAACTTTTTAATTTCTTTCAGCTGTTTGAATAATTATAAAGAAACGATAATAAAAATTTGATATAAAATTGGCCAGTTTTTGGAATCTAAAAACCTCTTTTCATTCACTCATAGATTCCTCACTGACTATTTAAGCCAGAAAATAGGTGTTGGTATTTCTGGAAAAAAGATAAGATTTCTCGAATTTGTTTTTCATGTAATTTTTTATATCTTCAGATGCATGAAAATGAACGAACCTAAAAGACGCGAATTAATAGAAAATTTTCCATTTTTGGAATCTACATTCCTTTTCCCTTTCAGTCAGTAATTCTTCGGCAACTATTCATGTTAGAAAGCTGAGATTTGTACTATTGGAAAGAAGAAAAAATTCAATGAAATCTATATTCTATGAAAATTTTTATTCATTCTTAACTACTTGAAAATAAACGAACGAAAAAACGTAAATTAAAGGAATTTTTCCCGTTTTTGTATTGTTTAGATACATTTTCAAAAAAAATTTTTCTTTGCGAAATTTTTTTTTTGGGAAGGGTGTTGCAAAAAATAATATGTGACACTCGTGCGAGGTTGGTAATCGATACTCGTGAGTTTGTATCACTCGCCTTTGGCTCGTTTTGCAAGGATCACACTATATGAAAATCACTTACTTAACGCACTTGTATCACAAATAAGTATTATTTCGCATGAAGCTAAAGCTAAAAAAAAATAAAATTAACGCTTATCTTTTAAAAACGCGTTTTTAATGTAAACCTATCATTCCAACTTTGTTGGTTTTTCTCTTTTTAGGTAATTTTTGTGAAAAAACGGCTAGTTTTTTTCCTCAATTTCAATAAGTACCTGCCTACCTAAGTATTAAATTGAATAAATTTCCAACATCGTTATTTGTATTATTTTTTCTCGTTACGTTGCCACTAAAAATTAAATAAACCATGAAAAATTGCTGGCAATTATTTCTTTGTGCGCCCTAATATCACACTTCGCAACGAGTCTTGTTAATTTATAATTTTAACTTCATTGCTAAAAAAAGGAGAGATAAGCCACCACAGAAGGCATAATTCCTTCTCATAACTTACTGAGATGAACAAAATCCTGTTGCCATATTTCTTTTTTTTGACTATATAATCACCGGCTAACATACAAGAATATTAAAAGTACTCCCAATTTTTCAACTAAAGTTGTAGCGAACCACTCATTGGTCCCCCTGTGACTAAAAACAGGTTAGTTAAGCATATTTTTTAATACTTTATGGGGTAATACATCCTCGGATATGTTTATTGAAGTGCAAAGTTTCACTTTTAACACGTGTAATGTGGCTCAGGTTAGTACACTTTTTTGAGGGGAGGTGAGATCGTCCTGGTTAACCCACTTCGCTTCAGTTATTGTTCTGGGGTTCGTTTACAACCCGTCAATCGTATATTCCTAATTTTTAATTCTTTTTTTTTAGACATACTTGGATATTAATATCCATTAGCCGTGAGTATTTACTTTAAGGCCTGTTTATCAGACCATGATCACTTGCTACCTAAATTTATTTAATAAATTTTCAACCAAACCAATTTCGTTCACTCAATAATGTTTCAACCTTTCCATTCATTATGGTAATTTTTTTTTTTTGGATCAATAAAGTAACTGTTTAGCGAAGCTTTTTTTGTCATGTTCCTCTCATCCAGGATTAGCCATCTCTTATTCTTTCCTTTTACCTTTCTTCATTTTTTACTCCATATTCCGCCAATACCGTTGCAAAGGAAATAATATTCTTTGAAAAAAAATTGCCAGTTTAGTCTATTTTTCAAAACGTTTCCCAATTAGGAATAGAAAAATTTGTGCAAAATTAACTGTTTTTAATTTGCAGTACTGTTGGAAGGGGAAATATCCTTACTATATAGGTAATATGAAATTAGAAGTTAATTATAACTGTGGTCTATAAGTTTCAAAATATACGAGAAAAAAAAGGAAAAAAAATCAGTCGATTCCAAATTATCCAACATGTGTTGACTTACCAAAGTTTTGGCATAAAATATATAAAGTTCTAAAATGACAGTCAGTTTTTCAAAACTTTTGCTAAATTTAAGCTTGTAAAGGCAATTATCATTCTTTATGCCTAATATCCTACTTACCTTAGTACCTATAACCAGCCATAAATTAAATCAATACCAAAATTAAAGGTTGATGTGAAGGATTTGCTCAAGTCTATTATTTTTGATGAAAGGACAAAACGTTTGTATTAAAATTGATTAAAATAGAAACAGGTATTTTACTAATGAACTTGAATTAAGTACTGAAAAATTGTAAAGTACTACCTGCCTATATTCGATTTTGTAGTTTTATTTGTTAACTCGCAAGAAATTGTTGACATATGGTCTTAAATACATGGGTTGTCAGTTTTAATGATCATATAGTTTTCATTTAACAAAGATAATCGGTTAAACATCCAGTATCCCTCGGTCTTTACCTGTAACTACGAACAGCATGCAGCTCCTTACATTTTATGATAATGAGTACTAAAGTTTTCTTATTTTCTAGAGGACGAATTTTATACGCTTCTATTCAATTTACTAATAACATAGTCTCATACCACTGCAATCGAGTTCAGTTATATGTGTCTGTGTGAGTGCGCTAAGTTTTATATACAATGTTTTATATAGTTATGAAAAACGTACCTATTTAAAAAAATTCATTTATTTTTACAGTTAGGTCGCTCTAGAATACCGATTCATTTGAAATTTTCTCCGTCAGTCTTGAGAGACCGTATAATATTATTTCATTGTTTGGCTTTCACTGGTCCACGAACGACTTCCGAAAAAGTAATAACAGTCATTTTACTTTCTTTGAATGAAATAATGATTTCTCGTATAATAATAAAAAAGAGTTGATTCCGAATCCAAATAAACCATAAATCTGTATTTTCAGTTTGACTCTTTATATTGAGTATAGATGAAGAATGAATGTCTAAATTTTGATGAAAAAAGTTATACCTTTTTATGGTGGTTTTCCATAAAAATTTACTTAATATTAATGCTGATCTCAGGAAACAACCTAGAAGTGTACTTTTTCGTTTCATAACCCAAGGAAACTTATGGCACTAAAGGCTAAAATTTATGTGTGCACCTATGTAGACATACTCATGTATTCCATTTTCTTGTTACTGCGGTACAGGTCACAATTTCTGTCCGATAGTCACGAAATTTGGTGCGAACATTAGTACTAAGCCAAGAAGTAGACCGATTGATTTTGGTGTGGGTCGGCCGGACAGTACTTCCGGTACCCCATTTTTGTTTTTGTTTTTGCTTTAAAATGCTTAAATTTTTCACCTACAGCTACGAAATTTAAATAAATATTTGTTATAATCTATTTTGAAAAGCCGCCAATTTTGGTTTGGATCGGCTGGACGGTACTTTCCATACATCCTAGGTATATAATTCTGTTTTGGAATCTAAAATACTTATTTTAAATCAATGTCCTCGAAATTTAAGACCATCATTATTTAAATTATAATCGATACTAACTTTTTGCTAATTTTAGATGAAATCGGCTGATTTTTAAAAACGTACATTTTCTAATGGAGTGGCTGTTGCGCTTGAATTTGTTTGCATTAATCTCGACTCAAAAAATTCGTAACCTCCTTCAATGGCGGATCCAAGGAGCTACAGGGGCTACAATCTCCTTGGGGTGTCAACATAAACTGAATAAGATGAACTATTTCTAAAGATCAGTGAGCTATCGGTAATGATTGGGTGGAATTTTGGATTTAATCCCCCGATCAGCTAATCCTGGATATTCTCATTATTTAATGTAGGATTTAATCCTACCACGGTAGGTATCCTTAACAAATAAACTTCCCGTTGACTCATGAATTATTAATAAAATCAAAAATTACCTATAGTTATTTTGTGAGTAAACGTGAACGTTCTGTCGCCAAATATCATTAGATGAATGAAAAAGGCATGCAATTTGTCGTCAAAAGTTCTGGGAACTACCCTTAATTTTACAGCATGTAGAAACGTATTCATCTATATTCTCAATTTATAGACTACGGTAGGTAATTTTGTGTGGCCAACCTTTCTTATCATTTATACTTAGATACATGCGGTTTCTCATCGAAATGGAACCATGGAGGCATCGAACTCATTGCTTTGGTAACATCATTAAAGTTTCAATTCATGACTGGTCGCCCACTCCCCTGCCATTTGTTGTCTTCGTCATAGACGTTTTCGAAATAATTATTACACTTTTTCGACTTCAACACGAAAAATATCCACCTTTACCCTGCATTCTTCACCTGTTTTGACCACCACGACAACGCGTTTCCAAATTAGTTTAATAAGCATATGAAGTCGAAGAGCGAATGAAGGTGTGGCACATCTTTGAAATTCGATCAGCGTCGTTATTGTAAATAAAATTTTGTGTTATTCGATATACTTATTTATCCGAGCTGGAAAGTTTTTTTGTGAAAAGAAAACGAATACGTTTAACGATTTAGCTTTTTAATCTGATGTGGAATTGACAAATGGTTAATCTGACACATAGAATTTGCTTTGTAGCAGAATTTTGTACGTCACTGAGTGTTACGAATTCTCTATGTTTAGTTGTTTACTTTGTGTCACATTTAATTCTGTTTGTGAAAACCCAAATTTCTTCGTTCGGTTTGTCGTAAAGTGTGAAGGGAGTGGTTGTTATCCTCCCTCAAAAAAATGAGTGTCATGAAACACACAGTGGAAGTGAAACTTCTTATGAGATATTGTAGAAGTACTCCTGAATTCATGTAATCTTTAAAATTAATATCAAATTCAAAATCAGCCCCCCCAAAAATATACCAGCTGATAATATGTCGATAACAATCAAAAACCCCTTTGCTCTTCGAATCACCAATTTTTATTTTTTATTTCTATGGTTTGTTACGTATCTAGCCCGGAATATGTAGAAATGATACAAAATAAGTAGAATCACTTCACCTACTTTTATTTGAATCAAATATGTCACAATTATTATGTTACAATATCTACAACTTATACTCGGAACTTTTCCTGTATTATAATCTTATTTCCTATCTATGTCCTGCCTCACCTAGGACGGACTACTAACTTGTGACATCTATCACATCTTAGACTGTTTGGGCTCAGACAGACTACTTTTGTACTGTAGCTCAAAAGAATGGCAAGTGAAGGCCTGGTGTAATTCGAATTTCCAGGTCACTTCTTTTAGTGCCTATGTTATTTACGTATTCCAAAAGTGTATCTGCAGTACATACCTTTATTGTTCTGACAGATATGCTGACTTGTTGTTTGTCCACATATTTGTTAGCTGCCAATAATTAGGTTAAGATTTGGAGGTAACGGTGAATATTTATTAGAAATATTTGCCGTTACTTGTTACAAAATATTTAGGTCAGCAAATGTGTTTGTCTACCTAAATATGACGGAACATGGTGGCTAACCCAAACCACTGTTCTCCTTTTTTTTCTGAGTTAAAAAAACCAAGTAAGTGTTTCACAGTTCAGTCCACTAACGCTAAATATTTTTAGCCAGTTTTGGGCCTTATTAGTGGCTCCTTTAAGTATATGTGTCTGTGTGTGTAAGGAGCCGTGTATAAAAAGCCTCAATTCACAGTTGCCCACAGCCAGTGTTTACTGAGATTGGCTCCCCTGTATTTACATACAAAGCTGGTGAACATGCGAAACCTGTTGAAAACCTTCCATTGTGCAAATCCTTTGCACACAACTAAAGATATTCTACAACTAGAATGCAGTTTCTTGACAATACGCAGTTTTACACTTCTCATGGTGTGTTGTTCACATGAGTTTTCCTCTTAAAGGTTACTTTGATGAGGGTAATATTACAATACGATTAAAATGCGGAAACCAGATAGATATATAGCCGAAACTAAAGTTTATATACTTTCTAATAAACTAGTAAGTGTAGTGAGACATGACTTTCGTGACCTTACTAAAATTCACTGAGACAAGATGTGGAATACCTTGTCGTGAGAGATATTCTCACCAGAAGGAAATTCTACAGAATTTAAGCGTGTTCAGCCACTTCGTACATAAGTACGGGTAAGCCAGAACCAGACCAAACACTGGCGATTTTAGAGCCGGTTCTGAGAGTTTATATACTGGTTTTGGCACACGCACACAGACACACTTATGTACATATACATATGTAGGTGTGTTGTAGAATTCACGTCATTTCTTATTCATTGCTGAAGCAACTGATAAGAAATGACATAATGCGTTCGTGTACTGGTCCGAGACATTACCGAGATCTTTATCTATCATTTTGTCATTGGCCAAACTTTGCATCTTACTTGCCTGTGTGTGCAAGTAAGAGCATACGAACAAACAATATTTTTTATTTGCTATTGAATATAATACGCCTGATAAAGAATGGCGTGTACGAGATCTATAGTCCCCACTCAAGAAAATATGTTTGAAATTTCCAGAATCCGTCTTTGTTGATTAATTCTCTAACTTTCAAACCACTTTCTGTTTTTTTTTTATTTACCTGGAAACCTTACAGTTCGACCATCTTACTGATAGAGTTTTCTGTTAATTATTCTCGCATTTTAGGAAGAAAAGAATTTCTCAACCTACAAGAATGAATGAAAAAAGAACAAATTAGGTTTTTATCAAATTTAAGTGGCTATATTGAATTTTAGAGGAAACGGGAAGCCGTAATTAACGAATATTACCGTTAAATAGCCGAAAGGAAAAGTTTTATGGTTAGGTGAGAAAAAATTTACTCTAAATTGTGGAACAAATACGAGTGACCTGGAACGAAAATAAGGAAAAAGTCAAAAAACTTCGTTGGAAAACTTGCAACATTAATAGGAAGAAATTTTTTTTTCTTTTTTTTTTCTCTTTTACAAGTTTTTCTCCTTTTTTCCTTCTTTCTTCCATTCGGTTTTTTCTTCATTCTTTCTTATCCAAAGTATCTGCTAGTAATTTCCGGAAAATACTTGAACGTTGAAAAACGAAAGGTAAAAAAAAAAGAAGTCTTTCCCCATTATCAATAAATTTGAACTCAAAAGAAGCGTGTCAATTTTTTTTTACTACAAATTCGTATGGAATTTAATTAATTTTTTTTTTTTTTAGTACGGAGTACGGAGTATACTCTTTTAACAGGATCAAAATAATGACAAATTTTAAAATAAAATTAAATACAACTACGTACAACTTCTATTGAATTTTTTTTTCGAGTAAACCTTAAAAATGTTTTATATATATACACTAACTATAGCCGCTTTGCAGCGCTTTAGCTTGTACTGGCCTGGCAACAACTGATCAATTCGTTATTAGGATGGAAACAAGGAAACATTTGTAGTTGGCGCATGCATCTTGAATTTTGTCTGAATAATTTTCGTCGAATTTTGTCTTAAAAAATCGGGTTGCATGTCTATTATAATGATTTTTTTTTTAAATAAGAGACGTTTAACCAATGTAATTCAGAGCCTGGAGTAATGTTGAGGTGTTCATACACTTTTTTGGTTTTAAACGTTATTAGTACGTGTGACTAAATCGTATAATTGTGATACTTGAAAAAACATAAACGAGAAGAGATTGTATATCTGTGAAGAACCAATATCATCAACTGCTGCCATGGGTCAGTGGTTAAGTAGGAACTTAGTATGCCAGAGCCATAAGTTCTAATAAGATATCTGATAAACTTTTTTTAATTTTTTTTTAGTCCATTGATATTTTTGTGTATTGGAGTGCTGGGTGGGGTCTTTTCTCGTTTGTTTGGATTTTTTATCATACTTATAACTAGGGAAAAAAAAAAAAAAGCCAAAGCTAATCCATGATGTAATTTTTTGAACAAATTTTGCTATCCATCCACTTTCCTTCAGGCTCGCTCCTTCACAATTATACGATTTAGTCACAAGTATTATTGGTAGTTATGGACGTAAATCAGGTACCTACTCGTACGTTTCAAATGGTTAGAATTTTAATTAAAAATAATACATAGTCTGACAGATTTTTCTTACAGAAAATATAATTATCTATTTCATTTACATGGAAAAAGAAAATAAGCACGCATGTATTACCAAAATGGGATCAAATCTAGAATATTTAGTCCAGAAATAAGGCGTCACTTAAATCTTGTGTTCTGATGTGTCAGACATAATGTACATGAATGCCAAAAGAAAAAATCACTATAATTAACGAAATGCTCTTAAATTCTTTCATACTTATTCTGAAATTTGTAAAATCATAAAAATCCTTTTCCATTACAAAAAAAAAAAAAAAAAAACTAGCGCAAAAATACTTTGCTAGAAAACTCAGTTTCTAATTTTCATCTACAATAATTAAAAGAATTTTAAAATTAAAAAATAAATAAATAAAACCTACATTAATGCAATGTAGAAAAAACACTCGTAATCCCTTACGCCGTGGATTATAAAAATATACTTCAAGCAACACGGTCAATTTGCTTTTTTTCAGAAATTTTTTATTTTTATTTTACATTTTTGTTGAAAACTAATGAACCAATAGATGACAAACTCCTATCAAACTTGATCCTATATCAAGACTACCTTTCGTGAAAATTTAAGCAGTACATATAAATACACACATATAGGCATATAATGTAGTATCTGGTTTGCAAAGCTTTGCACGGATGTGGAAAATAAAAAAATTTTTAGAAATTTGAATCAAGCTGAGAAATTTTAGCAATATAATTATAATATATTTCGATAATTAAGTTCGCAATACTAAACTCATTACGTCATTAGTCGTAAATCATAATTAATCATGCGCAACCTGGGCCTAACAAAATTTACTAATAAAACCTTTCCTGTCCTTTAATTTTAGAGTTAATCACAAAATTTCATCCTTAGCTGTTATCATTTCAGCTGATGGATAGACTGAGATGCTCATATCTGTGTTCAAGAAATTTTCTCAAACTTGAGATTTATCTAGATCGTTTTCTTACACTCAAAAACTCGTATCCTGTAATTTTTTTCTACTTAGTTGATCTAGTTCTCCAGAACTCGATTACTCACCCACATACAAACCTACATACATACATACTTACATATGTATATAAAATTATTGCTCGTATTATAGTATAGGATCCATGAAAAAAATTATATAAAAATGGGAAATTAGTGACATTAGCATACTTTTGTCATGAAACGGAAAATTTTCATCAACCTCACCACTAAAACTTTTGTGATTTTTTTAATAGCCCGTTTGCAAGCAAACTGAGTAAAAGAACTCTAGCTCAGCAATATTTCGCTAGAAAACCCAATTTGCTAATTTACGTCTAAAGTTCAACAATCATGAATTCCAAATGCCTGAAAATATTGTAAAAAACGATCGATAGGATCGATGGTTATCAATATCTAACAAATATATCGATCTATCGAAATTTTATTAGTACAGTTTTAAAAGTAATTAAATAAGTAATGAAAATAACGGACCGTAAATACGGAAAAGATACTTCAAGCATCATAAGCGACTTACTTTTTTTCAGCCACTTTGTTTTGTTTTAGGCTACACGTTTCTCGAAAATTACTGAATCATTAGGCACCAAACGCTTTTCAGATTTGAACCGACATAAGAAGTATATTTCGTAAAAATTTCGTTTTCTTTTCTCATGAAACGGATAATTTTCATAATCTCCATCCCTAACCCTTCTGCGGATCAATTTTAATACCCCGTTTGCAAGCAAACTCTAGGTAAAAAAAAAAAAAACCGATAAAATTAGATTGACTAAGGTGTTGAAAATTCTCATTCCTTGGGAGAAAACCTACAAACGAAAATGTTGAGTTAGTGTAATACATCAGAAATTTGTTTCAACAGCGTCTTTCTTAGCTACCAATGAGATTTGATTTCCTCACTTTTGTTTTTGTCTTAATGAAGTATACGATGTCGGATCTAATCACTTTTATCATTTTGCCCACAAGGCCTGCTATACTTATAGTACGGCTGTTTCTCTTTTGAATCGGCTTCCTTGTCGCTTGATGATATTCTTCGGTGCTGCGAATATTTAATGTTCCATTCACTCTATTAAAAATGCATTATCGTTTTAGAACAAAACAAAATTAAAAAAAAATTCCATTTTGCTGAAAACTGTGTGCCCCGATGACAGCGTTCCATCGACACAAAATTATTTTATAATAAATTTAAAAGCTGTAGTCGTTGGGGAAGGACAGTGGAGTGAGTCTTTCGCCGGGGAACATTTACCCAGAAACGAAAGCTTTTTAGAATTTACTTTTACAAACGTCGGCATACTGGTATAGAATGAGAATCTGTATCGATACGTGGGTGTAATTAATTTTGTAGGAAAATTCAACGTCGATCTTCATAATTGTTGTCAATGTTAATCCATTATTCGTTTATATGTGATTATATACCTATATAGTTCTTGTATCGAAGTTTGCGATGCTCACCGAGGAAAAGAGGAAAAGAAAAAACTCGAAAACTCGACTTCGTATCAAACCAACGATAAATTTATGGTAAATTTATGGTGAGAGCGTAAGCCCTATGTCTGAAAGTGTGCACCTAAGGTACTAACTATTTTATTGGCTGAAGTTAAGCGCTAAAAAACTTGAAAGTTTGGTTATACCGATATAGCCAGGGTAGGACAAGGACTATGTTGTTCATGCTGTTTGCACTAAACAGATATATTTATTATGTAGCTTGCTGTAAGCTGTGTTGCTTCGAAAAAATTTTTCATCCTGCTTTTACTTTTTACCCATTATTTACAGTCATTTATATTGTTCGAAGCTGTACTTGAGGAAATTCTTAGTTTGAAATTAATAGTTCTCGAAATAAAACTTGATAGAATTTGTTCGAGTGGGATGAGGAGCCAAGTGCTGCTGTGGTAATTAAACTTTTTGAGATAAATTTTTTTTTTTTTTGTATCACTTCAAGATTCTAGACTCGTTCAGGTAACGAATAATATATGTTTACATCTTCTTTGTCTATTCTCAAGTCTCTCGATATTGCTGAATTAACACATAATAAAGGAGTTAAATACTGAGAATAGTTTTCATTCGTTTTAAGACAATACAGGGGAATCAGACGAATTATTGATTAAGGTGAACTGAGTACTTATCTTTTTGGTTAACTTTGTTCGCCATTTATCTTATGTTGCATCTGTTTGCGATCTCGGAATTTGAGTCCTCTTATTTGCAAGCTAATTTCGGAAGGCAACTCAACTCAGCGGTGATTCTCGCTTATTATCTTTCTGATTGACCACATAAGCACTTGCATTTGGTTTTTCGGGATTTCAACATGTTGCGCCTTCCACTTATTATTCACTTTACTTGTTTTACCATTTTTTGACAGATTATCGAACACCTTTTTAGAAAGGTCATTCGCATCGTACATGCATGTGATTGACCAAGATTCTGGAGACATCTCCGACTATCACCTCATGAGAACTTGCATATAAAAAAATTGCACACATTCCTTGTGAGTGTGTTGGCCTGGCACTAAGTAATTTTTCAAATATAGGGAGATGTTTAACGGTGGGGAACTTATCGATGCAGGTTCTGCACCATTCTTCCATTTTTCTGTTTTCTAAATTCCAATCTTTAAAAATATGAGATGTGGTGTAAGAGGTGGAACCTCATTGTATTTATTTTTGGTCACCTTTGATCAATTGTCTATATAAACTCATTTCTCCCTTATTATTTTTATTTGTTCTTTTTCGCATCTCCTTGCGTAGAAGTAGATGCTAAAAATTTACATTATTAGAAGTAAATTTTGAATGTTTAAATCTATTTGTGTTATCCCAAGGAAAGGTTTAAGTCAATTCAGAGGTTCGTTGCTCCTTGGTACTAAGGTTACGATAGTATATTTAGTCAGTAGTATCGTGGGTGGGAACATCCACGATCCCCTGGGCGCCTGGCGGGCGTAAAGGGAACTCGCCTACTGAAGAAATGTAGGTAGGTGAGTGACTTGGCTGAGGAGGTTGCCGTAGTCGTTACGGATCTAGTGAGCGAGATAGGTGTGTGACGACGTATATTTTCATGTCCTTTGGACGTTAAACACACATTAAATATAAGTGCCAAACAACTGTAGTGTCTCTGCCACTACATGGTAGCGAGAGCATTGGGGTTTTCTCAGAGAAACAGATACTTTTTCAAGCATCTGCTTCACATAAAGAAACTCTGAAGTCGGAAATATGGGTATTTTCGATTTTGTTTCGATATAAAATGAAAACTGAATCTAAATAGAATCAGTTCTCACTGCTACAAAATGCTTCCACTGGCAACTTAAGTCAATATCTGTAATGGAAATTGATTTAACGACACTCAGCGTTTGAAGTTGATCTTAGCCTCAAATGCCTAATTAATTTGCACTTGAAACTGATGGTGGCTTCGAGCACAATTAAGAATATAATAATGTACTCGAAACTGACGGTGGCTTCGAACGCATGAGTGTAATCACTAATTATGTGTAAAAATAATTTTTCCTTGCGTTTGAAACTTTAATTAGCCTGGAACACATACCTACATTGTCCAGAAAAAATTTTTTTCTAGACAAAATGTTTCTGTTTATAGTCAAAAGCTAAAAATTAACATTTGACTATCCACAAGTACACGATCTTCATCTGTATATAAGATCTTGTGCAAGTTACATAGGAATACGAAACATAATCATGCATCGTATTCTCGCAGCAAATAAATGGATTCGAATTTACGGCTAAATTTGATTACCACAAAAGATGAATTTGAGACCTTACCCGGCTTCAAATACACGTCAAACAGCTTAGGCCTATGTATTTTTTCTTTCTCAAATGAAGAAAGAAAAAACCTATAAAGAATAAAACCTCGGCCGAAAAAAGCCTAGGGAAAATATTCCCAGGCAATATACGTATATGTGAATCTATGATAAGCCTCACATATAATTAACAAAAGAGTAAACAAATCAAATGGATTCGATTCCATTCGACTCTCACTCTCCAAAAAAAAAAATATTTTTTATTATATTTTTTTTCAAATATTCTTGCTTAGTCATCGACAGATTTCGACGTAATTATTATATCGAAAACTAAAATAATCCTTGAATAAACAAAAATATCAAAGAATACGGCAAGTTCTCTGCAACATGTCATGCTCCCTTTATTCAATCAAGGCTAAAAATTATTCTCACGAATAATTTTTAGCCGCCCCCAGCAAAAAATGCATCGAAATCTTTGTGAAGAATTCGATATAAAACCAAGGTCACCACATCTGGATAGGCCATCTTGCATATCATCTACCCTATGTCAACAACCATTATTACATATTCTTCGAAAAAAGAACATTAAAAAAATGGTTGGTGTAAGGCTGTATGCAATTAAGGCTGTCGATCTCTAAAACAGAGATCGGCACCCCATCGAGACGAAGCGATACCAATACGCTTTGCCTCAATAAACTTCATAAATGTCGACAAAAAACTATTACGTATTTTGTCAACAAGCGAGTCTGGAAAGACAAGCAAAAAATCTAAATAGGCAACAGCTTGCGTAACCTTTTTGTCTTACACACATTTGGATGTAAGACAATCTTATCGAGAAGATAAGTTGTGTGTGTATTGCTGGTCAACACACACACACACACACACACACACGGCAATGGTTCCTCCTTTTGAATTCTGGAAAAAACATCGCACATACACACGCACACTCAGACAATAGTCCTTCCATTCCAGTCAAGGAGTGAAAGAACGTCTGAATCTATCATGTGATCGACAAGACAACCAATCCAATCTGCAAAAATGATATTCATTATCGTTTTGAACCATCATTCGAGTAACATCGCCATGTTTTGCAGATTCGACTACGAGTTGCTCTTGTGTGTTTTAAGTGTATTTGGCTGCTTACTTGCGTTTTTACTAGTGCGTTTCATTATTTTCCGCGCCATTGTTTCTGTTTTGCTGAACCTTTCAAATAAAATAACAAAACAATCGCGAAATTTTGGGCAAGAACCTCCTGAAGATTCTCGTCCACGTTGGCACTTCAACTCGCACTTCAAGAAATTGAAGTCGAAAAAGAGTTTTGGAGTTTTTTGCCAACAATCATCGGCAGAAGTACCAGTAACACAAAAGGGGTTTTACTGGTCCTCGCTCTTTTTGAAACAAAAGTTTGTCAGCAATAAACGGTAAGTCAAAACCTAACAACATCCAATAATTTTCGCGACATTATGGGTATGAAAATTACTTGTAACTTTTACACCATGTGCTTTGTCAACTTTGTTAGGACACTGTTTTAGAATGCTTTGATCTCCTCGTACTTCAAAACATCAACGGGGGAATGCATTATTTTTGGTAGATCAAAACACTTAAACGTATTCTGACCTACTTATGGGATCCAATTATCCTAATAGTTGGAACCCATTTTTGAAAAACTTCGTTGAAAATCCGAAACCTAATACATTCCCCCGACTACACATGCTGACCACGAACAAAATTCATCAAAAAGAAATCCATAAAGAGACCCCAAAAACACCGATGTCTTTGGAGCCTAGCATTACGCAACTTTACATAAGGCAAACTCAAAAATCTTCGAAGCCATTTCGAGTGAATTAATTTTAATGTGTAACGATAATTTTTATTTGTTTTTTCAAATGCAAATTTTGGATTTGAAAAAGATGTGCGTGACCAGCGATGAATACCTTTCATTACACCCACGGGTCATGCCCAAATTTTCAAAATCTGTTTTAGACTTTGAAAATATTTCGTCT
The DNA here is from genome assembly GCA_011428145.1 of Ericerus pela. Lineage (NCBI taxonomy): Eukaryota > Metazoa > Arthropoda > Insecta > Hemiptera > Coccidae > Ericerus > Ericerus pela. Next base: position 1,375,541 of record WOFM01000292.1, on the reverse strand, counting down.
CTTATCGGCCTCTCTGTTTTCACAGAATTTGAAATGGAACAACAGGGACACGAAGTCGATTTGCCAGCATCCCCTCCTCCTCCACCGATTGTGACACTACCGGCAGCAGTGTTCGGACCCGATGGCCAGGCAATCCCCCAACCATTCCAAAATCCAATCCCAAGAAGTTCAATAAGCAGAACCATAGCGATTTGAGAAACTCATTTAAGTCTCCCAAACCCTCTTCTGTTTCAGAATGCCAAGAACAGGAAACGGTGAACCAAGCGGCTCAAGACACTCCAAAGAGCATCTTGAACCTGGCTCACTCGGCGCAGAAGGCATGCCTTTTCTGCACCAACTGACACCCCTCTTTCCTCTGCACCGATCCATGTTACAACAGGTTGGAACAGCTGCAGAAGGAATTTAACATCCGTAAGTTGTGCACTTGTTGCGCAACTTACCACGCGATGCAGGAGTGTCAGTAGAAAATTGCCCTCTTCCGCCGGTGGTTTAACTGCCATGCCTCCACTCACAACAGCTGCCTGTGTCCGAACACCCCATACCCCATTCAATGCGAGCACGGGGAACGCTGGTTCGCAACACTGAGACAGTGGAAGGAAGCACACAGTAAGCACCGAGTTGATTTTACTAAAGTTTCAAAACCAACTGTTGATTTTGATACTATAAAATCACATGTTCCACAGGGCGGCTGTGAAACTAAAATTGCGCATGCCATTGGAACGGTGCTTACCGATGAGTAGTGAGTACTTTTCATCATTTATTTGCACCAAGAAGAGTTCAACTTTTCTTGTTTTTCAGGCGTATGCTCAGTCACAACACTTGCAGAGGGCAGTCAAATTACGAGGGTTTTTTGATTGTGGCAGTGTAGACACCTTCATTACTAAGTCTTATGCTTTCATATCCTTAAAACTAAAAGGGTATGAAACAGAAATTATAAGACTTAAAGATGTACAAAATCAGACGTCCAACGTCTTTAAATCATGTCTAGTAGACTTTGAAATTCTGATACCGAGTGGGTTGAAGGTTCCGATTACTGCAAAGACTATTAATAGTATCACGCAGAATCTGAAACAACCCGATTTGTCAGAATTTCATAAAAGTTTCCCGGAATACTCTGGAATTGAGTTCTCCAAGATAGACGATGAGCATATGGTTGATTTATTGTTAGGCAATGATTACATGTGGTCGTTCGTGACAAATGTACAGCATATTTCTCCGACTCTAACTTTGATAAAGACAGAGTTCAGATATATGTTGGGAGGTATCATCCAAAATCAAAAACAAGTGGATGATATCTTCGCACCTAACTTCTTAACCATCCCACAAGAGGTTGAGAATTTATGGAGGTTGGACACCATTGGTATCAAATCTCACAATTTGGTAAAAGCTCAAGCGGAAGCTGACGTTCTTCAACTCTTTTATAAGAATGTCAAATTGGTAAACAACCGTTACCAAATCAGATGGTTGTATAAAAACTATCCACCACCGTTGGCGGATAATTTTAGCCTGTCATTCAAAAGACTTGAGCATCAGCTCCCCAAGTTACAAAATTTACCTGAGTTCTACCAACGTTACGACAAATATTTCAATTTACTCATAGAGTTGGAAATGATAGAGAAAGTAGATCCAAAATCCAAGCCAGATATTGTACACTATCTGCCACATAAAGGGATCTTGGACCTAACAAAAAGCACACCGCTCAGGGTAGTATTTCACGGTTCAGCAAAGACAAAACAATCAAAGCATTCAATCAATGACTGCATGTTCAAAGGGGCAAATCTCTTGCCAGATTTGCTCCAGATACTTTTGTCTTTCCATAAGGATAAATATGCCATAACAGCCGACATCAAAAAAGCTTTCCATCAAATAGGGTTACACCCCCTTGATTGGGATGTAACAAGGTTTCTGTGGGTCCTGAATCCACAAAAACTGCTAACTAGGGAAAACTTAGTAATTTTCCGATTCCAACGTGTTCCTTTTGGAATTGTGACAGCGCCATTTTTATTGGCCACCATTCTGTCGCATCACTTCCAAAAGGCAAATCCAGAATTTTACAAAAAACACGCTGACAATATATATGTGGACAACTTAGTAACATCGTTGCCCACATATAACGAAGCTAAGGATTTACACGATCAGGCTAACAAGTTGATCGGGGACATATCAATGGAGTTGTCACAATGGGGCACAAATTGCATCCAATTACGCGATGACTTTGCCCCCGACCACGCATTAACAAAGCCGATTGTTAATGTTCTTGGACTTTCTTGGGACATGGACAAAGATATACTTTATCTGAGTCCGACCAAATTTAAAGACCAAGAATCCGTCTGGTCAAAGAGACTGTTTTTTAAAGCAATCTCACAATTTTTTGACCCCCACGGTTGGCTCGCTCCAGCTTTCTTTCCTTCACGAGCTTTTATTAAAAGGCTTTGGAATGAAAACTACAAGTGGGATGAATCCTTACCTCTGTCACTGCAGAAGATAGCGACAGAGCTAATACAGGATTTGTCCCAGTGCACAACTTATTGCCTTCCTCGCCAGATATACCCGGGTACATATAACCTGAATGGGGCCCAACTGCACGTGTTTGTGGATGCATCCCAGGTAGCCTTTGCTATGGTAGCATACTTACACTTCCATAACACAGAAAGCAACAAAACAATAATCAGATTTGTCATAAGGAAATCAAGAATAGCACCAATGAAAATGGTAACAATTCCCAAGTTGGAGTTGTTAGCAGCATTGATTGGAGCTAGAGGAATAAAAAACATTAGGAAACCACTAAAGTTAGAAAACTGTCCAACCTACTTATGGTCAGATAGTAAATGCGTTCTAACATGGTTGTTAGAGAGCAGAGTGTTAACACAATTTGTCTTAAATAGGGTTACTGAAATAAAATGCGTTCCCAATTTGCAATTTCGCTATGTTCTGACAACTGAAAATCCAGCGGATGTCGGATCACAAGGGGCAATGGTGAATGATTTATTCAGTACCACATGGTGGTTAGGACCAGCCTGGTTATCTGATCAACCAGACTCATGGCCACAGACTTACTTACATGTAATTCAGTCTCTACCAGACCTATCAGAGGATGAGAACACTATACCTGTATTCTCAACCTTAAGGGAGTCTTTCAAAATTTCTGACAAACTGTCCGAAATTATAGCAACTTCAACTGACCCTATATTTGACAATCACAAGACTGCCAAATTAAACAGGCAGTTGAAATCTTGTAAGGTAGCTATACCAAAGTTTGTTATGAACTCCGTAAACCACGTTTGTGAAGTCAAACTGTTTGCCACACAAGTTGACCAACAGGCTGTAGACCAAAATCAATCTGACTCTGATCTACCTCAACCTCCCGAACAAGCGAGCTCACAACAACCGCTGGATCTATCCCACAAAAGTCGAATAGACCCACTGGCAAATTCACCTTACGAGAGCTTTATACACGAACTGTTGCATACACCATTCAGCATCAACATAGACAAATTTAACAGTCTCATCAGTTTTAAGAGAATCTTTTACAATTGCTTAACAGCTCTTCGAAGATTCTCGAGAAAGCGACTCACTCGTTGTAGGTTGATTTCTCCTTGGGCAATACTGCCCAACAATTATCAGTTTGCATTACTTTGCTTCATCTATGCAGACCAGAAAAAATATTTTTCTGGCCTACGTAATACTCTTCTGTCCCATAATCCACTGGAATATGTGGCATACGAGAAGTTTCATATCACCCTTGACAAATCAGGACTACTGAGGCTGAGAAATTATTTGCCTGTAACACCTTTCACCGAAGACATTTTTCCTCCGGTGTTGTTACATCCAAAATCTCACCTCACCAAGTTAATACTGTTGAATGTTCATACACTCAATAGTCATACAGGCATTAAGTTTACACTGGCGGCCTTCCGTAGGACATACTTTGTACCAAAAGCATTAAGGATACTTCCTAAAGTATTAAAATCCTCTTGCTTAGTGTGTAAAAAGCTCAATAAGCAGCCTTTTACGCAGCCAACCCATTCTGATATCCCTGATTTCAGATTGTACCATTCACACATCCTTTCACCTATACAGTTGTTGATGTATTTGGTCCATATTCAGTCTTCAATGAATATTTACCAAAAAAGAAAAAGGCTTTGGCAACTCCAACATCACCTCCATATAAAACATGGATTCTGATCTTTACCTGTCTATCCACAAGAGCAGTGTCCTTTCTCTCTATCTCGTCTTTAACCACACAAGAAGTGTGGACGGCGTTCCAGACGTTCTTTACAGATTGTGGAACGCCAAGGGCAATCCTGTCTGACAATGCTGCCCAGTTTAGGTTAGTTGCAACCAACTTACCCCTGTTCTGGGAAGCAATCACGTCAGACAGCTCCATAAGTGACAAGCTTATGCAAAAAGGCATAACTTGGCACTTCACTCCACCTAAGGCTCCTTGGTATGGTGCGTCATACGAAAGACTCATTGGAATCTTTAAACAGGCTTTTGAAAAGGTCATGGGCCCCCACTCTCACCATCGCTTCAATTTTCAAGCAGCGCTTATAAATATACAAGTGATGATGAATGAGAGACCACTCTGTCTTGAAGTCGATGAATGTGAGCAAGCTACTTTGACGCCTGCATACTTCCTGCACACAAAGTTCAGAAATTTTACCCTTGACCTAGACAAGCCCTTTGACAAAACCACCATAACATCCAGAAACCTTCAGGGCCTCTGGAACACTGACAAGGACAACCTTAGTAAGCTCTGGGCTGTGTGGAAGGGACTCTATCTCACATACATGCGGGATAGAATCCCCAAAGGGGTAAGCAACGCTTACTTAACAGTTAGCTTCAAACCGAAAGTTGGAGACATTGTCCACGTGTTGGACATAATGACAAAACCAGGATTCTACAAGTTAGCCACTGTATTCAACCTGATCACATCTTGCAATGGCCTATTACATCACGCAGATGTTAGGCTACCCTCATCTAAAATAGTGAGTAGGCCTATTAAGTTCTTAGCTCCACTGGAGATAAGTACTGACAGTGAGGACTCTAATCCATCGTTGGATTAGAATCTATCCGATTAAGATCTGTAAAAGCAGGCATACATACACGCACTACCTACAACTCCGTGGCCAATGGCACCACTGTAGTTGTGCTATCTTTGAAGTCATGACATGCCAACCTTGCCAAATACTTACTCTACCGTCCAGCTACCTATTCAGATCAGCGGGTAGAGGTGATAGCGGATCACGATCCACACACACCAAAATTGTGATAACCTTGTCAGTGTCACAAATTCATTTAAAAAATTGCTAATTCTTACCTTTCTTCCTTACAGAGTCACTCCTTTATAGCGCTGACACCTGACTGCCCTTCCAATGAATTGTCCGGCAATTTTGTTAGACCACAAGTCAGAAGATGGGACCCACATGTGGCTCTCAACTTCAAAGGAAATAAATTTTGTTTTATTATACTTATTTTAGATTTGTGGCCCAAATTATAATCGGTAGTAATTTGTACCATATATGTATATATTTCTTGTAAATAAATATCATTTGTGTACTTGTGTGTGTATGCCAACTAATCTCTTTTTTTACAGATCTTGTAGGGACAAGTGAATCCCCGAGGATTCACGATGGACATCACCCCCAATATTGTGGGTGGGAACATCCACAATCTCCTGCGCGCCTGGCAGGCGTAAAGGGAACTCGCCTACTAAAGAAATGTTGGTAGGCGAGTGACTGGGCTGAGGAGGTCGCCGTAGTTGGTACGGATCTAGTGAGCGAGATAGGTGTGTGACAACGTATATTTTCATGTCCTTTGGAAGTTAAACACACATTAAATATAAGTGCCAAACAACTGTAGTGTCTCTGCCACTACAAGTAGTGCTTACAACAAAAATCCATTATTTAAAATATGCCTAGACTGTTCTGTGGAAATCGTTCTTAAAATTATTTGGAGTCGTGTCCAAATAATTTCAAATTTATCTGCGAATTTTTCTACTCAATTATCATCCTATTACAATAATTTGTAAAAATTCCTCTTTTTATAATGCAACATTTTTGTAAAAAAACTAGGTATTTTCAATTTATTTGTTCGAGTTCTGTGTTTCAGAAGCTTATCAAAAGATAAATTTCTAATTTAATAAAATTATTGGAGAAACCTTTCCTCTAATATTAAAGTATACTTCAGTGCGTAAATATACGTCAAAAAGGTACACAACTCAAAATATTTATGACATTCCATGATTTTTTTCTTACGTAATGGTAAGTCAGAGTTTAATTTTGTCCCATTTTGGAGAAGAAAAATTAGATCAAAACCAAAATTTATGTACAGGTTTGTTCTTGAAACTTACAAATTTTGGATTTCCTTTCAATTTTTCATTCAGAAGATATTTAAATTGCAGTATTATCTAAATTTTGATGTAGTATATCCTACAAACGTACCTACTTCTTTTGAATTATGACAGCGTCTTCTTCCAACGAAGCCGCGTACCTATTAACGTTGAACAGTTCTGTGTGCGATACGAAAGAGGTAACCATTTTTAACTTCTGACGTTTTGTTTTCTGTCTTTTTTTTATTTTTATTCTTGAATTCCCCGCGTGTCTTGAGACAAATAAATGTTTTGAAAAAATGAATCAGTAGGTACCTACGCGCAAAAATAAGTATGGAAGATAGAAATTATACGATAATTTACTACGTCAAGAGCTATAAAGGCCTTTGAAATAGTGCACACTAGTGCATCTGACTTCACCGTAAAACCTTTGCAACGGTTCATCTTGTATCGTTTTTAGATTAGATTCAACATATTGCAGAACTGGGTCAGTTACAAAAAGTACGAGTACCTATAATTTGGTACTCATCTCATAGTTACCCAAAAGTAATGTAAAAAACATTCTTAAAAAAGAAAAAATGTTTATAATTCGAGTGAAGTGCTGTTAGTATGCATCGCTGCTGCCTTTTACTCTATTTTGTCTTTTAAGATTTCTCGTTGTTGAATCATTTTTGCTCGTGCAACTTACGTCAAGAAAAGTGAAAATCTGTGTTCGTCGTTATAAGGTTACCGTATTTCTACATGAAACATCCGGAATTAAATGCCATTCTTTACCTATTCATTACGTTCAAAAGTTCTTCTTCTTTTATTTTCGTGCTCTCGAAACATTTCCTTTATTATTTCATTCTGACGTTTCTCCTCTCGCACCAAGCTCCAACCATAAACATAATTTTATTCTTTCTCACTATTTCCTATTCTTTATCAACTCTATATTTGTGACGCAATAGAGAAAGTGAAAATGTCATAAATTTTTTGCTCCTGGAGATATTCTCTTTTTGATTTCATTGATTTATTTTTCTTTTCGGTATTTCATCTGATATTTCTAAATTATGTACATTTTACGTGAGCAGTATGTATTGTTCGTGTTCGGCAGGACCTTCTTAATCGATGACCAAACTGAACAGACACTCACCCTAATTAAACATCTGCTTTGAAGAAATTCGACTTTGGATGGCGCTTGGTGATATGTTTATGGTAAAGAAATACCTTTTTGAAACGTTTATGCTTTAGTACCAAACACAATTCTCTTCTGCGAGATGCATTTATGGCGTGACTAGTGTATTACTCGATGATATTTTAATTCTTGTTGAATTTTCTTTTTTTAGCTCAGCGTATCTAGCTTAAAAAAAAAAAAAAAAAAAAAAAAGTAAAAATAATAAAATTATAACTTGACAGCTTTTTTTTTTTTTTTTTTTTTTTTTTTTTTTTTAAACCTACTATACATGGAAAGAGGTTCTCAAAGTGAAGTGAATTCATGATATGGAACATGATGCAAAGCAAGATAATTATGGAATTCATAATAATGAATGCGTAACATTTATTGAGTTTTTATGTAGGTTTTCATGGAAAATTTACGTTCTTATTAGATATTACCTAAACTAAATCTCATAAAACTAAATGTATACAGGGTGGAGGTGAATACGTTTTTCATTTCATGACCATAGGAAACTTTTGGCACACAAAGCTCATATTCATAGCCTATATACAAATCTTGTTTACGCATTACGAATCGCAATTTTTATTCTTTTGTCACGAAATTTGGTATATAGAGGTTTGTATCCAGACGAAGGTGTGACCTATTGTTTCGATTCGGATCAATTTTGAACTTTTGGAGATTTAATGGCTCTATAATGCCTATTTTGCAAACCGTAATCATGAAATTCGGAACAAACGCTGATTATGTACTATTCTATCTCGTTGCCAAATTTAGTTTCAATCGGCTGCACGGTTCATGCGTAAAGGCAAATGCAAAGAATGTTAAACTTTGCTAGAATGAGAAGATAAATTCCAGATGAACCAAATAAGCTTGATGGAAAGAAGGCTTACTGTTATTTTATTTGCTAAATAATCACTTATTAACCTGTTTCTATATTTGATTGTATTCATGTCTTCTTGTCTTGTAATTTATAACTCAACTATACTATTCATTATGATTAAATGAATCTTCTTGACGTTTACTTTTAAAAGTAATTTTTATATAAATTTTTCCATTTTTAATTTTTTTGTTGTAGTTTTCTTCTAACTTAACGATTAGTTTTTGAAAAGAAAACACTACATTTTCTAGTACAACTTGCTCCGCTGAAGTTTTTCTTTGTTTTTTATGTAGATTTTCGAAAAAAATATACGCATATTAAAATTTATCTTGTATTAAGACCCAGGGTCGCAGGTAAATTTGTTTTTCGTTTCTAGACCACAGGAAACTTTAGGTACTATTACCTGAAATTTATACAGGTACTATATATATATACACATATACATATCTGTTCAACACGGTGTCAGTGGCGGATCTAAAAGGAGAAATGGGGAAATTTTTCCCGAAACTCCAAAACAAAGGGAAAAAATTAAAGTATAGTCACAGAATCCAGATAAAAATTGTCAAAAATTTGTTTAAAAGAAAAAAGAAAAAATTCTCCCACAAAATTTTTTGTTACTGCCCCAAAAAAAGACGCTCCGGATCCCTCAGTGCCCGGTACAAGTCGCAATTCTTATTGAATAGTCGTGAAATTTGGTACACTTATTCGGATCTGGACAAGGAAGAACCTTATCGTTTTTTGCCCAAATAGGCTGGACGTACCTTCTTGTATATACTATTATGTTGAATTTTTAGGGCTTAAATGGTTCCGAAGTGGATAATTTTCAAGCAATAGTCACCAAATTTGGTACTGACATTGAATATATTATATTTTAATATTCTGAAAATTTTCTTTCAATCGGCTTGACATGATTTGAAAAATCTTCAATTATTCCTTAGAAGAAAGGATAGTTCCAGATGAAACAAAGAAGCTGTGTAGAAATCAGGATTGCTGTTATTTTATTTAATAAGCAATCATTTAATAACTCACGTTCGTTTTTTATGACATCACAATACAATTATTCATTGTAAATTACCTTGACAATTCATTTTAAACCTATTCACCTACTTTTTAATTAGCATTCTATCAAATATTTTTGATATTAATTTTAAATTTATTCTATTTAAGAAAACTTACATTTTCTATCGTGGCGTGCAGTACCTAAGTTTTTTTTTTTAACATGTTTAACTTCATAGAGGTTCGTTTCAAAACTGTTATTAAATGGTCTGTCATCAACAACATCGACAATGTGTGCGCGCACCCATTCTCCCACCTCCAAGGGTTTCAAAAAACCAAATTTCGACTTCTCTATTTTATTGTATGATACATTGGGCATATTTTTAAAGATGCTAATTTCAAGTTTTACATTTATATTTTCATTTGACTCATTCCTTGATCAAAGGGGACAAATTTTGACTTTTCATATTTTATTGTGTGATATATCATTCAGTGTGGTTTTAAGGAGCATAATTCGAAGGTAATCATTTTTTCATTCTACCCATTCTTCTACCACAGGGGCTACACAAGTGGATTAAATTTAATTTTTCATATTTTATTATGTTATACATCGTCGAGTATGTTTTCTGAGATGCTGAGTTGGAATTTGACAATCGTTATAATAGTATCTAATCAACATGTACTATATTTTTTGTAATTAACGTTAAGTGATTATTATCAAATGCGTTGAATTAACTACGAGTGATAGGTAATGATAATATTTTTATTTTATTTATGATACAGAAAAGGTAAATGTAGAGGATGATATTTTAATACTTATTATTTATCATATAGAAAAAGATAGGATAGGGGAAAGGCATTTCTCAGTTCTCATCATTATTACTGACGCACCAGTGACAGATCTAAGGCGAGTAGCTGGGCGGCCGCTTCCCCCTTGGAATTCTTAAAAATTCATGGGAATACAATCCTCTTCCATGATGGAAAGAAAAAACTGCAACCTGCTAGACTTTTTTCAAAAACTTAATTCAAGTTTTCAACAAGTTGGATCAGTTTTGAACTGGGAAGAGTGTAAATTGGCACTATTAATGTGGGAGAAATACCCAGGGCCGTAACTAGGTACATGTAACCCGTGTATTTGCACAGGAAGGTAACATCCAAGACTGGCATACTGGCAAAACAAAAAACAAAAAACAAAAAACTCAAACATACGTTGTCTTGGCGACGACGAAGAATTTCACTCAAAAAGTTTGTATGCACAGGGCAGCAAAAAAGCTATTTACGGCCATGTAGACACGTACCTAAGCACTTCTTCCTTTTGACGATTTTGTTTTGGCTGACATGAAACTGACATTCTATAATATTCTCTACAATATTTCTTTTAGCTCAGAAAGAGGTTGACTTTTTTATTACCTTCTGAAACTTCAATCATTTTTCTCCATTCTCCATTGTCTATTCTATTACTATTATATTATATCAGATAGATACATGGATTTTCTCTAGAATTACTGAATTAAGACAGATTTTTATGTTGGAGTTAGGATAGGTAGTAAATCTTTACTATATTTTTGAAAATGACATAAACATAAGTAGCTGGCATTAATTTGAGGTAGAAATAGATTTATAGAATATAAAATGGCTAAATTTAAAACCACAAAAGGAAAATATATGCCAAACAATTCTTTAACAATTTTAAAGAAAAAAAAAAAAACAATTTAATATTCTCTGATAAAAATATCTTGCTCCAAATTCTTTCAACTCTGTACCTGTATCTACTGCAATGCCAGAGAGAACTTTTTTGTCACGAAACGTTTGAAAATCTATTTAAGTTTTACTGGCTAAGTTTGACATTCAGTGGCATAAGGTGAAATGGAATGAAGTAAAATTTTGAAAGGTTTCATAGAGCTACAAAAAAAGTGAATAAATTAGGGAAAAAAATAACAGACGGACAAAAAGTGAAAGAAAAAGTGAAAAATAAAATTTAAAACCGTTTCCAGAAAAAAATTCTGCCACTGTTGATGTGTAAAACAATGCAACAACAAAAGTTAGGGTCTAGATCTGTGAAAAATTATTTCCCAGTTTTAATTTAGATACAGTTTTAGTGTGGTTTTAGTACTGCGAAAAGGGAAAGCCAACTGTACTTATCAAGCCACGAAGTGAAAATCACATCACAAAATTAGTAACAGGAACATCAGGTTCTGAGAAAACCAGAGTTTCTAAAATTTGTTTTTAATTTCCTCATTCTTTGAAATAAAATGTATTAATCATTTTCATTATTTTTAATCTGTTGGTCCCCCCACTGTAGTTCTACTTCATTGTTCGATAAGGAAAGTTATAAAGTTGACTTTGAAAGAGAAATAATTTAGAACAATAAATTTAACTAAAAAAATTTTTTGTAGGAATGACACGTAATGTGAACTTGCTTATATTTTCTGGAAAAAAACTCTTGCATTTTCCAGTTCTACCATGGTAAATCGAACAGCCTCGTCACAGTTCTAATGCCGCATCCCACTTTTTGTCGTATAAAACACAGCTAATTTTGGGGAGAAAATATTGTTTGGCTCTAATTTATATTAATAGAGAAATGAAACTCAACCTCACAGATATAACTGACCATTTTGCTTAGATAAGCCCCAAACGCATGGAGGTTCTTGACTTCGGTGAAAATTTTATCTTGTTTTATTTTTGGAATATTTTGAACAATATATTATCAAGATTAAAATATTGTAAGTTTCATAATTGTGTAGATAAATAATTTAAATGAAAACTATGACGCTAAGAAAACAGTATGTGCTCGTAGGAAAAACTCATGTAAGTTTAGGATAATATACCACTTGGCTAATATTATCTACGTATTCTTGAAAAAAAAAATCTCGCTATACGTGACAAAATCCTAGATCCGCCACTGATTGACAAACTACAAGTTATACTCATTCAAAATACCACAAAAACATGATAATTCTCAATGTAATATGATGAGATCTTCATCGGTAAGGTGAAACCTGTTGATTTTTTCTCTGGTTTTTATTTCTCGTAATGAACCCATGCAACATTAATTGACACAGACCTGTAGCACTTTTTTCTATATGGAATTTTCTGTACGCCTGCCCTTTAATTTTGTTTGAACTTTCATGTCCTTTTGAAGATTTTTCTCGAGATGCTCTACTGTTGTAAGTACTGCAGTAAGTACCACTCACCTTGTTTATTTTTGAGTTCATATTCCGTTAAATTTTGTTCGGAAGTATAGCTTTTACATTAGAATATTTTTTCCTACGGCTTTCTCTTCGAGTATTGAACGCAAATTGAGAAATCCCCCTCCCACAATTAAAGCCCCTAAACGATTCTCTGCACCCGCCTAGTAAATATAATTGATTATTAAATAACGATTACAACACACGATAAATTCTACTCAGAGTTATGTAAATCTCGATTGCCTATAACTACACGGTTCCTCCTAATAATGACGAATTGTCCAATTTCGTATGGAGATAAGAGTCTGTTTTTCCTCTCCAATGATTTTTAATAGAAAGTTTTAAGTTCACGAAGCGAAAGTAATTCATTTTCAAAGTACCCAACTTTGAATAAAGAAAAAAAAAGTAAAGTTTTTTGCCATTCTTGTAGTGAATCCTAACGAAGCTAATGAATAAATGGAAGGCTGTATAAATGTACATTACATGTTTTTTTGTTTTTTTTTTATTGGAATATTCAATATTGAACCGATGACTTTGATCAAAAATTCGTAGTAATAGAGCGCGCTATGAGAAGGTTGAAGTAACAAAAAACACGTAAAATGATTTCAATGGTAAAAGTTTTTTAGTGTTCTTTTAAATTGCCGTCGGTGCACCAGCTGTTGGTGTACGCTGAATGCGTTGCAGTTTCCTGTAAAACTTTCAAAAAGTAAAAAATTATAAAATTGCCCCACGTTATTTTTCCATCGAGCATGTATCCGAATTTTCGCGTATAAACTAAATGAAAAATGTGGAGCAGTCATTTCTAACGACATTTTCACTTAATTTCATTTCTGCTCGACGTCATTTTCGTAAACGTTGTAAAGAAACGGTATAGTGGCATTTTACTATTATAGTCTTTTCATCATTTTTATCGAACAGATTTTCTTTTGCTTTTTTTATGTGAAGATTTAGACTACTCAAACTTTTTTCACAAATATGTATTTAGGTCTGCATAATGATGTGTTGATTTGACGAGTATTTTCGTTCAATTCCACTCCAAAATATTATGTAGAACTAAAAAATTGTTTTTTTATGGTGATTTGTTGTTCCCACTCCTTTTCAATAGTTAATGGATATAGATGTTGCAATATTTAGTTTCTGTGGATAAATCTCTCGGCAAAGGTTATTAAATGGAAGTGAGGATGGTAACTAAAGATTTGCATAATGTAATAATAGATATTCTACAAATTTCCAAGTATCTTTGCAACAATACATTGGGAAATTTGAAATTCGAGTAGGTTTATAATTTTTTTTTTTTTTAGAACCAGTTAACTCGCAGCTCTTATTTGGTCTTTGGCCAAAGAGGGATTGCAAATTAACTACACCAAGTGGCTGTTAACTGATTGTTGTACAGTTTTTCTGGAAAAAACCTAAGGGGACAAAAATTATGTTGTAAAAATAATTAATAATAGTCCAAAGTGTGGAACTTTCAGAAGTTTTTAATAACTTTAGTTTTAAGTTGGGAGAATATGGCAATAATTCTCCGAAGAGGCTATATGATTTTCTGGTTCCTCAAGAAGTTCCAAATTTCTAAAGTATAAAACATGTGAAGTGAAACCTAGCGAACTTCATACCACTCATACTGAAACATGTAACCTAACCCGCAATTGGGATCCTAGCGCTTTGATGATGCTGTCGTGGTAAACTCGGTAACTATTTATGGGTCTATCCATATACGAACCAAAAACAAGTCTAAATTCTGTTTCCAAAATCATATAAGGCAATATCATTTATGTCACAATTCAACTATCAGTAACCTTACTGGGTGGCTAAATACTAATGAAAAATATTGAAAAGCATAGAAATATAGGAATTTTTAATCCTAATTATCTTAAAACAAAAGATAGCTACTTGTTCGACCTAAATGAAATTATAGAGGAAGTTTCAAGGGAATAAAATTAGCTAAAAGACAAGAAATTTAAGTCCTGAGAAGCTGAGAAATTGATTTAATGTTATCAGTGTACTTAACCCCAAATACAACTAATAATGCTGCTCAAAAACACCAATTTGAGGCACGATTTCATGTTCTTCTTCATTACTCTCAGCTTCTAAGACTCAAAGTTCTTGATCTTTGACTTATTTTATTCGTTCAAGCCTTTTGTAAAATTTCATTTATTTCGAATCAGTAGCTATCACTTATTTTAAGATACTTGCGACCTAAAATTTGAATATTCAAGATGCTTTGTATTTCAGCCACCCATTGAGATATTGTTTTCAGTTGTGACGTCATAGACGTTGCTTTATAATAAAAATTTTCTCTATATCCTATTCACTTTAAGAACGACATGAAGTCACTCGCAGGTTGTAGATGAAGAGGAAAGGAAAAAACAATAATTCACCATTATGTGGCCCAGAAAGTTATAAATTTTCAATTTCAATGATGAATTTATTACGTTCAACTATGCTAGTATGTGTAATGATGTGTCGTTCTTAAAGTGAATGGCGTATAGTGAGTGTTGAACTTTTAGAAAAATCAGATTCAAATAGACAGATATTTAAATGAAATTAAGTTCGACGTTATTTTTGTTTATGCCCAGTAAATTCCTAGGAATCAGTTTTACATGATCGGAGGCAACTCAAACCAAGTGACCTCGTTAATTCCTAAAATTCATTTATCTAGGAAAAATAGTTAGTCTTTAGTACGAATAAAGCATGAGCAGCCTTATGCTTTACTTGTACGATTACTTGATCGATACCTATACGCAAACGAAGATTTAATCGTAAGCTGATGCAGAAAAAAAAGCGCTTTGACTAAAATTAGCAACGTCAAATTTTATCGACAGCCACTGTCAACGTCCCAAACTGCACCTAGCCCACTGATTTTCTCCTTTTAAAATTGGTTGTTGCTCGCAAAACATTCGAATCAAAACAAAGGATTTGTCGTTTAATTGCGAATGGAGGGGTGGTTGTTAGTGGTAAAATATTCGGCGATGGTTAAAAGTTCTTACTCAAACTTGTCACCTAATCTGACACATTAACTCGCCAACAGCTATCCACAGATTTGGGACCATAAAACGGTGCCGTGATAAAGTTGTGTGAACAAAATTGTGGGATAAATTATCGTGATTAATCTGCCATTATGCTGACAAAGCGCGAAATCCCCGCAGCTCTCTCGTCTATCGTCGCCTTTTTCGTTTCCGTATTTCAACGGCTGTGACAAAAAGGAGACAAACAAATAGCGTCGGCGGCGACGGCGGTAAAATATTGACGCGAAATTTTTATATTGTAGGAACGCGAAAAAGAGAGAGAGCGAGGGAGTGAGGTGGAGGTCTTGAATCCTTTTTTAGATAGTCGTTTTTCGATGGGGTGAAAAAAAACTACCTCGCCAAGAAATCGTATCGAAATGGTGGTCGTGTCCAGTTTGTGATTGTTGAATCTCGTATATATTTTTTCGTTTACGAAACGCTAGGACCCACACTTGAATTAAGTGCAGGTAGCTACGTTGTAAAAAAGTGTACAGTATGGCCTATCCGTTAAATGAGTTGCGACGAAAGTCAATGACCGATATGTGCGGTAAATATACAGGATGGAAAAATGAAATAGAAAGTGAAAAAAAAACGAGAAAAAAAAGGAGAAGTTTTTCGATTCGAATAGCGAAATACAATTTTTGAAAGATATCGCCCGCCGGCGCATTCGTGGGTATGAGAAAGTAGAAATTGATAGCGATAAATCAACGTCCGCAAAAGCCTATTTTTCTTTTAAAACGTTTCCGTATTCGTTTAGTATGCTGGAGGATGAACTCTTAACAATTTACTATATATGTGTGTGTGTATATATATAGTGTAAAAACATACGCACGGTTTCAGTTTTTCCACAAAGACGATTTTAGACTGATGTCGGAGTACGAGAATTTCATCCGACAATCCTACATATTATAGTCTATTGCTTCTTTGATCGTTATTTTGTTGAAAATATTTTCTATATTCGTCGATTTTCTAACAGAAATGAGTCTATTATGAGAGGTGGGGCTCGCGGAATATACGTACGATAGCCTGAAGGTAATTTATTTCGAATCGTGGAACTCCAATTCTTCATTTCTTTGCCAGCGTTGTTGTCGGCTATTTTCAAAACGTATACTCTGTTTTTCTTCTCAACTCGAAATTTCGTTTTTCTCGATTTAACTTTCAATTTTTAGCGAAATCTATCTTCGTTTTTGTGTGGTAGCTCTTCCCCTTTCGACTCATCTTCACAATGCTATAATATCTGTAGTATTTACAATAAAATGTTATTTTTGTTAGCTATAGGCCTATTACGGTTTTTTTTAAAGTTGTTTTCCTCTGGAAAAAAGTAACTTTCAAAACAATTAGCATTCATATGCTTCCCCAACCCCCTTATGAAAAAAACTATCCATCGATCCCAGGTAGTACCTACCTATTTAAAGAAATGTGTACGTCCCTACGTAGTACATCAAAAATATTTTCGTTTTTTTCGCAGGCGGTGCTTATTTTGTCAAGAATTTTGTCTTATTTTCAGCTTCTTCCCTTGAGGAAGAAGGATCATCGGTTTCACTCGAACAGTCACTCTTGTTTTTTGTAATTTGAAAAATATATAATACCTGTTGCTCAAAATCGAGAAATTTTTTTGTGTAATTGTCGGTACATTATTTATTGTTCAATCACTAGTTGGTAACACTGTATCGTCATTCTCCAGTTCCTATTCAGTTGCGTCATCTATCTGTTCAGTTAGTGAGTTATGTCCATACATGTGATTATCTCTCTCTCAATTAAATTCATTTATTAGTGCGGTACTTGTGTTTTTCACTTTTAATTATTCTCCGGTGTTAAATTAATTGTTTGTCTACCTCATACTTCAACAAACTCCAAGCCCCCAGAGTCCAACATGGTGGAGGCGCCAGGTACCTCACAAGAAGATGGAGTCAACAGTTCCAGAGGTAAAAACAT
Organism: Ericerus pela; assembly: GCA_011428145.1. NCBI lineage: Eukaryota > Metazoa > Arthropoda > Insecta > Hemiptera > Coccidae > Ericerus > Ericerus pela. Next base: position 1,358,053 of record WOFM01000292.1, on the reverse strand, counting down.
GATGGTACTCGAATTCTGTAAGTATGGTGTAGGAGTAAAAAGAAGATGGTTATGTGAAATTTATTTATTTATTAATAGTATTTGTAATGGTGTTCGTAATTGGCGTGATAATTAAGTGGTGATACAATAGTTAATTAAGTGGCGTGATTTAAAGGCTGTCGACAGCAAGGTATGAGGCGCGTAATATTTCTATGGTGTGGTGTGTAATTTTATTGTCTGGCGTGTAAGTTGTTCATTGTGTGGTGTGAAGTTTTGATTGTATGATGCGTAATTTTAATTGTGTGGTGCGTAATTTTTGGTTGGTGATATGTGGCGTAAATTTTTATTAAATGACAGGTGACGAAATAACAGGCGTAAATCAAAAAAAGTGTACACTATAATTGATCGATCTTTTTTTTTTATTTGTTATTTAAATGGAGAAATTTCTAGGTGAATGGAGATGAACGGAGATGGCGTAAAGTCTAGTTAATTTATTTATTTAAGTCGTCGGTCTTTATTTGAAACCGGGAAAATGAAGATGTAATGGTGATCTTTTTAATTTGGAGTATAAAAAAAACAGGTGTATAACAATGGTTAAAGGGTGAGATGACGTATATGTATTTATTAGAAGAGGTGAGCGGAGAATTGGCGGTAAACTGGTGTAAAAACCCTTCAGTTAAAATGGCGATTATTTTTGTCTCACTCTATTAAAAATAGCCAAACGGAGAAGAAGGAAGGTTGAAAGAAGAGAATAAAAAAACATATATATAATTGTGCGGCGTGATACTGGTTGTCATCAGTATACACCCACACACAATTATAAAAGACGGAGAAACTTATTATTGTAGTGGTGCAAAATAAATAGTCGGCAGACGGTGAAACATATGTGTATTTTATTTTAGTTGTGTGTTAGTATTGGTGAGGCAGTTGACGGAGAAGACAGAAACGTAATAGTAGACAGTGACAAGGCAAATAGTAAAGATAGGAGAATGGGAATTATACGTACACACACACACACACACACACACCCACACACACACACAAATATATATAGGAGTTTATCTGGTGAAACGTATATTGTGTGTCAATGAATAAGATAGTTCTGTTCATTGTTGGATATAGGCAAAATACATGAACGTAATAATGTGGGAATTTTTTATTGCCCCTTGATGAATAAATATATATATATAGTAAATGGTGTATGAGTAACTATGGGAAACGGAGTAAAACTTAAACAAAAGAAATAGACATGGCCAATCAGAAGCTAGGGTTGTGATCAAACTATTTTCTCAATGATTTTTATTGGTGATCTATTGTTTGGAAGTAATTGATGACACATATATTGCTATATTGGGGATTGCTCATTTCTAGGCTCATATTATTACGCATTTAGTCAGTCACTGTCAGTTCTTGTTTTGGCAAACATCGTATTTATGTCCTGTTAATTGCATTCAGTCGGCGTTAGTGCATATTTTATTAATGTTAATGAGCTTTAGTGCAAAAACCTTCGAACTTTTAATCATTTTCGTCTTTTATTTCAAATTTTGTTCTCGCCTTTTCTGTTCTTTCATAATTATTTCGTGTATTTTATTAATTGTTTCGTAATCCATTTCTCACTTTTCTTGTTGGCCATATATTTCGTCGCCAGTCTTAGAGATTTTTGGTTTGAATTTAGGTAGTATTGAGCAGATTGGTAAGTTTGTAAATAGTTTTTCTTACATTCTTTGGAATTTTGTCATGATAGACAATGATGTTTTCAAGGTTTGGTTCAATTTTATTATTATTATTTGAGCAAATAGTTTCGATCACGACTTCCGCTTCGATATCGATATGTATAATTATATAAGAGGAAATTTAAAAAGGATTTAAGAAAAAGGAATAAATAAAAAGAGTGGTGAAAAAGGATAATATAAATAATAATGGAGTGAACGGAGAATAATTTTACGAATATTCGTGCATAATTAAATATATATATGTGAATAATTTAATAATATTTTTTGAAGCGGCGAAATAATAATATTTTTTATGTGCTGTAATAGGAAGCGATATAGGTGATTTTTCTAAAACTAGAGTATAAATAAAATATCGATAGTTAGGGGACCGTCGTTATCGAAATTATTGGTTCCATTTTATCTGATTTAATCGGTTGCTCTTTTATGACGGAGAAAAATGGTGATGTGTAATTTGGTCTCCCCGATAAAATTGATAAACGGCGAAATGGAGAATATATTTATTTATTTATTTATTTATTTTTTATTTATGTAATGGTACGGATCAAGTACTCAAATACCATTATGGCTCATATAAACGGAGTAGTGTGAAGGATGTTAAATATTTTTTTTTAGGAGAATTTATAAATGTACTAGAAGGAAAGTCTTTTTAAGTACTCGATCCACACGATCTTTGGTTGTAAGTTGGCTGTATGGAAGGACGTTGCGTTCGTGGATGGAAGTACAGTCGACTAACTGCCTTTGAAGGGTACATGTGTGTTCCATGTATCTAAAGAAGGTGGTGTTTCGGGCTGTGAGTGGCGAAGTTCGTGACCCACAGTTCAGAAGCATGAGTCGTGCTCCTTTTTCTGTTAATTATTGACTTGGCGTTGATTCATCCGACTAGAGCCTACCGGATTTAATATTTACCTAGAACCAAACCTTACCACAATATAATATATCTATTTATTTTCCCGATATTTTCCTTTCCTTTATCAAATATTTTGTTACAATGAACTTGTATATTTTACCTAGTAAAATGGCAAATGGTAGAAAGCCTAAAACTAAATCCGGGGAAAAATCGGGCACGCGAAGCCACAATCAAAGGGGCGGTCAAAATTCAAGCAACCGTAATATTCACGAAAGTAATAATAGCGAATCTGATCGTGACAAGCCCTACATCTCTGAGAATGATATCGAAAATATATTGATAAGTGAGGATATGGAGGTTGATGTAGAGGTGGACTTAGAAACTGAAAAACGTCTTTTAGAAAATAAAAATAAAGGAACCACGGGTGAGATCTTATGATTCTTTCAAGGTCGCAACATATATTTACATTTTTCACAAATAATTTACTGAATGGAGGGAGTAATAATGTGACGTCACGTTAATTAATGCGGTATAATGTATAATTATTCCTTCTAGTTAAAACAAAGGCGCAATTGAAAGAGGCACCAGTACGTAGACCAAAAGCTTCCGCCGTAAATAATGGGGAGACTCCTCGGAAGAAGCTTGATCAGTCTGTTAAGGCCAAGACCACAGTATCTAAAACTATTCCTAAACTTATCGCGAAACCAATACCTACTTCCCAATATAAAATCCCAAAAATATCTAAACAAATGGTGAGCAAGGCAACCCAACAGGCGCTGGCTGCCAAACCTACAAATGAGTCCTAAAAGCTGGAATATACTTTTCACAGTGGTGATGAAAAAGTTAGGCTTAAATAGTGATGTAAAAGACCCATGTTTATTTACTTGGAAAAACGGAGATAAATTTATAATCCTTCTAGCTTATGTAGACGATATTCTCATAGCTGGAAATTGTTCAATTTCGATTGAACAATTAAAGGAAAAATTTAGGAAAATATTTAAGTTTTCCGATATGGGAACTCCCCAGGATTACTTAAGTATTGAAATTAATAGAAACAGGAGTCAAAATAAAATGGAGTTAAAACAAACACGATTTATTAATAAATTATTAATGAGATTTGAAATGGAGGATTGTAAACCTTGTAAAACGCCTATTGTAACTAGACAAGTAAAAAGGAGGAATGAGAATAATTATGAACCTAAAAATTTAAATAAAACAGGAGAGAAATATCCATTTAGAGAAGCAGTTGGTTGCTTGTTATATTTAACCGGTGGAACAAGACCCGATATAGCTTTAGCTGTTAACCTAATGAGTAGGTGTCAAGGTAATCCAACTGAAGAGAATATACAGGAGTTAAAAAGAATCTTCAGATACCTAAAATACACTGAAAATCTAGGTCTAACTTATAATGGAAAATACAATAATATTATAGGATATTCTGATGCTAGCTGGGGTGATTGTCCTGAAACAGGAGCATCTACAGCAGGACATTTAATTAAATTATTTGGAGACACAATAATGTGGAAATGTTATAAACAACGGAGAGTAGCAACTTCTACGTGTGCAGCGGAGTATGTAGCGATGAGTGAGTTAGCCAAAGAGTTAGCTAATCAAGCCGAAATAACGGAGAAAATTATAGGTATCTCATTTCTACCTGCACAAATTTATTGTGATAGTCAATCGGCAATAGACGGAGCTCAGATGGTAGGAGCACCAGGTTTAAAGTACTTACATACACAATATCATTATGTATGTGAAAGTCAACAACTTGGTGAATTTACTAGATTAATATTAAACTATGAGGACAGCATCTATCATTCCATAACGGAGAAATAAATAACATATATCATAACTAACAAATTAAATAAAACACATATATACATATACTCACACATATTTTCTTAAATAGTAATACCTAGTATATTGTTTCAAATTAAAAACAATACGAAAACGGCGATCCTTAGAGTGATCCAGAATGCCTGATTATTATTTTTAAGATTTATTATGATTTCTATTATGTCTATTCCTGTGATATCATATATATTTTCTTTTGTCTGAATTCATGTTCCTAATTATGTCATTTGTGTGTTCTATATATATTATATTTTTCTATTCTTTCTTACATTTGTTGAGCTCACTAACCTACAATAACTTTACTTATAACACAAACGGAGAATATGATAAATTTTAGGAAGAATATAATGGAGTACTATACATGTACATATTTATACATCTTGAACAATATTTCATTAAGAAGTCTTATGGTGGCTTAAGGCAATTTAATGAAATGTTCATGATATTTTCTATACTCTTTTGGATATACTTTTTAATAAATATAAATAAAATCGTAGAGGTTTTTCATCTACTCCAGTAGATTTTCCTCTACACAACTGGTGGACCAAGAGGTTTTTAGTTTATCCTTTTTACATAAATATACATTAAATTCATAGATAAAAAGGATAAACCTTTTCCTCTTAATTTTCTTTAAATATATCTTCATATATACATATAATTCTTTCGGCCAAAGAGGTTTTTATTTATGTAATATAAAGTTTTCCTCTTTAACTAATATTTATATTGTATAACAATTTTATTGTTATTTGATTTTGAATCTTTGTATTTTTTGATCTATAAGGAGTTTTTCATGAAAAAAATGTTTTCTCCTATTTTTATTTTTTATCGCACTATGTACTTTTTAATAACTATACATTGTTCAATCACTATATCTTATATATCATGTAATATGCATTTCATATGTATTTCATATTTTCAACGTCATAATTGAACAAGAAGGGAGTGTCGGTACATTATTTATTGTTCAATCACTAGTTGGTAACACTGTATCGTCATTCTCCAGTTCCTATTCAGTTGCGTCGTCTATCTGTTCAGTTAGTGAGTTATGTCCGTACATGTGATTATCTCTCTCTCAATTAAATTCATTTATTAGTGCGGTACTTGTGTTTTTCTCTTTTAATTATTCTCCGGTGTTAAATTAATTGTTCGTCTACCTCATACTTCAACGGACTCCAAGCCCCCAGAGTCCAACAGTAATCAATAAGGCTTACCTATCTGCTGTATATGTACTTGGTTAAAATGTAATTCATAGTTAAAAAAGGTTTTTTATCTGAAATATGTTTAAGTGAGCCTTTCAATTAATGATAAAACTGCTTCACTTACTCATACCCTGTTCTTCCACCATGATGAGCTATAATGTGTGACTACTTTTAGTTTATTCAGTTTTCCTCAATAGCTATGAGTGACATAAAATGTAGGTAAGTAAGTACTTCCTACAATAAGTTTCGATAGAAAACGAATTTTTGAAAGATAAGATTTTATTTATTCTTTGTGGCTTTAGCTTCATGCGAAATAAACATTATTTTGTTTGGGAAGGTTGGCTGCAGTATTAGTATATTTTAAAATCGCAGTAGTGAGTAGAATAAAAGCTTATAAAAATAATATACATAAAATTTGTTACGAAAAAGTTTTCAACACACTATTTTCATAACTATCATGAGGGTTGAGTTACAGGTTGATGAAAAAGTATACTGTATATATGTTTTTTAAAATCATAATAATCTGCATTATTTTTTTAATTATAAGCTGAAAATGAACATATTTTATTATTTTTCTGATGGTAAATTTCCGTAACTAGGGACACCTCGCATGAACAAACCCAAAATATGATGAACAGAGCTACAGACTACCTACATATTGATGAGAAATATTATGCTAATTTCTTTGTCCATCGTTATGTATTTTATTTTAACTTTCAGGAAAGCTCTCTCTATTCGGTAAAAACATGAGCATGGGTTTGAATTATTTAAAAAAAAGTATTAGAAAATAAAATGAAAAAACCATTCTAATTGTGAGGCCAGCTTGGGATACAAACTCACCCCTCCAAGCATGAGGATCAATCACGCTACCCATGCGCCAGAACTTCAATGATAAAATACAGAACAAATACATTGGATCCTATATTACAATTCGAGAAATAATTGTATGTATGTATGTATGTATGTATGTATGTATTTATGTAACCGCATTCTACAGAACTAGACCAACAATGGAAAAGTGTTTTTGAGTACAAAAAAAAGGTTCTAGATAGGTTCCGAGTTCCAAAAAATTTGTTGAATACTCTATCTTGCCTAAAAAAAAAACCTTACAGCTACGTCACTAAAAATGAAAGAATATTTTTTACAGAAGAATAAGTTTTTTGCATATGGATAATTGGTTTTTAGGTGTTCTTATTTTTTTAGGTCTTATTTTTACTCTTTGCCAGTTTTTATTTTTTGAAAAATTATATTTTTCCCTATTTTTTACACCTGCCTTAAACAAAGTTGACTATTACACTACGTATATCAGTTTCTTGCCCATTAACCTTCTGTCTGTGACTGTCCTCCATCGTTTTTGTCCTTATTCACTCCTCTACTCCTTTTGTTTTTTAAAATTCTCCAAATTTTTTTTTCAAATTAGACAGATTTTATCCTCCTATTTTTCCTCTATCTAACAATACACTTCACAGCTATGTCACTGAAAAACAAAAACCGTATTGTTTGGCCAAGAATCAGTTTGCCGCACATGCATCTTCAGTCTGCAAGCGTCTTTACTTTTTCCGCCCTTATTTCCACTCTTCCATCAATTTTATTTATTTTTTAATTAGATTCTTCTCATCTACACTTGAAACTCTTTCAGATGAGACCTGTATTAATAGTTCCCGAGAATAAAGGAATAGAAAAAAACAGCTTGCGTGTTAATATATAGATTAAAAATGCGAAGTATCGAAATTTTTTGGTTCTTGTAAAATGCTTTATCCTATGTAGTATGAATAAATGAAAAACGAATTTGTGACTAATTGTCTCATAAAAATTAGTCCGTATTAAAATAGTAATTTGTAATAAAAGAGTAAGAAGTAGGTGATTTTGCACGCGACCCTCCCGAAAAACAATTTAAAAAATCAAATATTTGTTTGTTTTAGAGCCAAATAATAATGAATGATTTTACTTTTTTTAACCAAAAAATTTTCGCACCCCTCATTCCTCAACTTTGGAAAAAATTATTCAAAAAATTTTTTTAGAGTCAAATAATTGATTTAATAATTTTGCTTTAAAAACAAAAAAACAACTGAGAAAGTAGTCGAGCCGTACAAGAAAGTGAACGGTCCTTGCGAGAAAGTCAATTACTAGAAACTGCGCGTGTGCCCAACAATATTTTTAGGCGTCATATTGAAATTCGCTTTTTTTTGTTCAGTAAAAGAGCATTAAAAAAACGTATTTTTCGGGTAAGTGTTGCATAAACAAAATTTTCTTTAATTTCAGCTGGTTCCTTTAACAAATTTTTGAATAGTCAATTAATTTATCAACAGATTTTTCGCCTTTAGATTGATTTTTCAAGTGAAATCGCTTTTGAATACCATACATTCTTTATAATAAAACATAAGAATCTGGCAAAAGCCTTGTAAAGAATTATTCAGTGTTGCTTAATTTAAAGAAAATATATGTTCCTACTTCAAAATTTTATTTAATTTATTTAATTTTTAATCAGATCTTTAATTCCTCCTCTTTTCCATCTTTTTCTCTGATGTTAGGTTATACGGATAAATTTGTATTCTAACTCATATTTACCAGTAGGTATAGATTTTTTTTGTTTTTGTTGAAAGTGAGTTCCCAGTTCAACCCTATGGTTTTAATTATGTTGAAGTTTTGCGATTTGAATAGCTCATAGGTAACTTTAAAAAAGTGATACATCTAAAAACATGAACCTGTTATAAAAATATGTGAAGAATTTCTCTCATTTTTCCAAATCAAACGTAACTAAATAATAGATACATAACCCCCATGTTTTTGTAATATCTGTAAATCAAAATTTCTATTTAACCAATGTTTACGATTATGAGGAACCATCGAGTTCACTGAATAGAAGTTCTCCTGTATAAGTTGTGCTCTAACTCGTATATATTCTTTTTTCCTTAATTTTTTTTTTTTTTTTCGCAATAAATAAACGGAGTTAAAACTCTTTGAAGATTTTACGAAAATTTCGTTGCCCCTAATTTGTAAATGGTTAAAAAAATTTCTTTTGAAAAAAAAATGAAAAAAAAATTTTGTTCTGAATTTTTTTTGGAGCAAGGTTTTCGTAAAGTATATATTTTGTATTATATAATATGAAGAGTATATTCCAAATTTAGGTCATTTAGGCTCGGGTAAATGAAACTAATTTTTTTTTTTGGATCTGTTGCATTACAGTTCAAACACTTTTTTTTTAGAGCTCTTTTGATATTAAATTTAAGATTTATCCTTCATGGTTCCATAATTTATATCGGTTTAGAAGTTTACAAAGTTAGGTCATTTGGCAACTTTTTAGCAATTTTGGAGTTTTTTTTGGACTTTTAACTTTACATTATCAACTACAATGTCATTTTCATTCGTGCTTAAAAGTTATTTATTGGAATTAAACTATTTTCTATCCGGTTACCTAATATATGAATCGAAATTGAGAATTATTATTAAGTATTGAACGTCTAAATATGAGGTTTTAAGTCACTGAAGCTAAAAAAATAAAAATAAAAATACTCCAAAAAGAGTAAAATAATAGTTTTAATATTCATCAAATTAGATCTACTGGAATTATAATGAAATGAAAAATGATTATGTTAGGTAGGTACCTAAAGTAATAATTTTTTTTTTTTTTTTCAAAAAATAGAACTAACTTCTGAAAAAAAGGCGTAGTTTCAATGGGGACTCTTGAAAAATTGATGTGTAAACATAATAGTGTGGTTGTGAGCATGCGCATTGCACACACACATAACCACATACCTGGGTGCCAACAGTTACAATTTATAAGATATACGAGTTGTGATCATAGTTTTTGTTTTAACCCCTACTAATGTACTAGACTAAAGTAATGCTGGAACAGCAAATATGTCTTCTATTCAACTTCTATAGTTTTAGTGAAATAGTAAGGTTGTCTCCTTGCTTTGATGTTACTGTCACATCAGATGTACGATATAGTCTTCTGGTAAGACTTCTTCTCGATGACAATTATTCTTTTACATCAGTACTAATGTTTAATAGTAATATGTTTTGTGAAATCCATTAGTTTTTCAAAATCTGTTAAATACACAACATTATTTAAAGTCCTATAAGACATGTTTTTTTATATTCTCCAAAGTGAATTTTGAAATTGTCGACCTATTAAAGTTTCTGAAAGTTCAAGGTAAGATTCATTAAAATGTTACAAGTGAAAACATTAATTCTAAAGGTATAGTAGGGACTACTGTCTATCTTCAAGTCTTGTAAAATAGCCACCGATGTGCAAAGTCCCAAGAGGCTTTTACACTATATAAGGAAGTTCTTTTTTTGAATTCAACTAATCCTATCACTGTTGGTTGCTAACTTTGATACAGCTCCACTCTAACACAATTGAGAATAGTATACATAGGCACAGAGAGTGTGAGCTTTAATACCAATTGGCAAAATAGTCATTATCATTACTATGATGCACATTCTTAATTCAGAGGGTAGGTATAGTACAAATAGGTCTGTATGTCTTTTCTGGCCACTGACACATACATCTGATTTATGGTTCAGGTAACTAAAGTGTCGAGTAGAATAGTCTGAAGGTACTTTAGGTCTATTTTACCAATAAAAAGGAAGTTTACTATCAGTTTTTACTGATGTAAATTATGTCATTTCTCATTTCTTCATTTTATCATCTTCTTTAAGTCCTTTGCAGTTTGTAAGTTTTATTGAAGTAATACACTTTCCATGTTATGTCATTTCCATGTGTTTTCTTTTATTATATTTTCTTATGTTCCTACTTTCTGTCCTTTTTTGCCAACATGTTAACCGCTAAAGGAGAGACTATTCCCATTTCACTTGCTTAAATTGTGTTGCATTATTACTTTTTTTCATATCTTCATTTTAGTTGGTTTATTCCCCTTTTGACCATAACTAGCAAAATTTATCTTTTGAATCATATGATGTCAAACGTTACCATTTTTGGAAATTTTTGGCTTCATATTGTCTAAACCTTATGGTCTTTGAAACCCTTATGCATACTAATTGTTCTTCGGTGGAAATATATTTATTATTATGTTTACACATCAATCCTTCATGAGTAAACTCCCAGCGGAACTCACACTATTTTTTTCCTTTAATTTTGCTCTACAGTGAAAACATAAAAAGGTTAAGTGAGGTGGATTACATTTTTCTGGAAAAAGAATTTATCTTGTACCTTTGGGTATTGTGGGAGGTTGGGTTAAAATTAATTTTTTTTTCTTTTTGGAAAATCATTTATTATAAGCTTTTATTCTACTCACTACTGCGATTTCAAAATATACCAATACTGCAGCCAACCTTCTGCAACGAAATAATATTTTATTTCGCATGAAGCTAAAGCCAAAAAAATAAATAAATAAAAGCTTATCTTTTAAAAACGATCGTTTTTAAAGTAAACTTATTTATATTCTTTGTGAAATTCTCCATTCGGGAAAATAGATTCGAGAAAATATCCTGGAGTCCCGATTTTATTACTCCCCTCTCCATAGACAATTTATCATGAAATTTGGTGTACACACTTGGCATAGCCTAACATCAATTTCAGTCAAGTAATTATTTCTGAAGTTATTGCTGATTCTGTTTTTGAAGACTCTGCTTCTGTTGCACTCCTATTTTTTAAATAAATCGTCAAGAAATTTGATACCTCTGAATTTAATATGAAAAAGAATTCTGTCGATTTTTGTTTCAGTAAATTACCAAAGTATTACTTCTCAAAATATTTTAAATTTTCCTATTAGCGAAACTGTATCCACCTTCTCCCAAGCCCTCTTGTAAAATTCGGATTTTTTTTTGTGTGGTATTTCGTATTTGTAGAAATAAATGGATGCAGAATTCTTGGAAAAATCCTGAACGAATAAGAAATATTTATGAAATATAAAGTCACATTGTTTTGAATAGAATAAAGTATTTTAAGTGAATTACCTTTAAGTTTTATGAATTTCAATGAAACTTTTTGTTCTAAGTTATCAGATAAAGTTTTTCATATTATCCATACAGAAAACTGCCTCTATAGAAGAACCTAAGTTTGAATAACTCGAAAAATTGTAATTTTGAATGAAGTTTTGTAAGTCCATCGTACAACCACACTTTAGTTGCTATAAATTGTTTAAGTATATCTTACACGTATTATTGACATCGTGGCCAAAATTTGGAGTAAACGAAAAAATAAACTGATTATACATTTTGATGGATTAGGTCTGAGAACATTTTTCCATGGAATAATGACAAATACGTCCAGTAAGATGTTTGAGAGTGAATTTTTCCTCTGATGGAGACGTGATAAATTTCATAGAAATGCGTATAGTGGGGTGGTAGTATACAACAGTATACGTAAGCAATACTCATTTCCAAAATATTATGTTTAGCCGGAAAATTATTTCAGAAATTTGCATGTTTACTCTAAAAAAATGAAATAAAAACATGCTACTATCTTCATTAATAAATGCAAATGTACTGTGAAACCGATCTTATGGTCAAGTAGAATGTTGTTATCGTTGTTGTTTATTTTTGACTCGGCTTAAGTCAACGGATGTCCTGAATACGTGACCCTAATTATTATTATCCCTTTTTTTCCTTGTAGGTTACTTCGTACTTACCAATCTGATGTCTCTGAAATGGTGATGAAACTAACGTCCGATGCAAAAATTTATGCAAAAATATTACTTAGGCTTCGACTTTTATATATTTTTTATATTTTTTCTGGAAGTGGGTGGAATAACAAAATTAAATTCTTTGACGTCATAAAGATAGCAATATGCATTTTCCACCCTTGAGAATAAAGCTATCTGAAAAAGAGGGCTTGTGAGAGACTAACGAAATAGAAAAAATATGAATTTTTTCTGATTATTATTCATAAAATTATCTCGTTTAAATTGATAAATAATATTTTTTTAATACATCCCACTCTCTTTTCGACAAAAAATTCAAAGATACATTTTTTTTCCGTACTGGTACACGATAAATTGATAAAAATTATTTCAGCGCCTAATACTACCTATATCACTGTATTTCTATTTTAGCCAAGTAAGATAAAATTCAAAAATAAGTTTCAAATGGAGTTAATAGTTATAAAAGGTTTTATGGCTGAAATATGTTAGAAGCAAGTTCTTCAATAAGTGATAAAAAGGTTCCACCCCATAACATATGTTTCGACTTGGGGCAGCTATAACGTGTGACTATTTTTATACGCTTTTATTGCAGTTACTAACGCAACGAAATATGACGTAATTTGGTACTAGACCACTGGGATCGCTTTTATCGAGTTGGTTGTTATCAACTACGATTCGATGCTATTTTGTAAATATTAAGGCAGTTAGAGTGTTTCGTTTTTATAATTACAGAATTGCACTGCGAAATCTGTTCTAAACAAACAAAGCTAATTTCTAATTATATAAAATAAAATCGTATTCTTTAAAAACTTGTTTTTAACTTAACTTATTAGTTGTTTCAATTTTCCTCGATAGATAAGCGATAATAGGTAAGGTAAAATGAAATTACTTCATGACAAAATTGGTGAAGCTGAAAATAAAGATGGCCAAAAATATTATCAGACTGAGATTTCTCATCAGTTTTTATTCTATAGTCTATACATCATATTTAAGGCCTATACATACAAGGTGTCCAAATAATGGAAATATAGCCATCAAAAAAATCATGCAAAAATTTTATGTTTTTTCATTTTTCTTTATTAAGAGTACCATATGTGTGCAAGCCTAAAATATGCAATTCGCAGTCTGCGTACTGATGAAAGATATCAAAAAGTATGCTAATTTTTTTGGCCATCCTTAGAAAATAATGCAGATTATTATAATTTTGCAGAAAATACCCTTCTTCACCATCCTGAACCTCAGCCTTTATGGTAGTTATAGAAAACAATGTGTATCGTCTTTTTTGTTGCACATTAACATTATTTTTATACTAATGTAATTTTATTTTATATCGCTTTTATATAAAGGAAAGCTGATAAAACTAAAAATATTCACAGCTTGCAGCTTCCCTTTGTAAAAGCACAGAGTATAAAGATTGAAGCATTTTTGTGACTTATTGAGGGCCCCAACATATTGCAACCATAGAACCTTCTGTATTTATTAATTCCATTTCAAATTATTATTTTACTGGCCTAAACTGAAGTAATTCATTTTAAATACGTGGGTAATAATGAGTAATGAGCAACATCAGAAAATTTCTCTCCACACGAATTCAACCCACCAAATGGAAATTTGCAATACCGATCAAAAATAATTTTCATTCCTGATGAATAAAAATTGATCACTGTGGAATGAAATAGCGTTTGAAAGTTATTTATTATTTATTTATCCATTTATTTATTATAATGGTCTTCGGCTGTGTGGCCATTCTACTGAGCGTCTCTAGGATATATTTTGATGTCGATGGGTATGTGTTGGTGTTTGGGAGGTACATCCGTGTATGAATGGGATCCAGTTGCCAATAGTCTACAAGCATGAATTTTTGGATCATATACTGGAGCACCTTTGAAACAAACCAAATACGTTGTCATTTTGGGTCAAAAATGTGGCGGTTGACAGTCTCGAATGTGTGAACCTTTTGATAGTACTACTACGCCACGCAGATCACAAAAAATGATTATTACCTTATTAATACTTATGCGAAACCAGTTTGTTAATCCTTGATCAAAACGGGGGCTCACTTGCAAGGCCGTAACTAGGTAAGCGCGATCTGTACATTCGCACAAGGTGGCAGAGTGCAAGGGCGCCATACTGACTAAAAAAAAAAAAAAGAAAACTTAATATAATACATTGTCGTCATCCGATACATCGTCTAGATGACGACAGAGAATAAAAGAAATACGTGTTTGGGCGTCAAAAAGTTTGTTTGCACAGGTACGCCCTGCTCACTTTAAAATTTAAAAATTCATTGAAAATAAAATATTGTATAAAGTACAATTTGTAATCCATGAATCATAAATTGACGAAGTTAAATGCACATTAAATATAGTATATATAGTTACAACTAGACCAAATATACCTACAGCTATTGCAAGCTTTGATTCATGTACGTTATACAAATGAAAGAGAAGCAATGATTTGGAGGGTTGAAGCTGATTTCATGAGAAATTAATTCTCTTTTTTTCGCTTTTTTTTTCTTTTTTTTTTCTTTATAATAACGTACATAATTTTGGGGGAAATTATGAAAAGGAAAAATGAGTGAGTAAATTATAAAACTCAGTATTGATTTTTTAGCAATATCAATATTACCTATACCTACTCCGATTTCAGTATCAGTACTTCTGCTACGAAATGCTGAATCATTTCATCCGTTTGATGTGTTTGTGTACAATCGAATAGTATTAACGACTGTGTAGTTTATATATATCTGTGTTTATTTGTGTTTGCATCATCCCTTCTTTATCACTTTGTTTATTTCTATTTCAACGTCGTACAATTTTTGATCCTATAAATGTGGATTACCGAAGTTCAGTGGATAAACGAGACGGTGAAAAGCATTAAAACTAGCTTCAGTACCTATTTCAAATTTGAGAAAATCTCTATTCCCTTTACCACGCGAAAAATAGCTCGTTAAAAATATCATAAAATCTATAGCTTTTTGTTTTCAAAATCATCTTCGGATGTTTGTCCGATTAGACCTACTTTCGTTATTTACTTTTCATGAAGTAGGATCAAAAAAGGAAGAAATTATAAGAAATTATACATTCGATTGTATTTCAGTCTACCTTGTTTGAGAAGCTTGGATCTTCCATATTTATCAGATTACATTAACGGAGTTGATTTATTGTTTTGTTGCGCATGTTATCATTGACAATTAATGTGATTTGTCAAGATATACTGAATAATTTGCCAACAATATTATTATAGGAAAAACCTAAACAATTAAGCAACTTCAAAGACCTATTATCATTATGGAACAGTATGTTGAAGACAGAAAACCTATATTAACTTGAAAGACAGTAACAAATCGTAATTCCGAAAAATACACAAGTCATCAGTTTCTAACCGACAAAGTACTCACTCAGAAGCGTTTATTTATAAGAAGTGTGAAACCATACCTGCTGCACACACTTGACTGTCATAAATTTATTTAGTTGCAGAAAGTCAAAATTGCTCAAAGTTTCTCCAATAATTCTTGAATCTAACTCCAAAGGACCTCTTTCATCTACCAAATCTAGAACTTACCAAGTCACCAAATTCTTCAAAGTTGCTGTTCTTGTTATTCAATGTAGAATACACTTTTTAAAATGAAGGTGGTTTTCATTTCCCTCTCATATAATACTTCATGATTTTCCTGGAGATTTGTTGTTTTGATTTTTATTCTCTAATACTCTAATAATCAGACATTTAATGGAATTTTCAAACTACCCTTATGAAATCCGAATGTTTTCGTGTTAGTGTATTTTCCAAAGTAAAATACAACTATTGCATTCAGTGCAGTGGCGGAACCTGGAGGGGACCGGTGGAAAAGCGTCAATCCTGAGTCATAGATCACGATTTATATAGGTCACTCAAATTCTTCTATACTCAATATATACACCTATATATATATATCCACTTCTTGCTCATTTTGGCACTTCTTGGGAGTCTGTGGAGCCTCCGCTGTTTGACCTATGGCAATGAAACTTGAAGTAATGTTAGAAACTTTCATGGGTTACACATTCGTGTTAAAATTTATGAAATTTATGGACTAGTTTCGGAGGAAGAGGTTCTCAAAATGTTGCAAATCTACCATGTTGTCATCACGATAACTCTCGTAAATTTTAAAATTTTGGTTTGAAATTTTTATGGAAGTTGGAGACTATAATAGACTAATTTGGTATTAAATTTGAGCGAAATCGGTTAGCTGGTTTTCGAATGGCAGCCATTACAAAATTTGACACTTTTCGAAAAAACACATTTACGGCGGTTGATGCGCAGCAGAGATATTTTTTGTTTGTGATTACAAAAGGTTTGAGCATGTATGAGGAGTAAGGAAGTAGCTTGACATGCATAGCTGAGGAGGCGATGTTTACTCCTTAAAAATGGACATTAATGCTCACTGTATGAAGAACTGTTATTATTGCCTAACTGAATTTGATTATATGTTGAAACTATTGATGGATTTTGAATATCAATGGATTTTATTACCATTTATCTTTGATTTAACGAAATAGTTTACCTCATAGTTTCGACTTTATATATGGTTAATTTTAAAAATCAACAGTCATACTGGAACATTTAAGACGTAAAATCGAATCACAATTATGCAATTGGTTACTTGGACCAAAACAGTGTAGATATACGTACTTACTCTAAAATGGATGGATTTTTTTTTTTTCCAACTAGGCGTTAGTAACATAGCTTGTTTTTCCAGCGTTTGGAAGTTATTAAATGTCGACTTTGAGGAAGGGCTGATCTGGCATACAGTAGTCAATGGTTACACAGCATGAATCTTTCAATCACAAATAAGAGCTCCAATTGAACTAAATTGAATATACCACTATTTTTGGTCAAAGGTCTCGAACCTACGACTTTTCGATTGTAAGGCCAAGTACTTAAACACTATTTCACGTAGCCCTCCAGGCTTTACAGTATTTAAGATATTTAATAAAATAATTCGAACATTCATAATAATCGTTTCTAGTCAAAATTAATGAATTTGCATATTTTTATCCGCATTACTGTTAAATTTTTGTTATTTTGGTGTTAAATTATGTTTTGCAAATTAAACTTGAAGTATCCTCTTTGTATTCTACGTATCCAGTAATCCCAAAAGATACAATAAAAATACTATGAAGTGAAGAAAATTTTGCTTTAAACTGAACATTTTAAATGTTTGTTCTTTGTGGCTCTCCATTGTTATGCGGATCATGACTGTAATAAATGCTCAGGTATAATATGCATACTGTTTCCAACATTCATTGTACTGTTTTATTTTAGTGATCGGATTGGAAATATATTACCTACAAGCCCTGAAGGGCTCTTTGACTTGAACCGATCCACAACTTCTGCTGGCGCAATAAATGATGAAAAAAAAGTAAAAATTATCTCTTCCGCTTGTCAACAAAGAAAAAAATTTTTCGCCTCCTCTTCTTTCTCTCTTTCTATCACTTTTTTATTCGTCAACACTGTTTGGCCATGCGTGATAAAAAAAAAAAAAAAAACTTGTGTTACTATTAATCTCTTTTTTGTTCTCATTCTCTCTGACGCATGCGCATCAAATTTAGGGGAATAATTTTGTCCGAATAATTTTGTTGAATTAATTTCGAGGAATGAATTTCAGCGAATGAATTTCCAACCTGTTCATTTATTATAGTGATGTGAAATATCTTTCAAATTATTCGATTTATGAAAATTTACAGCAAGCGTTAGAGTTTATTTATTTCTAAATTTCGCCAGCAGGATTTTCTACCGGCATTATTTGCGCATAAATTGATAGATACTTAACTAATTGCGTTAAAAATGATTGACGTATACTCCTTCATTAAAAAGTTTTTTGTTGTTCACCTATTTAGTTTTTGGCGGAAGTATAACCTGAAAATTTAATCTTTGGCTATGTATCGTTTGTCAAAATTAGCCCTCAGTTGTCGGTTTATTGTTTTCATTCACCACAAAGGTCTTTACACCTACCTCGACCTCAAATAGAGCCCAAAAAATTCGTGATAGGTAAACGATTTTACGTGTAACTAAGATCATTAAACTAAGTACGTCGCAGTTTAAAACAATATAATCCGTTAGAAGTACCTACAAATTCTTCGTACACCAGTCGATAACACGGTAACCGTCAACAAAGTATACTCTCATCTCAGGAATTCTACTGCACATAATGTGCGAATCGAAGCCGAAACCAAGGAACAATTTACCAACGCTGTTTTGGAAAACTTTTACTTGGGTGTATAGCATATGTATACCTATACTGCATGCGATGAAGCAAATATATTACCAGCATAATAAATCACTGTATTTTAGTTTTAATTTGTTTTGGAACCATTCAAGTTTCCATTTCTGCAGTGTAAAACTTTGGTGCAAAACAAATGGGTTTCGAAATTTGACCATCCTGACACTTCGAACGATCTATCATTTTGCAATTTGTAGAATTTGAAATGTGATGATTTTTGTTGAGTACGTGACACGAAGCAATGTGGTTATGCAAGAGTGATCAAATTTTCGATGAATAAATAACCTGGATTTTGTTTGCTGGCATAAATTTCTGTCAAAGAGGTACGTCATAAAATTAAAGAAAAAATATCACTCGTATTTTACGAATTATTCAATTTGAAGTTTTTTGCAACTGAAAAGGAGTGAGGTGAGACAAAAATACTCATTTCACACATTTTTTGTCTTATGGTGGGAACAAATTTTTACCATAAACCTGCGGTAGGTAATTTGATCGAATCTTATTTTAGAATATCAAGCCATCTGTCTCACAGAGCTTCATCCAATTTAGAAAAATTGTCTTGTATTGAATTTTTTTCCCATATTATGGGGTTAAAGTTCGCATTGCATGAAGCAAAAGTCCTGTAACGTTCAAATGTCAAAAATTTAACGCTGCTGACGCAGATCACACTTATAAAATCCAACATTATTGTATGATGCGCATTGAT
This sequence comes from Ericerus pela, assembly GCA_011428145.1. Lineage (NCBI taxonomy): Eukaryota > Metazoa > Arthropoda > Insecta > Hemiptera > Coccidae > Ericerus > Ericerus pela. The sequence continues at coordinate 1,338,868 of WOFM01000292.1, read as the reverse complement.
TTTAAGCTCAGGGGTCACAAGCATTACACGGAATTTAAATTTTCCCTGATTTGAAATCGAAATGAAGTATGTCACAAATCAACATAATGCTCATATATATGATTCTCGTTTTTCCACAATTTCTTCTCGTTTCTGTGAAAAATCGACCGCTCTTTGCGCGTTCCTTCAATGCAATAAATTATTTTTTAGTAAAAAAATTCGAAAAATAAAAATTTAAGAAAAAAAAATGGTTGTGTCAGATAGCCAAAAGTCTATTTAAACCATTACATATTTTCATTTGTGTCCTTTACAAGCACAAAAAATTCAATTTGAAATAATTTTTAGGAATCTAACCCAATGCTTCCATAGCTCTCCTTTTTTTACGTCTTTCCTTAACATATGTTTCCTGAATCCCAGCATCCGATATATTGATCTGTTATTGGAACCTTTTGCTCTTTTATTTTTAGCTTGTTGAAGACTGTTGGAGTGTGCAGTCCCTTATTCTGTAAATTTTATCTGTAATTTCCAATGAAATTATAAACAAAATAATTATAATATGTGTGGAATAGATATTCACACAAGAAAGTCTTTTACAGAGTTTGCGTGTTCTGCCACTTCATACTGTAAAGTATGGGAGAGCCAAATCCTCGGCAAACACTGGCAATTTTGTAGCCAGTTTTGAGAGTTTATATACCAAATTTGGCCCATGCACACAGACACACATATGTACATATACGTATGTGATTATGTCATCCGTTATGTCATTTCTTGCCTCCATTGAGGTGATAAGAAACAACACAATGCGTTTGGTACCAGGCTGTGACATCACCAAGATCGTTATCAAGTAATTGATTATGGCCTGTGCAATGTATCTTACCTGTATGTACGTACAGGTATGAACATATAAACGCACAAGTGTGTAAATGGTTTTACGTCTTAGAGACGATTAATTGCCAGCCTTTGGGCGGCAACTGTCGTCGAGGGGTGCGAGCCCCTAAAACCTCATACGAGTAATGTCCCCACAATATGTAATGTCATAATTAAACGGTTTGTGAGCTGTTTTGTTAGGATTTTTGCCTCTTACTGAATGAGGACAGTTTCCTATCTCCGTTGTTTTGAAAAGTTTTAAATTATATAAAATGGGTGAAAAATTATGATTTATTGTTGTACTTACCTCACAATTCTGTGTCAATAATTTTTCTATTCTAACATTTAACCATTGATGAATGCCTCATTCCATACGCAGAAGAGCTTATAATAATAAACCTATACAGGTTACATGAAAGAACGTACCTATTGATTCATTTTCACTGTTTACCTAACTGTCAGTGAGGTGTATTTCGCTGCAGCTTCTTTCGAAAAACCATTGTTGAGAAAATTCTCCTTCGTCTCCAATACAAATCATTACCTATTGATGGTGTTCCCAGAATCAATGAATTTTCAAGTACATATTGACATGTAATCAACGCAGTGGCTCCCATTAATAAAAGTTGAAGATTTTAGCCAGAACTCTTTCAATTAACATTTTTCATTGTTCCTTTTTAAAAGTTGACGACTTCCATACTTGCTTTCCTAAAGTTTTTTGTTTTCTAGCCTAGTTTTCTGGCAAGGCTATAACCGAATTTGTTCGATCAAATTAGGCCACATACATGAAGATATCATTCATGAACCTAAAATCGAAGATATCAGAACTGTAGCCAAACTATAGGAGATGAATGACTGTCATCATAATCAGTTGTTCTTAATTTCTATTTGTGTATTTTCGTAAAATTATTTCCCTAAAAAAAATGGCTCTTTGTTGAGAGTCGCGAGCTATCCTATATCCATATTTTAAGAAGATAAAATTCTATACTATTTCCTACACTCATCAAAAACAAAGCATAATTATTTGCAAGCACTTAGTCTGCGTGTAGTATCACTCAGTAAAATTTTATCAACAAAGTATTCCAGAAACACACTCTGTAAAAATCAAAATATCAGCTCATTTATTTGAAAGAATTCGTCATTTCGGTTTACATCGGTAGAGCTTGGTTTTTCGAATACCATATGATCAAGTAAAATAAATTATTCACCTGGAACATTTGTATTCAATATTATTATGTTCCTATTCATTGCGGTAATATATCCATTTTACGAATAAATTACTCTAGAGAAAGCAAAGATTAATGCCAAATATAATGCTCTGTTTGTTTTCATTCTTAAAATTTATCAGCGTAAGGTCGTTTCAATTTTGATCCCGGTTTTCAAATTGACATTCAAAAATGAAGATAATTTTATCTTTTGTATAATTTTGAAAAGAAACACACAAATAATTTTCGAAAGTATACCTATCTAAGAAGACAATGATTGAAGAGGAAAACTGAATTGAAAATTCCTTATACAACCGAAAAAATATAAATAAAAATAACTTGTAACGTGATTACAAATTTTTCTCTTCATTTATTGTGTGTAGATGTGAAGGGTATCAGAGCATGGATTTGTCTTTCTCTCTTTTTTTCCTCATTAAGATAATACTGAGTTCACGAATGCCAAATAAAAAGTATGACGTAAATTTAATCGGAAATGTCATACGTGTGATATATTCGACTGTCAAAAATTTTTGGTTCTCTCTATGCAGGCCTAATGGTTTTTTTTTCCTCATCTCATTCATTATTATTATCTTCGTTATTATTTTATTATTGTTATGATAGGGGTTATTCGTTTGAATTCTGTATCTGCAGTTGAAAATTAATTTTTGTTTTCTGCCAGTTGAAGAATTGATTTCTGATTTTTTTCCCCATTTTTGTTACTTCACCACAGTGTTGGTATATTTTCGAAATTCAAGCTTGTGACGACTGAAAAACCATCTCGAATCAGCCATATTTGAGGTGATAGTTTTTTATAATTTTTTTTCGTTCGTCGCGTGTTGAAAATTTTCATTTTTTTCTGTCGATTAGACTCAATTATTTATTCATTTATGACCACCTATAAAAGAAGTTACTTCTTCTGACTTATTCTACGAATTTTTGAACTTTTTTTGGAGAATTATTTAAAGGCACTTGTTTTGGACGTTTATAACAAATAAGAAAAACAAAAAATATTTGCAATCTGTTTTACGGAAATTTTTATTATACTTTTAAATCAACTGCCTGTAACTTGGATAACATTTCAGTGGCTGGGACATTTATTGGGGCATATATGGTGCACGTGCACATCATGAAATTTTTTTGGTATTATGAGAATTTCCAAAGAAAAATATAGTTTTCTTTTGGTTTTTTTCATAACTTCTACCCTGCAAAATTATCGAGGCATAAAAGTTTCTTTCCTATCAACATTCGATTTTCTTTCTCTCTTTCTCTTGACTGGGCACTACATAAAAATAAATAAATAAAATAAATGAAAAAAAAAAAAACTAATAAAAATACTTTAAAGAGAAAAAAATAATTCTTTTAAAATTTCTCCAGTAAAATCTGCTGGAATTCAAATGGAAAGAAAAAAAAAATTATGATAGAACCGACAAAAAAAGAAGAAAAAAGATTTTAAAAGAGAAAAATAATCCTCTTAAAAATTTCTCCACCAAGATGTATAAGTCTAGGAGCAGGAAATATCGAAGTCGGCCCTCTTTTCCTTACCTTGTAGGCTTTACTTAGGTACCTATATGTCAATTTGGTCGAATATTATGAAAAAACTTTTTAATTAGAACCGACTTCAAGAATTCCAGTCCTAGGCCTAGGTTTAGTTGGAGAAATTTTTAAAAGGAATATTTTTTTAGCGCTTTTTTTTTTAAAATCTGTTCTGTTTTTTGAAAAAATTATTAATTTACCAAAATGTTTTTTTTGTTTCATTTGAATTCGATTAGATTTCAATGAAAAAATTTTAATGAATTATTTTTCTTTTTTTGTAAGCTTTTATTCTACTCACTACTGCCGACTGCGATTTTAAAATATGCCAATACTGCAGCCAACTTTCCGCAACGAAATAATATTTATTTTGCATGAAGCTAAAGCCAAAAAAATAAATAAATAAAAGCTTATCTTTCAAAAATTCCTTTTTAATGTATACTTATTAGAGCTTTTTTATGTTTTTTTTTGTTTATTCAATTTTTTTATGGAAAAATGTTTTTTAATAATTGTTTGTTTCTAGCGTTGGCGGCATAATTACTTTAAAGCTAACAGTTTTTTATTTATCTCAAAAACAATCTTATCGATTCAAAAAAAAATTGAATGGAACCACCGTAAGATCACCCTCTATCCTTCAAAAAAAGTTAATCGAAATCGTTGCCCAGGTTGGAAAGTTATGCTGGAACAAACGTATAAAAAATATACGTACGTATTGAATTGATATCCTCTTTCGTTTTTGAAGTTTGTTAAAAAATATAATCGTCGCCACTGCACCATTCTTTATATTATTGAATTAGCTCAAAGAGGCTCGAAAAATTTGTAATCAACTTTACGCAAGTACATTGTTTAATTTTTGTAACTTTTACATTAGAGCATTTCTAATTTGTTAAAGAAATTTTTGCCGTGTACTCAAAATCCTCTCCAATGGATCTGTTTGATAAAATCGCAACCACAAATGAAATAATTGTTTGTGGATGATATAATATCGGTCATCTAGCGAAGCGTATCCGAAACCTTGGGTAGCGAGCTTATTTTCGATAAGTCCTAAAAAACTAAATCACTGATTACCTTCACCAAATATGCAGATTTAAAATTTTTAAAATTATTTTTTAATTGAGTCGCGGTTTGAATATGTTTTGAGAACCATTAAACTGGAGCAGCGGTTCCCAAATTTTTACAACCAAGGAACCTTATGTACTCTATCCCAAATAAGAACGACGTTACGTCACGGTGACAATCACCTTTCACAGCTACGTAAAGCTAAAAATATTGGTCTAAACATAACAGTTTTGGATGCAGAATTTGTTGAACAAGGTGAATCTCTACCTTTTCCTTTCCTCTCTAGTCCATCAGCTCGTATGACGTCACGTCTTTCTCATGTGAAATTTGGAGTACATAAGAATAATTTTTGTTTGGCGGAACCGCTAAACGGCCTAAATAACGTGAAAATTCAATTAGTAATTGTTGTTACATACAAAATTATGTTACAACGGTGATAACCCTTCTACAGAACCCTAAGATTCCGTGGAACCCACTTTAGAAGAATTTCTGAACGATGAAGTATACAATTTTGTGAAAAACAAATGTCACGCCGTGTTGCTCGTCTCAGTTATGAAAATAGATCGTCAAAGAATTCATGGTTTGGGTTATGAAATGAAAACTCACCCTCACCCTTAGGTCGTTTCTGATACCAAGATTAATTTGTAGAATTTTTTTGAAAACCCACACACGATCACATTTTTAACATATTTTTGAACAAGAGCGGCAAAGTAAACTACAACGATGTAGGACTTCAAACTTTGGGATTTTTCGTGATAATTCAGTTCTTCTTACATCACAAAGATTTAGGCCCATATTCACAAACAGCACTTTAACCTCATTTCACTTAAATTTCACAAAGTTTATTACACAATTTCATACTTAAAAATGTGGGAACATTGTATCTCTTATGAGAGTTTCAATATAAAAATAAAATGTTACCACACTCTTAAATACAAAATTGTACCAAAAGTCATTTTTAAGTGAAGTTTAAGTGAAGGGAGGTTAAAGTCACGTTTGTGAATATGGGCCTTAAGCTCCTTACAAACTCTTCAGTTATATTCACTAAGTCGAGTGTGAATGCGAACATGCAGGGCTGGCTGTCAGAGTCAGCAATGATCTTCTTTGTGACATGCGTCGTAGGTCTCACTCGGTAAGATTTTGATCTGTCATAGGATGGGTGTTGGTCAAACAGCTGGATGTGGATATTGTTAACCTTCTCCCTCAGGAGCCACGTCTGTATTTTCTCGAAATTCAGTGTGTGGGCGACATTATCAAACGACATTGTTTCGTTTGTAATTCATGCCTTGTGTTGAGTGAACCCCTTTGGAAAATCTTTTTTGGTTTGGATTTTTTTTTTTTTTTTTGTCAAATTCCATTCTCCGCGACGAGGAGCTATCAAGTTTGACTTAGATGGAAGCTGATAATACAAATTCAACGCTGCAGAAATAGAATTTTACGAACAAATACGTCGGGGAGCAATCGTTTCTGGCACACCAGCAATAAAATGTCGACGACGACGAAAGGAAAACACCTCAAGCTTGTTGAAACCAAAAAAACACGAAAAAAACCGAAATTTTCGGTAATTTTCTCATTTCGTATCTCCGTTAGGAATTAGCCTATTGCCACAATTACCTACTGTGTACGAATTTTCTAACCGAAGGAAATGTATTTTTTTTCCCCTTTCCTCGAGTGCAAATATCTAAGAAAAATTTCTCAAACTACAAATCATTTATTTGATGCGGACTGCCGACAACACAATAGATAGTGCACTATTTCTAGCGACGAAGTGGAATACCCAGGTGGCTAAAGGAGGGTGGAAAGGAGAAAAATGAAAAATGAACTTCTTCTTGCACACGCAAATATACGTTGAGGTTTTAAAAACCAACTTAAAATAAAATACGAATATAAACCATGCGGAACGTTGTAAAAAGTGTTCGCCTCTGTAATACCGTATTTTTTCAAAGGACATTTTCAAAATGACTGAAAATTTTTCCAGTGTCATATACCGAAGTTATTACACCAAATACAGTATAAAAAAAAAAATGAAACGTATTTGCACGACAGAACACGTCGTATGGGCAATAAATTCAGATAGGCTATAGGAGAGTGAAAATGTTGATAAATGAAAAAATATTATCAGCTGTATGAACGTGATATTTGGTTTTGTGCGAATATGTTGAGTATATTCTGTATAAATATTTTCGATTTTTAATAACTTCTGTATGAGATTTTTCCCTTCGAACGTTTGTTTTCAGACGTCGCCCGAAGACAAATGTACATATGTATATATGTATGAAGTACGAACTCCATATTACCGTTCCATCGTTGTGATAATATTATAATAATAAAGTTGAGATCGACTTTGTAGATTCGATAAGGTGAATTGGAAATGTATGTGTATTTTCGAAACATTCTCAAAAGCGGATGGAAAAATAATTTAATTTGAGTTCTTCATGTCGTATATTTTAGGCATTACAATTTATTGCTTCACACACCCCCACCTCACCACAAAAAAACACAAACACAAAACGAATATTCTTTTTAAGTTTTAACATAAATCCATGACTAACAGTTTTCAAAATGACTCCCTTTAGTATGGGGAAAAATTCAGCTTAACTCCGTAAGTCCTTAGCAAAATATTTCAGTGTGAAGCACTTTTCGATCATTAAGTGAATTATCAGGCATTTGCCAGCGCTAACGTGACCTTTATCAGGTATTATATTAGCAGTAATGTTAGTGTCTTAAAAAGTTCTTGTGAGATGAACATTGGTTTAATTGTAATTAGTCTTGGTATTGGTCAATTAGAGAGTAGCCAACTTAAGCCTGATTCTGATTGGGTTTACGAAGAATAGGGAAATTGGGGCGGAGGAATGTGGAGTATTTTCTGGAAGGAAGAGGTCTGTGTTTTAACAATTTTTTTTTCCAACATAAATATGGATTCATATGAATTTCCCAACTCTCTCGTTAGTTATCTTTTTCAATAATTTTAGGTTGTCCGTTTGATGGCCTGTGTGGATGACATGGTCTTCAACTGTTGATGTCTCTTTATTTTCTTTCCCTACTAGAAATAAAAAGGTTTTTAAAAAGGTTTTCTTAGAAAATCTACTTATTTGTATTTATTTTGTTATTTTCCTCGGTATGTTCCATGTAACACCAATTTTTGATGTGTAAACATCCTAACTCTCGGTAGGGGCCATGCGAGACTTACAAGTGTCAGACCATCAGATTATAACCATGATCTCGAGTCTGGTTCGTATGTCTTTAGTTTTGTTTTATTTTCCAAAAAAAATGATACCATGGAGGGGACTTCGAGGGAAACTAATCCGTTATATTCGAGTTAATTCCACTCTTCCATTGGTGTATTCATCTTGGAAGAATGGAATAGCACCCCTTGGTGTCGACCCAATGTCGATACCACGTGGCAAATAAAACAAACCTTTTGTATGTTATTAGCACGCAACCACATTACTTATATGAGCCGCGAGTAGGAATGCGAAATATCGATATTTCTTCGTATCGATGCGTATTGATATTTCAGCGAAAATATCGATATATACCGATATTTTTTCCATACCTAATTTCCCCCTAATAAATGATAGAATCAATGAGAATTCGACTATAGGTACATATACCCGTTGTTAAATTATAAAATCTTCAAGATCCATAAAACTAAAACGTAGAAACGCCGGGAGAGTTGTGTTGGAATATTTCAATCCCATTGTAACCTCAAACTTTTGGCGGCAAAACGTGAGAAAAATATGAATATAATGTATCGATATTCCTGGGGAAAATGTCGATGTTGGAAATGTGATATTTCAAGATGTCACAAAAGTGAGCCCTTTATAATTCTACATAAAAGGTTAGTTCTTCAGAAAAATAAAAGTTAAAAACCACGAAAATCGTAATGCCCAAATACGCACTAGAGAAATAGTTGCCAATTTTCGCAATATTTTTATAATAACTAAAATTGTTAGATTGTTACTAAACAAAATGTCGACGCTGAAATGCTAGGTTAATAAACTAATGTTTTTTATTTCGGCATTATTTTCGTAAATCGTGATATTTTAATATATGTACGAAAATGTAATTCGTGTAAAATCATAAAATGTTTAATAAAAACTCAGAATAATTTGAATTTGAATAGGCGTTTCAATTTTCAAATACGCCCAAGTTCATCTGAATTCGTCATCCCTTACTGGGATTTTCGACACAAGGTGAATATCGAACCTGTCGGTATTTTTGGCCCCATTAGACGTGAATTGGGTTTCATTTAGCAACTTTCCATTTTTTGTATAAGGTTTCGAAGAAAATTTGCGTATTAAAATTGATCTGGTATTGAGACCCAGAGTCGGTTTGTTTTTCGGTTCGTTACCCCAGGAAACTTCTGGTTTTATTAGTTGAAATTCATATGATGTATGTATACACATTTAGACTGAACTCGGTGCAAATTACAATTTTCATCCAGTAGTCATAAAATTTATTCGGATCTAGACAAGGATGAACCTTATTGTTTTTAGTCGAGATCAGCGAGTTGATACGTCAGGTACATCCTCTTATGTTGAATTTTTGGAGCTTAAATTGATCTAAAATGGGTAATTTTTAAGCAATAATCACAAAATTTGGTACAGTTATTGAATATTTTATATTCTATCATTCTGTTGAATTCGGTTCCAATCAGCTTTCGGTTCATACGTACAAGTGATTTGAAAAAATCTTCAATTATTACTAAGAAGTTGTAGCGGACTTCTTGAATTTTAGTTGTTTTTATTGTTACTATCTACAGAACACCTAAAAACAGAATGTTGTGTATTCTTCTAGAAGTTTCTTTGTTGTAAAACTCACTCTCTCTTGTACACGTTGATATAGACGATCAACTGTGATACGGTGTTGCCACATCTCACAAAATTTCATGAGATCTCACAAATTTACAAATACTTTCACAAATGTCTAACAATTCCACAATTTTTTGTGAAAATTCCACGAATTTCTTTTCTTAATGTGATAACATTTTTATTTTCACTACAGCAAAATACGGGGTTTGTTTTTACATTTGATGTCGTTTTTCTTGTTAAATTTTCTACCGATTATCGATAATATATCGATACAAACTACATAGATTTCTTATGACACATCGAAATATCGATATTTCATTCACCATTGATAAAACAGTTATGAGGAAATCCATGTATTTGTTAACACAGTATCGATAGTTGATGGTAAAACATTGATATTGAAGATGAAAATTTTATCACACTAAAAGTAATAGTTTGTAATAGTCACTGACACTGGGGCCTTTTTTTTTTTTTTCTTCCAGTTTTGTTTCACCTGACTTGATTGTGGGATAATAATTTGAAAGGGAAAGTGGAATCCCAAAAACAAAATTACATAAGACCTTCCATAACTGACTCATTACTGATCAACTGATTGATACGTGATACTTGATAATACATTAACATACGGCCACTAATTGACTGATAAGAACTCTCTATTACTTATAACTGATGAGAAATTAATTCCATGAATTCCAGGAATTTTTATTGTTTGTTCTCACAAAATTTCAAGAAACCAATGTGGCAACACTGCTGTGATATGACAAGTAAAATTATAATTTGTTTTTTTCTATTCTAATGTGCGAATTAATGTATTGAGGTTAAACACCTCTACAAAGTCAGAAGAGTAGATAATTCAAAATGAAACAAAAAAGCTGTGTGGAGAGAAATACTTGATGTTATTTTATGTGCTAAGCAATCATTTAATAACCTATATGCGTATTTTGTAACTTTGCAATACAGTTCATTACAAATTTCCTTTGCACTTCATTAAATGTAATTTTTACTCAGCATTCTGGTAAAAAAATTTTTGATATTTTCATTTTTTTATTTATTAATTTATGTTCTTAGATTTTTTTTGTTTAAAAAAACGTACATTTTCTAACGTTGTTTGTTGCGCTAGAGTTTTTATTATTATTTTGAATATTAGAACTTGTTTATTTCATTTATTTTTTTCTCTTTTCTTGTATGCTTTTATTCTACTCCCTCAATTTGTTTAAGTACACCAGATGGCCAACTTCAGCGCTGCTTTCACGTGTTGCAACATACACCCACACATACACACATATTCGTTTTTATCAGTTGTTTTTTTCTTTCGCAGGTATTTCTGTCTTATTATTTTAAAATAAGTATAAGTGTACTTATAAATTATGGATTAATCCCACAAATGTAAATGTCTATTTTAATTTGCGTCATTGTGTGATTGCAGTGTTTTTTGGGTAAGTAAAAAATTATTATGAGTTATCACGTCTTATCCATTGCTTGCTTTTTCAATGTAAGTTTCATCACTTGCTAAATCCATGACATTTGTGTCATGGTAGCAACTTGTACTTTCATTCAAAATATCTTATGTCCTAATCCTATCAGGGATGGGAATTTTTTTTTTTCTCAAATTATAAAAGCGTATTTCTTAAAAACTAGTTTTTAAATCTAAATTTATTTTCATTCATTCAATGATTGCTCAGCCTCTATTTAATCTAAAGAGTTGTGGTTGGTGTTGCTGAAAAGAGGATAAAATTTGCTAAATAATTTCCATATAATTTTTTTAACATCTTTAGCAGGTTGAAATTAAACAAACAAAAATAAGGAAAATTAAAGGAAAATTTTTATTTTTATATTTTCATGTTTATACATTAATCCTTCTTGAGTAGAGATTTTTTTTATTCTAAAGTGATTTTCTGGGCGTTCTTTGTCCTTATTATTGCCTGGTGTCTTTTTCAATTTTCTTTGACTGCTATAAGCTGAGACTATGTTGTATTTACCATTTTGGTACAACTCTACAAATGCTACATTAACAATTTTAACAATTTATTCTTACACCTGCGACGGATAGGTGGAACTATATGATTATTGTATAGAGAAAACGTTTCAAACTTCTTGTATACAGCTTTAACGGTGAGGAAGAAGGAGTGAGTGTAAGAGAAATACTGCACAGTTATCGAAGATAAACGCTTAGGTATAGGTACTGGTAAAGTTTTTGATATTCTTTCGAAAAGTTTTCGCATTGTGAGCGAACATCGAACAATTGATATTAATTTCAAACTTTTTCTCTTTTCGAATGAAGAGCAGTGTGGTACAGTAAAAAGTTGAATGAACCTCAACAGACTTTTCATTTCGCTGGTTGGAGTGAAACATGTGGGAGAAATGTGAACTTACAGATTTGGTTTTTTTGGGCGCTTCGTTTAAGATGAACTTGTACCGTGACCACCAAGCATCTGCTTGAATGTTGGACACTTTATTTTACACGCTCTCGACTTATTGCGTTCTTACTCGTTCACTATCACTCTTATTCTTTTATTTTGTTTTTGTTTTCTTCGAATTACACTGAGAAATGCAGTTATATTGGAACTATTTAATTGGAAGAGGAAGGATTAAATTGGCAAGTTCGCTTTTTTCTTGTATCAAATTCCATTTTATTGTTTTTTTGTGTTTTTTGAGAATTCTGTTTATTCGTAAAATTGTGGATACGAATGAACGTTTTTGTCCTTATTGTTTCGTAACCGCACTTATGCCTTGAATTATCTCAGCTAGAGCTTGTTTCTCTTTCTCATTTTTTTCTTCCTACATTTTAATTTTTAACCCACATCTTTAATAGAATGTGTTTGATGTGATTCTTGCTTTGTAGCCTATGTAAATCTCGGAAGGAAACAATTTTTTATTGTCACATTTTCTGAAAACGAGGGGAGTTCATGAGTCACATTTATGAATTCATTTGTGATTTTCTTTTTGTGTAACGTAGGAACCTGAATCTGCTGAGGATGATTCAGAGGTGACTTATGAAAAATTCATTTTTTTTTTTTGTCATCTAATATAACAAAGGCTACAGCCATAGTCGATCAGAAGTGAGGAATAGTAAGTATATTACACACCAAGGTTCAAAAGTAAGTGTTTACATCCGAGAGAAAATGTGAGAAATGAACGCAGCGAGTGAACAATTCCCGAGCCATGTAAACTCACTTTTAAACCTTGTTGAGGAAGATGTTTTTTATAACTAATGATTAGAAAGCGACGAAATATTAATTAAATGATTCATTAGTATTCTTAATGGTGGTTGAAGTACTTTTGATTTGATAGAAAATAGTAGATTAAACTTCAATAAATGTGAGTAACTGTGGCGCTTTGTATAGCGAGTGAGTCTTCTGTTCAGGAAGTGCTAGATTCCAATCTTATTCAGGTTGGTTTTGTTTTTTTGTTTTATTTGAAATCATAAATATTATTTTCATGAATAATTTTGATAAAGTCGTTTTTCAACATACAAAAAAAAAGAAAGTTATGGTTTACATTTGAAATAAAAATGAAAACATTACAAGTTGGAACCTTGCAACCTCGATGCCTTGTAAAGTAAACATGCTTCAATGTAAAAACTGCGTGTGAAAATTTTTACCTAGTGGCACAGTTATTTTACGTCGAGGTTATGCTTCATCAGTGATAAACGCTTCTTTTGGGTCACAAAATTTCCGGATAAACATTGCCTTTCTGATCATGTATTATACATACCTAGATAATTAATTCACTTCCGTAAGGCTATCACGTGACCATAGTTAAAGCAGTCCTGTTATGTGATACACGCATACTTTTTTTCTTTCATTATTTATTATCGTATGTCCGCTGTGCAATTGTCGTTTTGTAAGTCTTATCATTGCTAAATTCCTGAACATAGAAAATAAAATTGTAAATCAATTGATTTTTTTTTTTCTTAAAAAATTATTGTTTCCGAAATGCATGGCATTTAGAAAAAAAAATGGTAATGACAAAAATGATGTGTTACAAAATGAACAAACAGAATAAATTGCAGAATAAGAATCTAAAAACAAATCAAGCTGGAGGAATTGGAATTTTCAGGATGACCGTAATTGTACGACTAAAATAAAGCTTCTTTTAAATCAATTTCCATTCAATAATCCGTTCTAGCTATGTAACTAAATCCACCACCCACAACGCACGAAAAATAGTGCTTGATTCACATCCTTAAGCAAGATCGAGCACATATATTTCGAACAGTACCAAGTAAAGTTTGTACTCTGTTCGGCTGGTATGTCAGATTGGCTGCGGTCCACCTTCAAAAAATTTAACTTCTTCGTTTGAATAGACTATAGTTCACTGATTTCATAAAATATGCGAAAAAAAATCGCCAACTCACTCGTACCTACGCAAACAATCTTTCGAAAAATTCTAGTTTCCTTTTCGGAACCTTGTAAAAAGTTTTGGTCTCTAAGAAACTTTTCTTAACTATTTTCTAAATACCAATTAAATTTTCTGTGTGCCGACGAAAAATAATGAAAAAAAAAAAGGACGAAGAAACGAAAATCATTTAATAGCTTATAGTTATTCCGACAAAATTTTGATACAAATTTGAAATAACGACGAGTAAAATGAAAAACTTTTTGACAGACTCGATGCTGCATTAAATTATATTTAACGCACATTTTTTCCTTTCATTTTCTTTTTCTTTTTTTCTTCTTTTTCCAGTTCCAAAATCATAGTAAAATTGAATTCTTTCGCTAAAATGAGGAGAGAAAAAAAAAAGAATTTCGCGATAAACGAGCCAGAAAAATTATCGTTCAAAAAAAGCGTGAGAGAGAAAGAGGTCAAAAGAGATCATTGAAAAAGTCAAAAAGTGGATAAAAACCATTAGGAAAAAAGAAAAATTTTTTCTACCGTAGCATATTTTACCATTTTACTCCTCACCTCAAAAAATTAACGTTCCTCAAGAGAAATGTATAATGTTTCACTCTCAAGATGTTCTTCAATTCTTATTCTTATTGTTATGACGGTTAAGGGAGAAAAAAAAATCAAAATAGAGTTTCAATAATGTCTACGAATAGTGTTGTTTTTTTTTTTGGTTTTTTTACTTTTATTTCTGTCGACATATGAGCGATAAGATGAAAAATATTAGATTTTTTTTTTCTGACAAGACTTACTGGTAAGACTATTTTTATTTTTATTTTTTGTTTTATTCATGTTTTCAACTTTTTCAGTTTGCATAAAAAATGATTTCAAAATGATACGATGCTCACTTATCAAAAAACTACATCAAATAGGGTAGCGAAAAAAAATAAAAAAGTTTGGAGAGAAATTTAAGAGCATGAAACGGAAATCCATTTAATTTTTTTTTTTTCATACGTAAGCTGGTTAGCTGCGTTGTACAGCGATAAAAGTCAAGGATAACGTTAATACAAAACTAATGATATTTGAGGAAAGTGGGAGAAAAAAGAGCCGAAAGAAGAAATAAAATTGTATGACCTACATGTGTATATAGTGTAGCCTATGGTTCACACCCACACCTTTTTTGCGAAACCATTTGGTCCATTACCAATCGCTTATGCTGAAACTGTTTTCGAAGCAAACTGTCGAGAAATTGGCTGAAATTTAGCCATGAGATAAACTACATAACCCAAGTTTGCTTCTATTCACTTTGTTTAACTCGTACATCAGCGTGATTGAAATTAAGGATAAATGACATTTTTATACGCATCTTGACGACGTATGAAGCAGGCGATTTTAGAACCATTCATGACCAATGACATCGTTTTGGGCGCATTCGTCATTTTAAACGCTGGTCCCACTTACTGCAACCTTTGCCGCTACTTTTTATAATTTTTTTTTTTTTTCGTAAAAGTTCCTCTGATCTGACAACATTTACATTAGTGAGCCAGCACCATATCCACTACGCCACAAGATTTGATTAAGAACTTGGGGAGAGTTTGCACTTATATATTTCGCAATTGCAAAAATATTTATTATTTCAATTTTTTTTTTAAATAAGGAATTTTTCAAAAAATAGTGTGTGACACACTTGTATATAGTAAAGTGATTGATACTCGAATGATTTGCAGCACGAGCTGAAGGCGAATGATACAAAAATTACACTGGGATCAAAATCATCTGCTTTATACCTACACTTGTATCACAAATAACTATTTTCTTATAAACTTTGACCGATAGGCACATCGACAGTTATGTTTCTCAAGGTTCTAAATTCAAATTTTCAATTCATTTTTTGATAGAATCACTCACTGGGCGGCGGTAACCCCAAAAAGGGATTAAGATAATCTTTTCTTGAAAAATTGAGTAATACATTATTACGTTCTTTTTTTTTTTTTTTTTTGAGGCGTGGAGTTCAAATTTACTGTTAAATTTTGTATTGAATCACTCATTGACCTTCTATGACCTAAAATACGGTTAGTTAAGAAAATTTTTTTACTAATTTATTGTGTGATACATCCTTCGATATGTTTATTGAAGTTCAAAGTTTCACTTCTATCATGTGTGATCTGGTCCAGGTAAACTTTTTTGAAGGTGGAGACGTTTTAGGTAACCCACTTTGCCTCAGTTACCGTTCTGGGGTTCGCTTGCGACCCGCGAATCTTAGTTAATATCAGATAGTCTATCAATTTTAAAATATATGGAAAATGAAGTCATTACAATTTATTGGTTGTATTACCCCACGAACGTCAACTTTTTCTATCACATATATATCTTTCAGTAAAGAAGGGTAGGTACTCTCAGGCACATATATATCCCTTATTTTCGTCATTACGCCCAATGAAACAGATCTTACGCTCTTATTTTGCGGCTGTAACCTTTCTCGCCATTATTTATTTTTCTCTTCTGTTTGTGTTCTTTTTCTGATCTTTTTCCCTAGTAACCTTACGCATAATATGTACGTACTATATTTATTTCGAAGGAGGCAGAAACCATCGTTCAGAATTTTCAAGTAGGTTCATTCGACAGACTCGATCTCGTGCAACTATATTTTTGCTTCCTTGACCGAAATGATGATTAATTTTAAACATCAAAAACAACGAGGAAGTACCTTATAGTTAATCTCGAATACCGGACGGACGCGGTTCGTCGCTTTTCATGTCCACGATTTTCGATGATAATTTTCCACTTAGAAAACGATTATACTTGCTGGAATATGGTGGAGCAGTCTGCGAAAGATAAGTATCCTCATTATCGAGGAATATCCGAGCTTGAAATGTAGACAGCGAATAACGAATTTTACGATTCGTGGATGAAGATGACAAATACAAACACAATCAAGTCCTTTAGATAACGTATGTGTATGCTTTGCAATATCTTCTAGACGTGTTAAGAAAACTGCGTTTTCAATGTTCGAGTAGACCCGTTTAGGATTGCTTTAATTCGCAACTGAAAATCTCCAGATTTCTTAGCGTAGCCTACGTATTAGATATTAAAACGTTTAAAAAAAATTTTTCATTGAAAAAATTGGTGAAAAATTATTTTTGTTTTGAAGAATTATAAACGACAAGAAAGCCAGAAAAATAATATTGCGTAAAGATTTGCGAGCTCTTTCAAAATAAAAGATGAGGTGTTTGTGTCACTTTTCAAGTCTATTTGGATGCACATGGAAATGATCAAATGGAGAAAATGCTTGAGAATTTTTACTATAGTAGACATATCTAGAAAAATATTGACCGTATTGATTCATAAGACAAGATCTGACTATAAATTAATGGTGAAAAGTGGTGATGAACTGACGATTAACCTTGAATTTAACATTTTCAAATTATATCTCGTAACCTAGCCAAGGACGTAGCTAAAAAAATTTTCAGGGGGGCAAATCAAATTTTATCAAAGTAGATACCAGCTTAGGGAGTTGACAGGCAGTGATATGACTAGAAATTTGACGTATATGAGGATTAGTCGATAAATCTCCCTCAACTGTAAGAGGGCCGTACTCAGGATTTATCTCTGAAGGATGTTTTATAGGATGATAAAATAATTATTTCGCCAGCGAAGCGAGTGAAAAAATTTTTGCTGTTTTCTGGGTTCTGGAACATTTGTGCATGGAGGGTTGTTTTTATTTTTTTGGTTACATGAAGCCTTGGCCCACAGTGTAGTTATTTTATAAATAATTTGAAAATTGATTTCCATTTGGTAATTTTTCAACTTCCAAAACCCAACCTCCTGGGAATGAGTACTCTCTTGCCTCCCCTAGCTGCGCCACTACTAACAAGCGAACATGAAAATCCAGTCACAGTTGATTTTACTGGTTGTGCAAAAAGCAGTCATTGAAAATTTTCCGATGTAATTAATGTAAAGAAATATATAATATTAAAATAGTTATTTGTGAAACAAGTGCAAAAAGTAGGTGATTTTGATACGAGTATGAATTCTGCAGCACGAGCCAAAGACGAGTGCTGCAAATCACACGAGTACCAATCACCTACTTTGCACATGTGTCACAAATAATTTTTTGCAACACCTTCCCCATCCTCAAAAAAGTGGTGATGAATTTTTTTTTCAGATCAAACTAATAATAAACAATTTAATTTTTTTAAATTAAAAAACTATTTCTTTGAATTTTTTGTAATTATCTTGTTTTTAGAATGTTTTTGAAAATACGGCATTTAATTTCTAACAAGAAACAGTAAAAACTGAGAAAGTAGCTAACCATGCGAGAAATTAATTAACCAGTACGAGAAATTCATCGAGATGTGCGAGAAATTAAAGTTTCAAATGGGCATGTCCAGAAAATAATTTTTTGACTTCCTATCGAAATACTTTTTGTTCCATAAAGGCGCGTAAGAAAATGTATTTTTGGAAAGGGTGTTGTAAAAAGAAAAATATATACACCTAACCTTTAGTTAGTTTATATTTCATAAAAATTTTAACTTGCTTAACCAAAAATAAGAAGATTTTCTTTGAAAACCTGCTTAAAAATTATGCTGGATAGCTTAATTTTTTCTCAATATTTCTTCATTTCTACATATCACCGGTATTTGGGATAAAGAAAACATCGACATTTTTTTCTTTTTTAGTTGGCCTTTTTTTTTCTTTTTTTTTTTAAATTCAGGAATTTTCCCCCATTTCCTATGCTGACTACGCCATTGAGCCTAGCCTTTGTAACGACTGCATGTTGTCCGAATCTTGGAAAAAATTCTGTGGAATGAATCAGTGATTATTAAATTAAAATCAGTCTATTAGTGTTGTGAATCATATTGATGGATGGAATAAGCTATCAAATCGGTATTTCGTCTTGTTTTACTTACCCTGTATCGTAAGTGGCAATTGACGTCGCTCAACGATGCAACAGTTTCATTTAGAATTAAAATCGTCTTATTTCTAATGGCATAATATCCACTCGATGTGTTCTAAGTTATGAATGTAAATTTGCAAGTCCAGTAACTAGATTATAGAATACAATAGCAATTTCATTTTTTCATATTTTAATACTTATATATTTTCTTCCAAAAAGAGCACTTGTACGTATAATGATTCGATTGTCATAAAACCAGACCTTTATTGTGTTCATTCAGCCGTGAGTACTTGAGATACCTATATGTTTATTACAGAGCTCGGAGCCCTCTGATTTTTTCCCTATTTCTGTTCCGTAAATTTTCTTATTATTCGGATAAGGTTAACGAATATACCAAATTTTTAAAATAGTTAAATGTTCGTCGAAACGAAACAAAATTCAAACAAATGGCGAAATTTTTGATTCCGCTTATACAAAACAAATCAAGTACCTACCTATCATATGAATGAAAAAGTTAGCATCTTATTTCACAATTTGACGAGTAAATGTGGGCAACTTTCGAACGCTGCAAAAAGAAAGAGGAAAAAGAGAAAAAAGTTTTAAAGTCGACTATATCGGGGTATGATTAAAATTTTTCTTCAACTACAAAATAACAAAGAGTATATATAGTCTAGGAAAAGTTTCGTAAGTTTTTCTAGCTAAGTATTTCATTTTGAAAGTTCGGTTGTAATTTTGTTTCTTTGTAACGGCCTTATTTCGTTGCAGCATACGGCCTTTATGAATCTCTCCCAAAGATGCTCTCTCCCTAACTACCTTATGCAATAAGTTTTCGAATTTCTGTAATAAACATGCAGTGAGTTTTACCTCAACATATTGAAATTATTACCGCAAAAATGGTAAGTACCAATATAATTGGTATGTAAGTGCGGTTTTTTCTGAAAGTGTTTTTTTCTTCTTTTTCTTTCTAATTTGTCTGAACATATTTGGGTTATTTAAATTAATTTCGGTGAATTTAGGCATAAAAAGACGTCAGTACATTGAAATCATTTATATTTTTAATGATGATTGAAAAGAATAGCCTGAGCTAAGTTACTGAAGATCCGTGTGTTTGGTACGGCTGTGAAATTAGGCTACTCTGTGTAATTTCTATCTATAAAACATCTTTTGTATTGAAATAGAACAGCATAATAACGAGGAGCGGACAATGAGGACGAGTCCTCCAGTTGCAGACTTAAGGGGGGAAATTTTAAAATGGTTTATGAATTGAAATGTGTAAAAAAAAATTGAAACTTCAGTCCTTCTCGTTTTATTGTTGTTAAGGTCGCATATTTCTTGATCCCCCGGTGGAAAATTTTTCAGTTGCGTCACTGTAATAAAATATGCCCATCTTTTCTTCCGAGTATGTTTAATATTCATAATAAAATTAAAAGGTCAATACATGCCCTTCAATAACTAGAGTAATTTTTGAGGGAATAAAAAAAAATTATTTCGGTGTCTTCGATACAATTCCCAATCGTAAACTCATTTCATTGTAGGCTACGTGATACGTACCTACGTCAATTTTATGCTATCAAAATGACTAATTCCCAAAAACAAATAACAGCTGGAACTACAGTTTATCTGACTATAAAAAAAACGAACTTCAACAAAACCAGATATTATGAAGCTTACATTTGCATTCGCATTACCAGGTATACGTGTAGACGCATCACTCAAACACTGCCAAATTACCAACCACTTGAACCAAAACTTAAAGCTCCAAGTGTGCCGGCGTTATTAAATCTCCAATTCTGATTGCTGTCTGGCAATGTCAGTCGATGCTGTGAATTTGTGTTGCGATCTGTATGAAAACAGCAGGCCTACACATATTTTAAATCCACCCTCGCCACCATTAACGTCAAGAAATCAAATTTATGTGGCATATAGTTTTTATGGTGAAAATGGAAAATACGCTTGTATGATATAAAATAATGATTTCATTAGAATATTTATTTGTGATACCAGTGTATATTGGGTGATTATGATCCCAGTTTGATTTTTACAGCACGAATTGATGCAAATCATACGAGTATCAATCACCTACTATATATAAGCGTGTCGCTCACTATTTTTTGCAACGTTCCTCTAAGAAAAAATATTGAACCCATAAAAAATTAAAATACTCTTTTTATTTTCATCGAATGTCACTGAACACTCTCACGAAATCCACCTATCCATTTTTCAGTAGACTGTGTTCGAATCCCAGCCGTGATACTGGTTTCTTTCCCCTCCAACAAATTCTTTGTTGTTGTGTGTAAAATAAAGTATGTACACGAGCCAGTGCATAAAGTAAACATGGGTGCATAAAAGAATTTACATTTTGCATTGTTCTAAAACCATCTGGTTTATATAACATTAAGGTGCGCATAATTGTTTATTGTATCAACAGGTGTTGCAAAAATGAATGTTTTAAAAATTCGCATTTATAATGTAAAATGTTGCATGAAGTGAAACCTAGCGCACTCACACGAAAACATATATCCTAACTCATTGGTGCCTAACCCATATGGAACGAGGGGAAGTTTTTCACATGAGAAAAATTCTACAAAAACAATCAAAGAGTGTGGTGGGAGATCCAAAAAAGAGTAGAATATCAACTGTCAATGATTTTATCACGGTATTTAGAAACTAAGATGCCCTTGTCCTAACCTAATAATCACAATCGTAGGGTCACACAATAGTATATTGTGTAACAAGTGCGTAGTGTTGGCTATTTTTTTACCGAGTGTGAAGAATTTGCAGACGAGCCAAAGGCGAGTGCTGCAAACTTGACACGAGTTAAAATAGCCCACAAGCACTTGTTGCACATCATACTTTTTGTAACTAATGCATAAAAAAAAGGATTGCAACAACTCCCACTCCCAATAAAAAAAAACTCATAAAATAAATAAATTTTGGAAATTATAGCTGAAAAAAAAACAAAAACTGCAAATTTTCTATTATTTTGCATTTTTTTTTGGTTTATTTTGAAACAGATAAAAACCATTAACAGATTATAAGGAAATTATTTTCAAGTAAATTTTTTTCTCTTTCTAGCAGTACTAATCCCAGATTTTTAGCTTAAACAGGGGCTGAGGAATCATTGAGAGAAAGAACAGAGGTTTCTGGATTTCAAAAAAAAATATTTTCCATCAATTTGCATTTTCTTTGTTTGTTTATTTTCAAATTATTAAAAATGAGTAAAAAATTAAACGAAAACTAAATTCAGGTAAATTGTTTCCTCTTTATAGAGATACCATTTTCAGCTCTCTCGCTTAAATAGCGACTGAAGAATCATTGAGGGAAAGAAGAGAAGTTTCTAGACTCCAAAATATGGCAAATCTTCCATTAATTTTCATTTTTTTCATTTATTTGTTGTCAAATAACTAGAAATAATTAGGAAAGTTTTTAAATTTTATCCGCTTTCGATCATTAGAAACCTCAGCTCTCTAACTCAATTAGAGGCTGAGGAATCATTTGAGATGTTTTTTTTTAAGTTGAAATGTTGTGTTTGATTGGATTGGCAACTTGACGAATAGTTTTTCACAAAATAACTAAATAATAATATCAAAATGATTATATGTTTGAATATTTTACACCCTGTCGCGCAGGATTGGGATGCGCAAGAATGTGTGAAGTATTTTAGTTATTCTTGTGCAGGATTTGGATGCGCGAGAGATTGTAAAATTATCATCTACTTTACAGGTCAAAAATTTGTTTGTTTACATTCGCTGTATATGCATGTAAAACTCATTCTTTTGTACATATGTTGCAAAAAATACATTTTGAAATTGAAATTGTGAGCAAGTAGGATAAAAACATGTAAAACTTGTATGTATTCTTTGATAGGTGCTTAAATAATAAAATAAGTTAACATAATTTGAGGTAGGAACACTATCACCCATCTTCTATAAAAAATACTCTCCTGAAGATCAGATACTCGAGCAATGTTTCATCTGTGACTCTCGTGTATAAGTACAGGATAAACCTGGTTAAATGAGTACTTGAGTCTAACTTAAGTGTAAGAAATATTCTAGAATATAAGGTACAAGTAAACTTACAGGTATGTTAATTCTACAGAATCAAGGAAAAAACAAGAATTTTCTCTAATCAAGTATAATATACTTCTTCATTTAAGCTGTAAAAGTCTAAAAACACATCCAAAGCTAGTTGAGGTGACAAGATATTAAAAACAAGGGAAATTGATTTATCCCTTCGTACTAAATTTTTTCCCAAAAAAAATAGCCGGAATTATGAAGGTCTTTATTTTATGAAAATGAATCAATTATTTGACTTGGTATTTTGAAATTTGTGGTCAACTTTTCATATCTCAAGCTGATAGCCATCAGAAGAATTGGGAAGTGGTCCTAAGGAGTTCTAAATTTGCCTCATATTATCACAGGATGAAAACAAGATGATATATTTAACCTATGTAATTTTCCATAAGAAAAAAAAAGTTTAAATTCATTTTCTGAGAATAGGAAATACTTGAATATAGATTGTAGTATACTTGATATTTCTGTCTAGTCACTTGACAGAAACCTATCAAGGTGGGTTTTCACTAGATTTCATACGTTTTTCAAACATTAATAAATGTCTCCTCGAAAGGAGTCAAATTTATCAACCAGCTAATATCCCCTACATTCAGATGAGTTTTGTTCAATGTCTGAAATTTTGTTTGCAATGCAGTTTTGAATTTTCAATTACCCTCTTCTCAATCTCGTCTTCAACTTACAAGCTGTATTATTATTGTCATATGTTAAACCTTAATTATTATATTTTATATTTTTAATATACACCAGTTATTGAATTTGTACATGATGTGTTTTATTTTCATTATGCCTTGCTAAGAAGTTATTGAAGGAAACCTTCAGAGGGAAATCATGATTCTTTTAGAACTGTAGTTTCAATAATGAGGTAAATAATCTCAACAGATAGCCTATTTCCGGTCTTAACTTCTAACTTCAAAAATAAGGTAAAAATATGGAGGTTTTGGTGATACAAATCTGACCTCATAGCTGACTATTCATCGCTGTTATCTGAATTAAATTGGACTCCAGTATGTTATTTTGTCATCATCGTATGTTTTACTTGTGGTAAGTTCCGAGTGTGATTTTGTGTTTTGTCTTTTGGATTTGGTTGGGGTGATACAAGGTCACCCCATCTGACATACCACAAGGTGATCACTAATCATCAGAGGATAATCCTTGAATTGTATCCATCCAAATGTAACGATAAAAACTTATTTTTAAAAGAAATTTTTGCATTACAGGAGATCAATACATTTACACCTATTTTCATCCATTATCCTGTTTTCATATGATTACTATATTCGCTATCAGAGTGGGTATTTTTTGCCTCCTTTTTCCAATATTGTTTTTGGTTCCGATTTTTCTTGGGAGGGTGCCCTTCATGGCCACAACTATGAGAGACAAGTTTTTCAGGCTCCTGAAATTTCAAGTAGTATCTACTCTGGATATTTAAGAGCTTTGCCCACACATTTATCATTTGACTTCCTAATTAACCTTCCTCGTTGTTTGTAATTAAGTAATGCCTAAATAATAAGTTAAAAAAAAAAAAAAGAAGAAAAAACAACAACTAACTTGTGAAAGTCTGCATTATTTGGCCTTAGATCCCAGTAATTCGACAATTTACAAATAAGCATCAAGAAATACTTAGATATCAGTATTTAAGCTTTGAAATGCTGGAAACGAAATATTTTGCACGAGTTTTCAATTATTTTGCACAAAAAAAAGTCGTATGGCCCGTTGAAACTTCAGTTTCAATGTTACGACTTTTCAAAAAAATTTTTAAATAACTGCTGTCTAAAAACACAATAAGTGCAACGAGTAGTATATTATGCACTCTACCTACAATTTTATCAGACTTTACGCTAGACGTGTCCCGTATGTCGGAAGTTTTCGATTTATTTCATTTTCGATTGAAATACAAAAGAGACGACAAAAGACAAAGTATAAATCAAATTCGAAAACCAAATCTTTATAAGATTCAACACTGATGCGAACGTATAGTATATGTATACAATATATGCTCGTATGATTCTCTTGCCCTGCTGGAAGTCAGTAAAGAAGCCAAGTGAAAGACGATAGATGATTAACCCTACCCACTCTCTCACTCAAAATATAAGTTTATATAGAAGAAGAAAAGGAGACGGTCGATACTCGAATACATTTAGTTCTCTCTTTTGTTTCGTAAAATTTCGAAGGTTTTAGAAGGGCATTTCGAATTCAATTATTTAAATTTCCAAGCTGCGGGTGTGAATGTAATAATTTGAAAAGAAAGTTAAGGAGGTTAGTACCTATAGAGCTATACAGCTTTAGGTCGGATGAATATCCAGCAGCACTGCATGCAAATTGGTACACATTCCATTACTTTTTAATAATTGCACAATATGTGGGAGGAAAATTTATTCGATGAACAAAAACAGTTGAGAATTATACAACCATGAACTGTGGGCACTGACTGAATTTCAGTTTGTGTTTCCGTCGCCGTTTGGGTGCCAATATTATTTCAGCGTAAATAATATTTTCTAACGAAATTAAAATAAATTTTCGTCTCTGTAAGGAGTCATTTTTTATCGAAGGGACGTAATTTGATATATCTGCTTGTACCTATTAATTTATCTCGATTGTGACTGATTATTGAAGAAAACAAAAAGAAGAAAAAACAGCGAACAAATTTTTGTTTTCGCAAATTTTATCAATTCGTAAAAATTGAATGGAATTCGAGCTTCTAACTAAGTTTGAAGGGTAAAAAACTGAAGATAATCGTAACCCTATCAATGCGGATCTGCCCTCAAAAACGAGAAAAATTAAACCAATTTACTTTGCTAATTAATTGCGATTGAATACCTAATACCTGGTATTTTTAACCACTCAATTGATTAAATGCCATTGCCATAAGAAACCCGATGGGTATAATGAAAATTTTCCGTTTCATGAAAAAAGAAAACTATAATTGATACCATTTTCTCATTTTGAACTAATTTTATTTTTTAATATACATACTATGTATGCATGTAGTTTGTACCTATGTATGGTCTAAAATTTGTGTTCACGGTTTTGGGGCAACGACGAAGGGGATGAGGCCGTAAGCGGATTTTGCGGTGATGCAGGGAGTACAATGCACCCTTGTGAATGCATCTTGCCCCGTTGAGAAAATTTAAAAATAAATCTCCTTTTTCATTCTCCGTTCCAATCCCTGTGCAGCGTGCTCCTTGAAGAATTGAAGTAATTAGATAAATGTTACATACCTGAACATCCAACGGCAGGTTTTGGGGTGACACTTTGGGACGCTATTTTGCTATATATTTGAATTATTTCTGCTCTTCACTTTTATTATTGATGCATTCATCTTGCTGGAGTTTAATAGCATCCCTTTCAGTTTCAACCAGATGTCGAAATTGCGTGAAAAATAACATAAAACGGGTATTGGTTCGTTTTTCATTTCATGACCTTCATAAAGTTTTGGCTCTATTAGCTGAAATTCATATGCATATGTATTATGTGGGGACTCATATCGTATGAGGTTAAGGGGCTTGAGCCACCCAATGACAGTCGCCGCCACAAAGCTGGCAAATATTTGTCTCAATAACGTTAAATCATATGCACAAATTACGTTTAATCATAACTACTTGTAAATACATGCAAGTAATGTACGAGTACCGAATTGTGACCAGTCTCAACAATACGATGATGTCACAATTCTGTACACAAACTGGCCCATCATTTCTTATGATTACAAGAAATAAAGCATCAGGCTGTTCACATAAACATTTGTAATCACTATGTGTGTGTTGGTGTGCGTGTAAATAAGCCCCTACATAAACCATCCAGACTGGCTCTAAAATCGCCAGTGTTTGCTCAGGTTTTGGCTTACCCGTATGTTTACATATGAAATGTTTTAACACACAAAATCTGTAGATTACCTTCTGGTGGAAATATCTTTTCACAACAAGATATTCCACATATATAAATTTCTATTTAACGATACTGGTCCCAATTTTTGTCCAGTATTCATGAAATTTGGTACTCTTATTTGGATCTAGACAAGGATAATATTCGGAATCCAGTTACCAATATAGTCTACCAGCCTGAATTTTTCCATTATATGCTGAAGCATGGACCGAACTGAACGAAACACACCGCCATTTTTGGTTGTGAATGTGACCGGTAGTAGGTCTCGAACTCACAACCTTTCGATTTCGAAGCCAGGCACCGAATCACTACGCCACGTAGACCGCAAAATGTGTGATTTAAATTTCAATACTGTAAGCTATAGTGCGAAAATTTCACTATCCATTAAAATTTACTATCCACTTATTTGCATCTACAGGTTTTTTTTTTGTGATCTGTTTTCTTGAAGTAGGTAGACATAATTTTAAACTTTTATTATTTTTGTTCTTTATGTCAGTTTTTTTTTCTTTCCATATGTACCTGTTTCAAATGTCACTAAATTATTGAACGTAACTACACGACATGTCAAGAGCACAATATGAGCGTACTACCTAATTACCAAGTTTTGAAAGTTGATGAAGTTTACTTTAGTTCTTCGATAGAAGGTAACGTGATAAATGACCTTCCACCTTAATTATGTTGAATTTAGTCGCAGCTTTTAAATGTTTATTTTTGTGGCAATTATAGGTAATGGGTTTTTGAGTAAAACGTATCGAAGGATCTAAATTTCTGCTATTAATTCAGTCGACTACCGTGTCAAATAGATTATGAATAATACACGTGCTTTTATAAAAATGAAAAATACAAAAAATAAAAATATCGTGTTTCATGAATGTATATCTTCCTGAGGCTTATCAAAAATGTACAGGGCACAGAGAAATTGTGTGGGCTCTGTTGTATGATGTTTATTTCTGTTTCGTTCATCATATTTCTGAAAACAACTTATAAAATTGGGCTCGTGATATAATAATGAACTGTGAACAGAATAATTTGAATGTTTCTCTTTCTCGAAAAAAAAGTAATACCTACCTCTAGATCTATAATATTATTTTCTACCGTTGGTGTCTTATGTTACTCTCCAAAATTTTCAATTGGTCGCTACCAATAGGTATATACGTCACCAACTTCTTCCATTACATTTGTGTAAATGTTTTGACCTGTGTCAATTAGCTGATGAACATTTCTTTCATTAACTTATTCCAGACGTGACTTTGCCTGGTTGTTTTCACTTAGATAGTACCAACAGTTATAAGTGACTGCTTTTTAGCATTATTATTAGTAACACTCATCTTTTGACAGGTATGCTCGAATGAAGCAAAGTGGGAAATGATTTTCTTAGTGCGTAAAAACTCGTGCTAGAATAAATCTTTGCTTTCTGTAGAAATTTCGTTGTTATTTTTTGCTGCCACCATCTTCGTTTCTTAATATTCCACCTTCGTATTATACAAACCTTGAAAGTTTTCTTTTTTCTTTTTTTTTTTTTTAGTCAAAATAAAATCTCCACAATGGTAAATGAGTTAATATTCCCTTCCCAGTTAGTTTTTCCTCATTGAGAAAATTTCAACTGTATCCCTTCTTATCAAACTAAAATCCACATAATAAGTAACAATGTGTAAAACTTTTTTTTTCGGAAAGTTTCCCTCCTGTCTTCTGTTCGTTTTGTTTGTAATTTTTTTTTTTTTTGACGGATGTGTTCGAACGAAAAATCTGTTTACCAGCAACTATGAGCGAAATGTTCCAATTTTTCTTCTCTGCTTGAACCGTAGGTATATCGGAATAATCAGTTCGATTGCTGTTGACGATTTTCTTTTTTTGTGATTTCACCGGACAGATATTTTTTAGAATTGATTCCTGAATGCTAAATATCAGAGAAAAGTAGCCTATTTTAACAAAAAAAAAAAAAATAATAATAATAATAATAATTATTATTATTATTAATTATTATTATTAATTATTATTATTATTATTATTATTATTATTATATGATTCGGAAATTACTCACTCGCTACGCTCGTTTTGCAAACTTGCCTTCGCATGTAATTCCTCACTTTCAAACCTTGGTGTGTAATATTACTATTTTATAATTCATGATCATAAAGGCCATGTTTACAATCGTATTTTTCGGGCAAAAAGCAGCCCTTGCCATTCGTACATTTATACTGCCCTCAAAATAAAGTTATTTTTTCCAATTTAGAATTATAATTTTTTAGAAAAATTTGCCATCCGCCTTGGAATTTAAACCTGCAACCTCCAATGTTGAAGGCAGACTTCTTAACCAGTAGGCTACACAAGTTAATTGAAGAAAGGCAGTCAGTATGACTATATCTGTTTATTTTGATTATTATTTTTTCTTTGAAATTGCTAATTAATGAGTTTGTTTCTTTCTGATCATTAATTATAAAAAATATCTTCCTCAACAAGGTTTGAAAGTGAGTTTACATGACTTGGGAATTGCTCACTTACTACGCTCGTTTTCAAACTCACCCTCGCATGTAATTCCTCACTTTGAAACCTTGGTGTGTAATATACTATTTGTTGCGAAAGCTGTGAAACCTCCTCGCTGAAGTGGTGTGAGAATTCGGAAG
The DNA here is from genome assembly GCA_011428145.1 of Ericerus pela. Taxonomy (NCBI): domain Eukaryota; kingdom Metazoa; phylum Arthropoda; class Insecta; order Hemiptera; family Coccidae; genus Ericerus; species Ericerus pela. Next base: position 1,309,615 of record WOFM01000292.1, on the reverse strand, counting down.
CAGAAATGCAATACTTAACATTTTTTGGATATTATAAAAAAAAAAAAGTAAACGTGTATTTAATGAAATCCATCACACCTTCAAACAAATATTCGATAAATTTTCAACCTTTGTTTAACCCTCTCCAACAATGTTTTTGAAATAGGCTATGAATATTGTAAAGAGTATTAAGTTACACATATATTTCAAAGTTACCACTGTTTGCTCATTAATGCAAAGTGAAAACGTGATTTCTTTCCTGATAAAGATGAATAATTCTTTTAAAATTTCTCCAGTTAAATCTACTGTAATTAAAATCAAAGAAAACATCATTATGGTAAGTTAATAATTTTTTTCAAAAAATGGAACCGATTCAAGGAAGCATTAAAAAATGCGCCAAAATGAGAAAAATAATTCTTTTAAAATTCTCCAGCAAAATGTACCTACGTGTAAGGACTGGAATTATTAAAGTCGGCGCTCTTTTTTCTTCTTATCATGTAGGGTTTATACGTCGATTCCGTCAAATTTTAGGACAAAACTTTTTAATTAGCGTCTACAACCTGGTGGTTGCGAGGCCAATCGCTTAAACATTACACTCCTCAGACTATCTCCCGGCGTCTTTTTCTGGATAATGTGTAGGTTTTTATTTTTTAATAACCCTCTTCCCATGATATTCTTACCGAACTTTCTCCAGTTAGAAAAGTTTTTTTTTTTTGGGAAAACTGCCCTGTGATGACCAAAAAATTGTCATCATTTCGATTTATAAAAATATATAGACGTATATTCGAAGTACACATGTACACAGTGGAAGCTGAATTTTTCACGCCTTGTTGAAAACTTTTTATTACTAAAGTTTATTCATTAAAGATTACACGAGTTCGAATTATTCTCACTCCTTTTTTTTTCTGTCCTCGTTACGTTTCATTTCCTCTTTTCCCTTCTTCTGTTTTTGATTTTCGCCCTGCCAAAAAAAAAAAAAATAAATTACCAAACTAATTAATTTTTTTTTCTATCTTATGCTGGTTTACTCCACAAAAGATGGCAAGAAAATGAGAAATTATGTTCCGAAAACGAAGTAGGTACTAAATTTTGCTTTGATAATTTCTCCAGAGTCGCTGGAAATATTCTTGCCACCGACTCTTTGATTAATTTAAATTTTAGCGGACAGTGACCTCTTTTTGGCGAATGGAATCATAGTACTGTGTTTTTCGACCCTTGATATGTGGCCACATTCACCGCCGCGATCCTTCGATCGTAAATTATATTGCGGTGGGAAGTGGAGATTTCAGTTTGATAATATTTTAGTTGCTTGTCGCAAAGCACAAGGTGTAAATCAGTGCACGACGTTGCGGCTGTCTCAGAATGCGAGCTTAAATTTAAATTGTGGCTTCATAGCTTATGCTACAATTCCCAAATATTGTGTTGGCGTGTATGTATTTATATACTATAGCATATGTACGTACTCTGGAATCAGCTACATTTTCGCCTCAGACGACGTTCTCTCTGTAATATAAACAGAAATTTTCAGTGTGTCCGTTTGTCTGTGTTGGTTTGTATGTATATACGGCTGTGCTGATAGGAATATATTTTCCGTCCGGCTAGCTGGACACATTTTTGAGCAGTTTTCGACCAGAAGAGAGTTCATTATATTCACACTGCAGACGTGATCGATGTGGCTGCAGAAATTGTTTATAGTACAACTTTTTGAAGTCGAATTTTTTTTTGTATTGACTAGCTTACAGCAACATTTATAATACAAGGAAAGCGAATTAGTGTAAAGTAGATTGTTATCGAAATAGGTGCCTAGTGGGTATATATCTTCCCTTGTCGAAGTATCAAAATATAAACTCAAACTCCTGTTTTTTCCTATATTTTTCGCAAATATCGTTCACTATCTGCAGGTGATTTATTTTTGCGGGCCAAAAACTGTGAAAGGTTTTCGCAGCAGTATTGCCAATTTTTTTTTAGGCGATTTAACAAGAGTCTAGAATTGTACTCTTGTTTATCCGTCTTATGCAGAGCGAGTTATTTTTCGATGCACCATACAAAAATTACATCGACTCGCCAAGCTTTTAACGTATAACTATTTTAAATTTTTAAAATTTTTCTGGATTGCTTAGCAATTTGCAATAAAGGTATAATTTAGTACAAAAATAATGTTGATAAGATTTTGTAACGATATTTTCGTATCGTTCATAATATGAAATATTTTCGTATTACTAATTATCATCATCATCATTACTTTCTCTCTATTTTTTTATTATTCCCCATTCATTAACTCTCACGTCATTTCTTCAAGTCAAGACTTGTTTGATGACATCATTTCCTACATAAACAGTTACTGTGTTCACTCATAAACAATGAACTCATCTTTTGTTTATACTATTTCTGCAATCTTGCATATATACTAATTTCTACTAATTTATTTGTGAACACCCATTTTATGTCATGTTCTTACGAGACCATTGGTCATACTTACTGTACATATATTTCTATTAACCAATAAGATCAAAACCCTTCTCCAATACTCTGTAAATTTGCTTGAACCTTCCTCTTTTTACTTACTATATAATCTCATGTTTTGTACTATTTCATTCATTCTAATTCATTCTAATTAATTCTAATTCTACTTCAATCAAGTTTACCTTTTGATTACTCTGTTACACTAATTCTTTTAATCTTTGATGTTTATTACTGTTACTCTTCTATAAAGTTTATGTCTAATACACCTTTTTAACTAACTTGTGTATTTGATTGTTCTGTTAAGATATATAACCGTCACAGAATAATTGGCGCCTGAACAAAACAAATTGTGTTTCTAATTGTGATAAAAAGTTGAAATAATTTCCAAAAAAGTTTGTGAAAAAAATAAAAATTTTATTAAATAAAAAGAAACACAGCGTCTTGAAGTGCCGATATTAACGTGCAGAATAAAAATTAACGTGCAGTAAAAATTCCAAGTAAAAAGAATCCAGTTTCCAGTCCATCCAATCCAAAATTCAACAGACGACGTCTCTGCAGCAAATACTTCCGAAGAAAACACGCCAAATCTCCGATCACCTTGAGGATTGAAGATTGTGATGTCAGGATACCATGGTGCAGATATGTTAAACTATTACAACAAAATCAACAACAAAAACTTGTGAGTCCAACAACATTTACTAACTCTATGATCAACGAAGATCTCGATAACGATAACAATAACGCTAACACACCTAACTCAAAGTGTTTCAACCAAACTCACTGGATCTCAACTCTCACCAATTGTGAACTAAAAAACGTATGGTTAAACATTTGTGATTTACCTCTCCCTAAAGTTAAAAACAGACCCGAGTTACAACTTGCTCTAGGCTTTTTTATCCAAACTCACCCTAAACATCCTATTAACTCTCTCCTTCATAAAACTAATATTGACGATCTAACCATAAAACCTAATTCAGAACGTCTTGTAAAAATAATAGCCAATCAAAAAATATCAGAAACCTCTTTTGACGATAATACCTTAATATCATTCGACGATTCCGAATACCTTCCTGAATCTAACGAAATTTCATCAAATTCTGAAGAAAACACTCCAAACACATCTACATCTACAATCATTCAAAATCATAACAAAACAATTCCACAAATTTCGGAATACATCCATACACCTTCCAAATCTCCAGAAGAAGCTTATTACAAATCAAATCTTCTAACAAAAAGACTACGAGAAATAGCTGAAAACATGGCTAATACTAATAATAATAATACTAACAATGGAAATAACAGACCTTCCACATTTTCAAATTTACCTTTAGAAAATATAAAAACATTTTTAACCCAATTCGAGAACGAATGCGAAGCATTTGGCTGGCTAGATGATGCTACAAAATTCAGAAAAATAAAAATTGCATTTACTGGAAACGCTCAACTAATATTTAACAAAATATTAGCAAACGATCCTACAATATTAACATACGAATCACTGAAACCAAAATTGTATGAATCATTTAAAAAAACAGTTCCACAATTACGAGAAACTCTCCACAAACGAGTTTACAAAGGAGATGATGATTTCCTAGACTTTGTTATATTTATGGTAGATATCTTTCACGATATTCTATGGAAAAAAGTAATTATCTACATAGATGACATATGTGTCTTTGGCGAAGCATTTGACGAATGTTTAGAAAACACCATCAAAATTTTACAAAGACTGAAAAAATACAATTTTCGTGTAAAAACGAAAAAAAGTTTCTTTCTCCAAGACACAATAGAACTTCTAGGTCATAAAATTGGCAATGAAAAATTAGAACCACTTTCAAAAAATATTGATGCAATAAGAAACATGAATCCACCCAAAACACTCAAAGAAGTACGAAGATTCATTGGTATGTGTGGATACAACAGAAAAATGATACCAAATTTTACAAAAAAGATGTTACCCATCCTGAAAATTCTTAAAGGAAAAGACAGTCGTTCTAACGAAAGAATAGAATGGTTACCAGAACATCAAAAATGTTTCGACAACATGAAACATATCCTTCTTTCAGAACCAGTCCTACAAATTAACAATCCAGAAGCATCAACCTACATAGAAGTAGACGCATCAAAAGAAGCTATAGGTGCAGTATACAGACAAATAGATCCTGTTACCAACAAAAAATATACCATTGGATATTTTTCAGAAAAATTAAAGGCGAGTCAAAAACACTTATGCTCGTTTGATCTTGAGATGTTTGCAATTACACAATCTTGCCAACATTTCAGAGATTTCCTTCTTGGTACAGATTTTATAATCTATACAGACCACCAACCGTTAACTTACCAACATCGGATGAAAACACCTTCACCCAGACTTGCAAGATTAGTCTCTAAACTAGGAGAATTCACATTTGATATAAAACATATATCAGGAAAAGACAACGTAATGGCAGATTTTCTTTCCCGACCATTTCAAAATGAAAAAGATTTTATACGTTTTGAACAAGGACAATTTTTAATTGACCAAAATAAAAATGTCAACATTGTTACAAAATCAAAATCAAAAAATTTGGAACCACCCAAACAAAATAAAATTCTGAAAAAAGAAAAAATTTTGAAACCCAAAATTAATAAAAGAATATTATCAACGACGATAATATTTTCGATCCAATCACTGGAAAAAATAAAGATGGAATCAAGAAAAATGAAACCATTACATTTAAACCCGATGAAAAAATAAGAACACTTATTTATGGAAAAGACATTCCTAACGAAACACTGGCTGTCACCAACAGCTAGATGATTATTGGGGACAAGTTTATAAATTTCTTGTCGAAGATTTCATTTTTGATCGTAAACTGTCAAAACAAATTTCGAAACATGCTCATAAATTCTACCTTGGAAAAGATGACATTATCTACAAGAAAAAATCAATTCATGGTAATCCATACCAGGATGTTCCTGTAATTCCAACATCTTTAATACCAACAATCCTGAAGGAATGCCATGATGACCCAATCAATGGAGGACATTTTGGACGACAAAAAACATTTGAAAAAATAAAATCAAAATATTTTATTCTGAAAATTTCACAGAAAGTGAACGATTATATAAGTTCTTGTCATGAATGTCAAATGCAACAACGAAATCCAAAAGAAATCGGAATGATGAAACCAATTCCTGTCAAGGAATTCGATCCATTTTCCCATATCGAAATAGATTTCATTGGAAAATTTAATAACAATTACGAGAAGAACTATGTTCTCGTAGGTGTCGATAAATGCACTAATTATTGCATTATAAAACCTGTTAGACACCCTAACGCAAACAGTGTCGTTAAATTTCTTAAAAAAATTATGACTTCTCACATAAAACCAAAATTAATATCGTGTGATAACGGAACACACTTCAGAAACGACATCGTACATAAATTCTGTAAAGACAATAACATTGAAATAATACACTCATCAGCATATAGTCCACAAACGCAAGGACTAGTTGAACAAACTAACGGCATTATCAAAAAATGCTTAGCAAAGTATAATCCAAAGACCGAGGACGAATGGATTGACACACTTTATAACGTAGTGTATGCGTACAATACATGGCCCATTCACTACTTAAATAACACGTCACCATTTTTCTTCCTTCATGGTTATCAACCCTATACACCGTTAAATGACATATATTCAATACTGTCAACTAAACCAATGACCGAAAGAAATAACGTACTCAACAATTTAAAATCGACGAAAGAAAAAATTCCCGTATTAAAACAGAAAGCGTCAGAAATAAACTCTCAAAACTACAATAAAAACAAAGTTTCGTATGAATTTAAACCAAACGATCTGGTATTAATTTGGCAAAGTAAAAATGTCGCAAAAAATAAATTTAAATACCAAGGACTATTCAGAATTGTAAAGAAAAATTCAGATTTAAATTATACGATACAATATACGTATAATGACGATAGACAACCTACTGAAGAAAATGTTCATGTCAGACGACTTATACCTTATGTCCTTAGAAAAAATGACATAAACAACACTATTATTCCACCAGAAATTAAAGAATCGAAACAAAAATCGAATCTTAAAATTTTATCCGTGAATAATAAATTGACGACTAACTTTAAAAAACCAACAATTGAAAATGTAAGCGATGAAGAAAACAAAGAAGATTCATTACATGATATTATAATATCAATGAATAGAAATAGAGGCAGAAAAGATTAATGATATTTTGGCTTTATTTTAGGCTCAAACGTCATACTATTATTTTCCTTTAATTATTTGTTTTATTTCCTCTCATACAACTTTTACCTTTCCTTTTTACATACTTTTACGTGTAATTCCTCAAACTTGGGAAAACATATATATTTTTTGGACCAAATTTTTACGATTTTTGAAAATTTTATGAAAATTTATATATTATATTTTGTTAGTATTATGTATTTTATTTATATTTATTGTGTTAATTTATTTATTTTATATTTCTCTTACCTTATTTTGTGCGATCTATATTCCCATATACTCTTCTTTCTTGACCCATGTTTGTGTTGATCGACGACCCTGTCTGGCCAACTGTTGTCGTTTTGGTGCGATGTCAGGTCCATTAATCCCATTATCCTTCGGTGTAGAACTTTTTGCAGTGCTCCTCCAGTTTGCTGTTGGATCAGATCTTGCAGTGAACTTGAAGGGCTTGTAAACTAAACTCGACGATGCTATGTTCCGAGGAACTCCTTCAACCCGACTTTCGATATTGGATGAAGTCCACAATATCTCCCCTTCAGATAGTTTGTTAGACACTTTCCATATGTTGTCAGATGTTCCAGTGGACACACGAGTAAGAACTACTCGTGGAAGTGGCTTCACTTGAGCAACAGAAACTTCCTGCGACGGAACAATGCGCTTTTTAATAAAAGGTACATTTGTTTCCCCGATTGAACATTTCTCTTCCTCAGTCAAGTTCACCTGAACACCAACATCAACTTTTGGTTTACAGAAAGTTGGCACATAGTCAACGTCCCGATACTTCAAAGCATTGAGCTTGTCTTCGAGTTTTGTCTTGCTATTGAAAATATAGGGATAATTTTTATCTATTTACGGCGTTATAATCCTATTGCGGATTGTAGCTAGTCCGATACTATAGCCTGGACATAAATTTCTTTTTATCGTCAGGATATTGTTGAAGCAGCTAACATCCACAATAGAACCCCAACAATCCCGAATAAAGGATTTGAACCGTGTAATTTTCGACTCTTGTGTCATATCGATAAGATCGATAGAACCACGATTTCATTGGTTTCGTGTTGGATCATGATCAATGATGCCAACACACCTGTCAGAAACGCGAGTGGAACACGTGTTCTTGAGTCAATCTCTCAGCTTTACTCAAAGCGAAAGACAACCCAACCTTTATTTCGATGCCTTCCGGCAAGTAAACACATAGTGATGACAACATACCATTTACAAAGGTCACTGCTTCCTCGCAGACTGCCAAATCCGAAATGTATAACCATCTGTCAGGATGAAAATTGATATGATCCGTCCATCCCCAACGTCTCATCGTGCTCTCTTGCCACGTTGGTTGATCAGGATGCATTAAAAAATTCACCATTGTCCAAACCTGTCGATGGATGACGGATATCACTCGTCGATAGCATCTACAGCCTATCCAAACTGAGATGAGATCTAGAGTGACATCATCGAAAGTCACCGTCTCATCGGCCATCGCAATACCACACCTCGGAAATATTTTTGCATCGAGAACCGGACGAACACCTCTAAGATCGATAAAACGCCTTACCGCCTTTTCAAATTCACTCTCGATTACATTTTTGTTTTTCGAAGATGAACACCCAAGTGTCATCTTCCTAAATCCCTTTTGGATACTTTCCATCTTCCCTATTAGCAACTTGTTTATAACCGAGCGAATTGAAATTTCTCGTTTATGATATTGAAACTTAGGTTTCATTAAAAATTTTTTTCGTATTGAAAAAATTAAAACTTTATTTTTCAAAAATAAAAATTAATTATGCCCGTACCAAGGAATTAACGCGAACTCCGCGAACTGAACAAAATTCAAAAATTTCTAACGTAAAACCAAAACAGGAAAAAAAGTACAAGTAAGATCTTGCTGTTCGAAATAGATGTAAAATTCGCAATAGATTCACTATTTCGACCAACGATATCTGAATAGACTTAGACACGTAGAAAGGTTTAACCAATCTCGATAGAAAGCAAAAGACGAACTGATTTTTCGATTAAAATTTTGAGATTAAATTCACATCATTTTTTCCCTTTTTCCCATTTTTTCTCCCTAAAAAATGATGTCAGCCTAACGTCAGCTTTCTTATTTCCAATAATTATTTAATTATTCTTGGTAAAAAATCATTTATTTCATCTCTTAAAAATTAAATTTTAGCAAATCTCCATCTCTAAGTTTTGTCATATTTGCAATTTTGTGTTGCAGATGGATTTTCGTTCAAATCTTTTTGACCATTTTTTCGTTTAAAGTCACGAATGGATTAAAAATCAGCAATCAGCACAACGTTCCTAATTCGATATTTACAGCATCCACAGGAGCCTATTTCGAAGAATATAAACGTTTACGTATATATCAACAAACTGTTCCAATAATCTATACAGTTCAATTGAACTTAACAAATTCCGCTGAATTCATCAGAACCAATAATTATTCGCTTTCAACCAAGAAATGCGATTGGGATGATCTCACATGCAGATTACACCTTGTCAGCAAAAAATATAAAATTCTTTTTGAATCGCTGATTCACTCGAACATTGCAACTGTTCAAGATTTTTATTCGCAACCTCATTGTTTACGAATAAAAAGAGAAACCGCTTTAAATAAAGTTAGAGATTTTTTCGGCGATCTTCTTTCTGTCTGTTGTAGAGTTTTAACCTACAAAGATGGAGAATCCCTTTTAGAAAACAAAATTTCATTAAAATCCCAATATAATGCTCTAAAAGATATAGTTATATCAGACCATTCAGATTTACTAAATATCACTGGAAATATAAAATCCATATCCAAAAACTTCCAACATTTTTACGATGACTATATCACAGCAAGAAAAATTCTTGACAACACTTTGTCAAAATACGAAAAAGAATCATGGATTATCGGTGAAATCACCAATTACAAAAATTCAATTCGAATGTATTACGACTTGTATATGCTCCATTCCATGAAAATAAACTATATCCTTAATTCTTGTAAAGATCACCATTTACCCTCAACTGTTGTATCTAACAACACCCTATATGAAGATCTATTAAAATTAACCCCCTCTTGTTAAAAAACAAGCTTGAACTGACAATTCCCATTGAAGACCTTATGACTTACTATCATATATATCTTATTAATTGTAATATATACGACGATATACTTGAAATAGAATTAAAAATCCCTGTTAAACAAGCTAACTCTAATTATCGACCTTATAAATTTATTCCCTTAACCTTTAAATCCCATAATAATCAACTATGCTCTTGGGAGCAAGAACCATCAATTATTATCCATAATTCCGATGATGAATCTGTACGATACATCACAGGAACTGATTTACATTATTGTAACCCAGAAAAACAACTATGTTATCTACCAGATAACAGAGGATCCGACAAAATTTCCTCATGTGCTAAAACATTATTTTTACATAAGCCATATAATGATATTCTTAAATCATGTTCTTTCCACTGTGAAACTAATCACGGAAATACCATAGTTCACCAATTCGCTGAAAACAAGTTTGCAATTACCAATCCTTTACGTTTATTTGCTACTGATACCTTATCCTCTAGATCTGTTGAAATCTCAACAATATCATAATATCCTGGAACAATTCTCTTAACAGTTCCATGTCATGTCCAAATTGAAAACAAATTGGAAAATGATTTCTCTGAAACCATTATTCCAAGAGGTTTTCCATGCCCCCGAGATATGCCCGATAATGTTCATATCGAGCATCATATTCCTCTTTTATGGACTAAATATGATGTTGTAATTGATTCTGATATCAAAAGGACAATTGCATTACCAAGCATACATGCTTATAACCCTAATTGGACTATGTTCATACCACATTTCTCTCCTATCAGTCCTACTAATGAACTCAAAGAAAAATTAGATAATTTCGAACTTAAATTCAATAATATTGGAGATTGCAATTCAATTTCATTAATTACTATAATTATATTAATTTGGTTATGTTTTATTACGTTTACTGTAATTTATTTATTCCTTATATTTTGTATACGATTAAGAAAACCATTAGAAAGTAAACATATTGCGCAACTATTCTATGAATTGACAAGTCCCGTAGAAAATAATATGGACAAATGTTATGAAGATGTCAATGTTAAAAAAGATAATTCGAAATAAGTTTTATAAATTTTGTATTATGATATATATCGATCGAATGAATATTATGTTATATAATTAACAATGTTTTACGAATATTATGTTAAAAATCTATACTTTATATCCAAGTAACCCAACCTATCCTTACTTCCAAATTCATGTTTTTACCAAACATTGAATTTCAAACTACCAGGGTATTAATGTAACGATATTTTCGTATCGTTCATAATATGAAATATTTTCGTATTATTAATTATCATCATCATCATTACTTTCTCTCTATTTTTCTATTATTTCCCATTCATTAACTTTTACGTCATTTCTTCAAGTCAAGACTTGTTTGATGACATCATTTCCTACATAAACAGTTACTGTGTTCACTCATAAACAATGAACTCATCTTTTGTTTATACTATTTCTGCAATCTTGCATATATACTAATTTCTACTAATTCATTTGTGAACACCCACTTTATGTCATATTCTTACGAGACCATTGGTCATACTTACTGTACATATATTTCTATTAACCAATAAGATCAAAACCCTTCTCCAATACTCTGTAAATTCGCCTGAACCTTCCTCTTTTTACTTACTATATAATCTCATGTTTTGTACTTTCATTCATTCTAATTCATTCTAATTAATTCTAATTCTACTTCAATCAAGTTTACCTTTTGATTACTCTATTACACTAATTCTTTTAATCTTTGATGTTTATTACTGTTACTCTTCTATAAAGTTTATGTCTAATACACCTTTTTAACTAATTTGTGTATTTGGTTGTTCTGTTACGATATATAACCGTCACAGATTTAAAACAAACCCGTTTTTGCGCACTTTTTTCACAACTACCATTGAGGCCTATGTACGGGGTGGTAAAAAAGGGTATTATTTTCAAAATTTTAAATCGTTACCTTTAACCAGCGGCTGGCTTTCATTTAACAGCACAGTTTCTTACCCATTGGAATCCCAGTTTTGGTGTAATTATTCACAATTTTTGCTACATTTTCATCATATAAATTTTAAAAAAAGACCTCTCTTTCAGTTCAAGATTTCTGGGTGGCTCTTAGAGATAAAAAGCTGAAATGGATACTGTTGAAAAAATGAAAAAATTTTCTCAGATCCACAACTAAATTTATTTTTATCTTATTAGTTTTTCATGTATAAACCATCGAAAAACTGTAAAATAATTGAAAAAGTTGAGTCATATATTCTTCAACCGCAGTAGCTCGCAATTACTTAGTTTTAGGTGAAAACTGATAGGGGTTAACACTGGAAATTTTTTCTACATCATTAGTTTTTGAAATGAATAACAATTTAAAAAATGGAAAATTTCTTATTAATCTGTAGTTTTCTTGTGACTTATTTATTAAAAACTAGAAAAATAATTTTCGATGAAAAATTCGAACAAATTTACTCTTCTTATCAACAGTGCCAACCGCACAGCTTCGAAGCTTAAATAGCAGCTGAGAAATCATGAATAGTGAGATAAAAGGAGTTTTAAAAAAATTTTAAATTTTGGGAATGTAGCAAAAATAGCGGATAAATATATCAAAGTTGGGATTGAATCTTATTATATAGATAATAATCGAGGGCATTTTTTTATCAATGAAAACCTGGAAATTAATGTAAACTCGATGATGGTCAAGTAAATTAACATACTGATAATCAATATTTCATGTCTGTACATCATACGTGGTGTTCCAAATAACAGAAATAAGTCAATCGAAAAATCCCTCAACAATTATATCGTAGATCGCTTAGCTGTTGAGCAATATTGAAAAAACCAAAAATGTCACACACTGTGTGCTCCCCTCCCCCTACGTGGAAGCGTAGAGTAAAGTGGTGAAATATTTTTATTTTTTATTGAAAAGTTCATTCCTGGCATATGTTAGTGGTAAAAATTACAGAAACTAATAATTCCATTTAAACTCCATTTTGAATCTTATTTTACTGGTGTAAATTAAATGTGTTGAAAAATTTTAAATTATTTTATTAAACTCGTAAAAATTGATTGATATTCGGTCATAAATGAGATGAAAGAAGAATCATGAAAAACTAGGATTAGAAATTTTGTACACATATTCGAATACAAACAAAGATGAGAGTGATGAGACCCATTATTATTGGCATGGATAGGATGCACAGTAAGTCCACAATTGTAAATTGGAATTTTCTGATACAAAAGGCATAGTTTTGGATAAGCCATTAGGTTAGATACGGTGGGTTTAATGGTGAGTAAAATTGGTTTTTAGGCTTGTACTTGAAGATGAAGAGAAAAAAATGGCATACCAAAATTAAAAAAAAAAAAACAAGAATAAAATACTTTAAAAATGCATAATTCACTCATTTCAAAAATATAAGCGCATTTATCAAAATAAAATAAAACTAAAAATAATAAAAACATAAAATAAAAACAAAAGTGTAGAAAAAGTCGCAAATATAAAGGCAGAGCTCCAAAAGTTGAATTTTCCTATTGTTCACTGAAAAGTGTAAAGTAAAAAAAATGAATTAATAAACTTTCTTTATAAAAATATGTATAATGTAGGTACTTGCAAAATGTAAGAGAAGAGTTCGCTTTGTAAAATTTGTTTTATCGAGCATTAACAATTATAACACGAAATTACAGTTATTCATATATGCATCAAATTTTTTCATAATATTAGAGCGGAAGGTACACAGTAGATCTTCAAACTATTTTCATTATTTATCTGTGTATAATGTTTGCTTCGTCTCTCCGCACAAATTATTGAAATTAACAGTTATATGTGGAGGGCTCCATCCCCCAAAACCACCTGTAACTGCATCCGCACAGCTGCACTGAATCTTGCAAACAACCTAAGTAGTTGTAGTCAAACAAAATATCTCAAGTCAGGTAATTTGACATAAAGAATCTGTGGTCTTGATAACCACTCCAGCCAACAAGGCTACAAATATCAATGAATTCAAATAAAATGTAAGTGTAAAAGTTGAAAAAATTTTGTTTTTTCATTCGTGAAATTTTATTTTAATAGTAAATCGAATGAAAATATACCTAGTTTGAATCTTTAAATAATCCATATTTTCGACAATTTAATAGAATATCTTAAGTGAGCAGTTTCATTCGTTTTTAGAATTTACTTAATGAAGTTTTGAAAGGAAACAAAAGGAAAAAGAAAAAGAAACTTCGCGTTTAATTAAAATTACTACCCCAAGAGAAAATAAGCACTACATCTAAATGTCAAAATAAAATTTAAATTTAGAAGCGAGGGGGTTGTAGTAGAGTGGATAAAAAAATATGAAGGATTTTGGTTGCTCAGATTCATTTTTCTGGCTAGTCTAAAAACTTTTGATAATGCTGTGAGAAACTTACGTTTCGTCTCTGCATTTTGACGTGCAAGAACCAAAATCCCAGAAAAATGAAGTCTGTCATTTAGTTGAGATGTTTTTGAGAAAATGACGGAAAAGCGCTACCTACTGAGAAGCATGTCCTGCATTTTTGAATATTCCTTAAAGAAGAGGTTGTGATTCATTCATGAAACTTTCATTTCTCTGAACGTATCTCAACTGAATGTGACAGGTTTAATTTCTGTTTGACTTTAACTCCCATGTTTATGCAGAGACAAAGTTCAAGTTTTTCAGAAAATTGAGACAAGTTTAGAATAACCAGAGATAAAAGTGAAGCATTGAACTGTACTACCTCCCCTTCATTTCTTTCAAAATTTCAATAAATTGTAACTTTACGACCTATTAAGCATTTGAGAAATGTAACAAAATGAATAGATAATTTTTAATTAAAAAAATGATCATCCAAACATTCAAAAAATATGCCAAAACAGATGCGAAAATTCTTGAATTTTAACGAAGTATGATTTTATTTTTATTAATTTTTTTTTCGGTGGGAGTTATGTGTGACTGCATGATTAATTTCCTTCTCAAAAATTTGATTTTATCAACAGACGACAAATGTCGACGTGCCTACAGACGTATACTTTGTTGTGTACAAATTCGTCATAAAATAAGCGCAGTTACTGTCCTACATATTTTACTTTGATGACCAGGGGAATACCAAAGGGGGGTTTGGGAATGTGTCACACACCCCGATAGTTTCAAAGTCGGCAAACTAGGATACTAGTCGGCAAACTTCATCGAATTTGTTGTTGCTGTTGTTTTTGAAATATATTTTCACTATTTTCCCCCAAAGTTAAACAGTGGTGTCATCTATTTTTTCATGCGCGTTTGGTGGTAGTGGGGTGTATAAGTGTATGTGTGTGACGGTTGGAGTTAATCAGGTATAGTGGTGACTGTCTGTCTGATGGCTAATTTTTTCTGTTTCTGCTCTGCCTCAAACACATGGCCTGAAGAAATATTTTTTCAAAAAAATCTTTCTTACAAAGTGCTAGAGGTGGCAAATGGGAGAGGCAGAAACAGAGACAAAATTAGCCATCAGTCACCACCATACCTAGAATAATATGTCACTCGAACCACCAGCTATGACACATATACATATACACATACACCCCACTATCACCAAATACATGAGAGTAACTACGTGAAATAACACCACTGCCTAAGTTTGGAGAAAAATAAATGCCACCAATAACTATGGATAAAATAAAATGAAAAAGTGAAAACCTGCTTAAAAATAGCCAGAAATAACAAACAAATTCCCATACATACACTACCTCGAAGAAAATACGTTATCACTACCAGCAAATACTGAACACAAAATAGCAGTGCCTAAAACAAAGGAAGAGAGATACAGTAATGGAGAGAGACAGCCAGATCGAGAGACAGTTTTTTCTATGTTCACAACTCGGACTATGGGAGAAGGGGTCACACTTTGCGCGGACCCTGTAATTTAGTACAATCGATACCCTGAACCCACCATTTTCCAACAACACGATATGAAAATGTATAAAAAAGTCCGCAATTTCTCTGGATATGTGGCCCAACAATTGACATTTTTGCCCGGTATACCTCCCTCTCAAAAAAAAAAAAAAAAAAAAATTCTTTCAATACACTGCTGCTGATGACGAACTATTTTTGTTTCACCATGTCATCCGAACCCATACATTGTTTTTCAAGCTGCGAGATGAGAAGATGTGGAGATGGAAGGGAAATAAAAGTTGTGTACCTAACCGATTTATATTTTACACCTTTTGTTACAAAACCTCTGTATCGTCGCTACGCTTTGTATCAAAGTCACCGAAAAGCAACGACGAACTTCGCCATCCGGTGATTTGAAATTAAAAATTATTTCCCCCCCCCCATTTCTGGGTGGAAATACATTTTCGAAATGCCTTCGCAAGCCGAATAACCGCGAGCATAAACCAAAATTCCCCGGCAACTTGTCTCTTCGCCTCGGTGCCACCGATGCAGCAGACCGTAAAATCTTTCGAATTTTGAACTACGTCCAAATTCACCGTGACCCACCCTTCGCTCAGTATCAAAAATAAGAATGAAACGAAAATCGGACCATCAACGAAAACCGCCTTCGATTATCTGTCATTTCAATTCTCGCCGTTCTTTTCCTTTTTCATCATAAAGTTTCACAACGAATAAAAAATTGTACGCTTTGTTTCAGGAAACGTGATCGTCATCACTGCGATCATGGTCGAGTCGCATCTTCGCACTCCTCCAAATTTTCTCATCATGTCCTTAGCCTTTGCCGATTTATTGGTGGCCAGCTTCGTCATGCCGTTGGGTGCTGTTTACGAGGTGACGCGCGAATGGCGTTTTAGTCCTGAGCTTTGTGATGTGTGGACTGGCAGCGACGTGTTGTGCTGTACCTCGTCAATTTTGCACTTAGTAGCCATCGCACTGGACAGGTAATTATCGTCGAATTTTATAATCGAATGCTACAAGGGGTAAGGAATTACCCTCACCCATTCCATTAAATTTGCGCTAAACAAAGTTTGTCTTAATTTGGCCGAAATTGCAGACTTAACGCAAAACGTGAGAAAAAATTTCAACAAATTGGGCAATATTTCCCAATCTTGCGACTTTATTAATTTGCAGTAGATACTTGTTTAGGGCCGAATGTAAGACCTATACTTCGGTATTAGCTACGACTTGAGAATTTTCTTCGTTCTTCGTAATTTCTAATCCCAAATTTTGTTATGCAAGAATGTTACTTGAAGTAAAAATGTAAGAAATATTTAAGCGTTACTGCACTGGTCGAACCAGTTCTTAAGACAACAGAAAGATTAATTTCTTATCGATATCATAATTATTCGAGTATTTCGTAGTAATAATCATCTTAGTATACCAATAAAGATTACTTACTACAAGAAGTTCTATGTTTTATGATAAGCTGCATATTGTACTTTAGGTGAACCGAACATGTAATGTTGCGGTTTTTTGTTTGCAAAGAGCAAACGAGCATTTGGTGGATGTTGGTCTGTATCCTTCTGTTAGTTTTTCAACGAACACGCAGTGACGTAATGGACTGTCAGCAGACCGCGCATTGGAAGGGGGCCCGAAACAAAAGGGGCCTCTATTCAAAAATAAAATCAAATGTAACTCCTTGGAACCTTTTTGGGGAGCCCTAAATTTTTAGTTACAGCATTACAAATGCAAATTGTTTCTGCGAAATATTTAAGAATGTTCGCATCTAGTTCAAATCATGTTTCTTGGAATATACCAACTGCTCTTCGTGTTCATTAGGTACATATTGTCTTACAAAAAGGAACATGTACATCAGGCAAATCGAATATGTAATGTACCTACCTAACATTTGTCTACTAAAGGATAATTAAAATTCACTGTTTTATTCTTTTTTACCTAACACCTGAAAAGCTGAAAAAAGTGAAAAACATTGTTATGGTTTATAGGTACGTTTCTCTTGATTTTTTCTCTAAAAAGTTAAAATTTCTTTCTTTACAGAATACAGATTAGGATAAGAAAATAGAGAAGGTGAATTTGAACCATCCTTAAAAGAAAGGCTGATAAGAATACACAGTGTTATACCGTCAATCGTGCAGCCCCCTAAAATCCCATTTCTCTCAAATTTTCACCTGAAATACTCTCATCTATTAGCTATTAAAGTTTATTGCTAGTTTGAGGTTCTGTAACTTGATTTGTAATCTAAGGAATTAAATTTAAGTAATAAGTTTACCTTAAAAACGCGTTTTAAAAAGATAAGCTTTTATTTTTATTTTTATTTTTTGCTTTAGCTTCATGCCAAATAAATATTTCGTTGCGGAAGGTTGGCTGTAGTATTGGTGCATTTTAAAATGGCAGTAGTGAGTAGAATAAATATTGATTTTGCTTACTATTCGAACAAAAATTGTATTAAAATAAACGAAATTTTAGTTTCACCACTTTATTATGTACCGCCATATTAGGCGTTCAGTTGAGGACAAATTTCAAATTCACAAGCAAGTATTCAACTAAATAATGAGCTGCACATGTATGATAATAATCGAACTTAAGTAAATCTAGAAATACAGGTGGTGACAATGATTAGGTACAACTAGTAAGACGAGTATAGTCGATAGGTATTTAATCTTCACAAAATTAACAGTTGGTAATACTGAAATGAGCGCTTAGGTTTGCCACACGGAAGTGTATATCAACACCTCCCCCCAAACCTGCGATATTAACAAACATCACAGAACATAAACAAACGTGTACAAATATATATATATATGTGCAAGCTCAGTAATAAATACAAAACAAAAAAATAAAAAATCAATATCGATATATGTCCATTTTAAACGGTTAAAAAAAATATAAAAACGTGGTAACTATGATAAAAATTCAAAATTTAAAAATACATGCATCACATAATAAAACTTTGTGGTTCCCAATGGATACAACACTCCTAACAAATGGAAAGATGGTTTAAAATATATTAAGACATAAATGTGCATGTGCACAACCTGTCGTATGTACAAGGGCAAATGTGTCTATTATCAGACACTAAGGCATTGTGCGTTTTAGGGTTGTTCCCTCAAATGCGCAGCTAAGCGACTTCAGTCGAGCAACAAGTCTCAAAACTTCAAAAATTTTGTACAACCCAATCCTTTAATAAACACATCGGCCAACTGGTCCAGGGTTGGCACTCTTTTCATACTTATGATTTTGGCATCAACGTAGTCTCAGACGAAATAAAATTTCACATCGAGATGTTTCTTACTAATTGAGCCATTGGCAAATTTAATACAATTATCATTATCCTCAAATATGAGGCACAGAGACGAAACATTTACATACATGTCCAATAATATATTACGTATGGCAACTGTATCGAGTACACAGTTGCAAAGAGCCACAATCTCTGCATCAGTGGTAGATAAAGTGACGAGAGATTGTTTACGGCTTCTCCATAAAATTAAATTGCCATGAATAAATGTACAGTACCCACTGACTGACCTTCGTGTAGTCGGGCAGTTGGCCCAGTCAGCGTCAACGTAGGAAACAATTTGTTCGGAATTAGGAACACAATGATATACAATTTCCAAATTTATAGTAGTAACAAGATATTTCAGTACTCTTAATAAGTGAGAATACACGACCTTATTGGCACAACACTGGAACTGTCCAAAGTAAGAAACCGCATAACAAATTTTGGGCCTTGTTCCGAGCATAACATACATCAAGCAACCGAGTAACTCCTTATAACGGGTGCATAGCTTTTCATCTTTTTCTTTTTCATCATCAACCAATAGATATAATTTTTCTTCTATTGGTGTGTAGACCAGATTGCAATTCTGTAATTTAAATTTTTCAGCTACTTTATTTATTAATTGTTTTTGATTTAACTTTAATATTTTATTTTTCTCTTTCGTACGTTATTTGCAATCCCAAGTAAGATCGAACATTGCCCATATCGTGGGTCTTGAAGATGTTGTTAAGACTTATTTTAATTTTATCAATTACACTATTAGTTTGGCCACAGATCAAAATATCATCTACATATGCAAGGACGAACACAGCATCTTCTAAATTTTGTCTAATATAAAGACACTCATCGTGTCTTGAAGCTACAAAACCAACGGAGGTGATAAAATTCCTCCATTTTTCGAACCAGGATTTAGGAGCTTGTTTCAGTCCATACAGAGCGTTTATTTAACTTAAGGACCTTTTTATCTTTATTTACTTTATTATATATGCAGTCCTGAATTTCCATGTAGACCTCATCATGCAAAATTTCATTTAGAAAGGCATTTTTGATATCGATTTGAGAAATAATATAACTATGATTATTACAATATGACAAAAGTGCACGGAGAGTACTCATCTTTGCTACCGGAGCATAAAGTTCCTTAAAATTGAATTCCTTCTTAACCTCAAACCCACGAGCAACCAAATGAGCTTTATATAACTTAACTCCATCGCTGTCTTCCTTTACTTTAAATGACCATCGGCTACTGATGGGCTTTGCGGTACGAGGATGGTCTGTCAGAGTCCAAGTATTGTTTGCGTGAAGCGCGTCCACAGGATTATATCCAACGAATACCAGGGAGCAAGTTTTAGAATCAAATTTATCTTTCCTTTTCTCTTTAGGAATTAAAGAGTACACGTCACAACCAAAAATCCTAACATTCGACAGATCAACCTCTTTGTTATACCAAAGCTTCGCCGGGAATTGACACCTGTAATTGAAGGTTCGATTATATAAGTATGTAGAACAGTGAACAGCCTCGGACCAATATTTGTTATGCATCTTTGCATGCAACAGCATCATGCGAGCCTTTTCAACTAATGTACGATTGAAACGCTCAGCATGTCCATTCATTTGCGGACAGAAAGGTACTGTGTTGCCAATAACAATTCCGTTCAATTTGCATTGTGTTTTAAGTCTCACATTCATGTACTCCGTTCCATTATTACAGCGAAGTTCGCTGATACCACGACCAAACATGTTTTTAACTCTGGCCTCATAATCGAGGAAGTACTCAAACACCTGGTCTTTTGTTTCTAACAAATAAATTGTAGCGAACGCTGTAAAATCATCAATAAACGTTAATATAAATCGTTTTCCATCATAACTGGTGGTCTGCATGGGTCCGACTAAATTGGTTTGCACAAGTTCGAGTGGACGAGAGGTGTGGTGTTGTGATGGACTGTGAGGCAGTTTAGATTATTTACCTTCAACACAAGACCTGCAAAATTCTACGTTATTATAATTAAAATCTTGTATGAAACAGGCGTTTGACATTTTCTTCATAATCGTGAAGTTTGGATGCCCCAATCATGCATGCCAAAAGTTTACATCGCCATTTGATTCATTAATATATGATTTTGAATAATCTTTCAAAAAGAAACGAACGTTATACAACTGTTGATCAAGCGATTTACTATAATTTATCAGCTCACCAGTTTCTGCTCGAATTAGCTGTGCATTTCCGTTAGTATCAAAATTGACATTAATCCCTGCCTGAGTGAGCTTACGAATCGATAAAAGGTTGGTGGGGAATTCTTCAGAGAAAAATACATTATTAATTATACATTTTTCACCCGTTTCGGACCAACAAACAATCGTGCCCACCTTAGTGGCGTACACATAAACATCTCTTTTATAAATTTTAATTTGAATTGGATTTTTTAATGTTATACTTTTAGTAAACAGTCCAGCGTCATTTACATTATGATTTGTGGGTCCAGAATCTAATT
This sequence comes from Ericerus pela, assembly GCA_011428145.1. Classification (NCBI taxonomy): domain Eukaryota; kingdom Metazoa; phylum Arthropoda; class Insecta; order Hemiptera; family Coccidae; genus Ericerus; species Ericerus pela. The sequence continues at coordinate 1,288,184 of WOFM01000292.1, read as the reverse complement.
TAAACCACACCTCTTTACCACTGACTGATTTATCAGACAAATCAGACAAACACATAAACGATGAGCACGTTACTATTACAATTGTTATTACTATTATTATTGGTCGACGACCCAGCATTACCACCAACACAATTTGAATTTTCGGATAAATTAGCCCTATTAACATTAACGCGACAATTTCTGGCTATGTGGCCAAAACTATTACATTTATGACATTTTATTTGTGAATTTCCGTTATTGTAGTTATTACCAGAATGATTTGCCTTCAATCGGTAGTCACGACTAATGTGACCTGGTTTACCACAGTTAAAACATTTAAAATTACGATCGGAAGCATAATTATTAACATGATTTGATTGACTATTACCCGATTGGTGATTACCATCTCGTTGACCATTATGTTGACCATTATATTGACCATTACTATCACGACTTCGACAACCATTGCCATTGAAACGATGACCAAAACCATTAAACTGATGACCATTACCATTATGTTGATAACCATTGCCATTTGAGTGACCAGCTACCATCGCTGACTGTGAATTGTTGACTTTCGATGTTACGGACAGACTTTTCTGCTTCGCATACTCATTTAGGAGTTTCAGCTTCACGTCCTCCAACTTAGGATTGTTTTCATTTTCTAAAATAGCAACAATGGTGTTATATGATGGTGGAAGTGACATAAGAAGTTGTTCCACTACATCAGGAACTTCGAGAAGAATGTCAGCGGACTTCATTTTCACGATGAGCTCCTCGAAACGGCGCAGATGATCTTCAAGATTTTCACCCTCTTTCAGACGCAAATTGGACCATTCTTGTTTCAACATGATGGGACTAGCGGTACCGGACCTTTGATAAACACGATCGAGTTTCTCAATGACTTCATATGGCTCAGTGACATCTTCAGCATATGAGAGATGAGAGTCTGCAATAAAATGAACAATTAATGATAAACATCTATCTGCTTTCTTACGGTAATCACAGTTAGTAGTTCCTGCAGTTTCTTGGGTCAGCAAATCAGCCAATCCTTCTCCTCTGATCATCATAAACAGACAAAAACGCCATGGATCGTAATTGGTACCATTAAATCGGCCAAGACTGTGACTCTTCTCAATCGCATCGAGTTTAGCGTAAAATGGAGTTTCACGATCCATGTTAAGCTAATATTGCCAATTAAATCCAAAAAAGGAAATAACACATCATGTGCGAAAACAATAGGAACTGGTCCTTAAACACACTTGTCTTATGTACGTACATCGATCACAAGAACTAGGAACACAAAAATAAACGAAACTTAAAACAAATGACTAGAAAAATTACATATATCACAGTGAAAGCGTGCTGCTGGGCCCATAACCTATTGATTTTGCTTACTATTCGAACAAAAATTGTATTAAAATAAACGAAATTTTAGTTTCACCACTTTATTATGTACCGCCATATTAGGCATTCAGTTGAGGACAAATTTCAAATTCACAAGCAAGTATTCAACTAAATAATGAGTTGCACATTGTATGATAATAATCGAACTTAAGTAAATCTAGAAATACAGGTGGTGACAATGATTAGGTACAACTAGTAAGAGGAGTATAGTCAACGGGCATTTAATCTTCATAAAATTAACAGTTTTGTAATACTGAAATGAGCGCGCAGGTTTGGCACACGGAAGTGTATATCAACAATAAAAGTTTATAAAAAAGAGGACAAATGCGTACTCTTATCCACCTAAGCAGGTAAGAGTGCTAACTTTGAATTCTAAGATTATATACTTTGAAAAACACACCTGAAATTGCTAAAATTTAAAACATTTATAGTGAATATTTAATGTAATTTCTGTAGTAAAATCTGAGTATTAACAAAGATTTGTAAAAATTTATCTTACCTGTTAGCTATATACTTTTGAATCTTCACGCCACCAGTGTCCACAAACTGAGCTCTATAGTTCCCTGAATTTTTCTCTAGCTTTGAAATCTTCTTTAGGAGTAGGATACATGAAAATATCTTTGTTAACTAAACCAGTTTTCACCTTCACTTTCTTTTCTTCTCAGAAAAGTATGTTTTGAGCATTGTGTGGGGACTCACATCATATGAGGTAAAGGGATTCGGACCTCCAATGTTTGTTGCTCCGCAAGGCTGGAAAATATTCGTCTCAATGATGTTAAACCAAATGCACAAATGACTTTTGATTGTAATTACTTGCACGTACATGCACGTAATGTACGAGTACCGAATTGTGACCAATCTTAACAATAAGATGATGTCACAACTCCATACACAAACTAGCCCATCACTTCTTATCATTACAAGAAATGATGCACCGGGCTGATCACATGAACATGCATAATACTATGTATATGTGTTGGTATGCGTTTAAATAAGCCCATATATAAACCATCTGAACTGGCTCTAAAATCACCAGTGTTTGCCCAGGTTTTGGCTTACCCGTATGTTTACATATGAAGTGGTTGAACATGCAAAATCTGTAGATTACCTTCTGGTGAGAATATCTTTTCACAACAAGGTATTTCACGCATTGATATCCTGCCTTTAAGTTATTTTCGTATCCTTAGCTGACTAACATTTGTTTTATAAAAATGTCTCTAAAAAAATATACATTGTAATTTTTCCTAGGTATGTTTTTAGATACTTAAAAAATAGATATTAATTTTCTGAGGTCCATTTGAAAGAAAAAAAATTGTCTTGGTATCTTGCAATGTTATCATAGAAAATAGTTGAAAAACATGCAAAAACAGTTTTTATCATATTGCTACTCACACAGCCAACCTAATATCATGGTATTTAGCACACGAGGTCTGTATCTGAGGCCACTCATTAGACATTTAACATATTTCAAATTAATGTAGCCAGAGAATAAAAATTGAAGTGCGTATTCCTACTCACGTACATACTCTTAACAGCCTTTTCTTTACTTGAGACCAGTTTGCAAACAGCAGAGGAGCATTCAGAGGATAATGTTAGTCTCTACCCAATTTTTTTAGTTTGTTGATGAACACAAAGATGTTATAAAAATTACTCTCATCATGTTTTAATTGTGTTTGGCAGAATATACTAACTGCGTTTCATGTTTGTTACATGTTACTTTACATGTTCAGTTGGCCTTATGTATATGCACATTAACTGGTTCACCTGGTGTAAGTAAAGGCTTAGACATTACTTAAGTAAAATTATTGCATTCTTAGTGATTAATATTTTTTCTCATTATTTGATCATTTACGGTTGTTTGTAGAAAGATTCTTGTAAATTTTTGTTTGAAGGACATGAATGGTACTACCTAGGTTTAATTTACCTATCAATAATACTAAAAATCTCTTGTAAAAGACCAACAGCAGGACCAAGACATGACTATAAAAGACTTCAAACAAGACCAAGACCTGGCTCAAGACTGGGTTTTTATTTTGATTTAAGACTACAGTAGTTTTAGAATTAATTCTGCTTATATTTATTACTGCTCCCATTGTTCTGGTTTCAGCTGTTCCATACGAGGGGCATTCAAAAAGTAACTTTCCCTATTTTTTTCTTCTATATTACGCAAAACTGGAGTAGGGGACTTATGAATTTTATTAGCAGGAGGGTTATGAAAATTCATTCAGAATTTTTTTTTTTCACCTAATATTATTGTATGTTGTGTTTCATTGACTGGAATATGAAACTTCCCTTTCCCCACCCCGTCAAATGTAAAGTGACCCTTCTGCAGGACCATAACCGACCTCACAGTTCTAGCATCACACAGTGGCTCCTCAAATTCTCAAAATGAGATGTTTTCTCCCTCCCCCAAAACTCCCTCACCCTTGTCGCCTCCAACTTCCATCTTCATTGGCATGAATGGGGCTGTCAATTTTCTAAAAAATTTTCACCTACTGCACAAACTTGAGCTTTATTTTCAAATTTTCTTTCTTTAAAATTTTTCTTGAGCTGTGGAAAACTGAAAAAAGAAATTGGAAAGGGCAAGGGTGGGAGAGTCTGGTGGGAAGTGGAAAATATCTCATTTTGGGGATTCGAGAAGTTTATGTGATACCAGTACTGTGAGGTCGGTCATTTTCTTGCAGAAAGGTAACTTTACATTTTGCAGGAAGAGAAGGGGAAGTTTCATATTCCAGCCGATAAAATAGCACGCAATAATTTTCGGTAAAAAACAAAAAATATTATAAATTTTTATAACCTTCCTGTATTTAAAAACCGCAGGCGCCTACTCCAATGTTGCTCGATACAAGAAACAAAAATAGGGAAAGTTACTTTTTGAACGCCCCTCGTATTATGTAAATTACACACCCTCCCGGCGATATTGGGCTTTTTGTTGAATGAAAACACATTCTAATCATTATTGGTCCAGGTGACCTCGATGATTTTTATACTGTTTACTCATAATAGGAAGTTACGATTATGTCATCGTTCGTTAATTATGATTCATGTATCGATATTGTAGTTATAAGGTGCTTATTTACCATTAAATTAAATTTTTGAATATCAATATTTACAATTCAATCAAATTTAGACCATTACAGCTCAAATTTTCTTACTTTTTTCAATGGCGGATATAAAGAAAAGGTTCACGGGGATCTAGACCACCCCCTTTTCTTAGCACTGAAAAAAAGCCTGACGTCAAAAATTGTGTGTGTGTTTGCGATGGTTGTGGTCCTGTAGAGGGTGAGGGGGTCAGAAGGGTTTGTCGAGAAGATGTAATTCTCCCTTTCCCCTTACGATGGTGCTACCTACTCCCTTGCTTTGTAGCTTGTAGCGGATGTGTAATTGAAAACCAGTGATAGTACTTACTCTTACCCTTCCCACTAGAGGTTAAGTTTGTAATTTTTACACTTTCAAGTGTAACAAATGAAACATACCTCCTATAAAAAAGACAAAAATGAGATTTTACATAAGGTGAGTTTTTCAGTCAACGAAGTTAAGATTTTTATTAGTTAGAAAACATTCGCTAATTTCAATGTAGTCCATCGATTAAGCTGACTTTTTGATAAAATACGTGTAATATCACAACACGTTGTGTTGAAAAAAAAACATAAGTTTTGTAAAAAAAGATCAGTTACGTTGTTACAACTTCCCTCTGGTTGCTCATTGTTTCAGTGTGCGAGCCGTCGTAAAAGGTCATGTTTCTCGTCTTATCTCTTTTTTGCACTTATTTGCTCTTACTTCTTAAGTAATTAATTCTTCTTGAACCATATTATTAGAGTTATCAAACACCGACCGATTCGCACAAAAACCCTGTAAGTGTTACCCGGCGAATTTCGAGATTACGTCATCTCTCTACTTATTCCCCGCCCAATACTTAGGAAAAAAACAACAACAAAATTTCACATGTCTCGTTTGAAAATAACATTACTTTTCGTCTCTTTAGGTACTTTCCCTCAATGTATAGTAAAAAATAAAAATTAGTAAAATAATTAATTTGAAAATTACATCCACACTTTGGCGATAGAAAAACAAACTATGAACCCACCCTAGCAGCGTCGTGTTGTAGTGAGTTATCGACTTGTGTGCAAAAAAATTAATTAAACTTTTTCGCAAATATCCGCCTAGCTCATTATATTTTATGGAAATTACTGCGTTGTTTTTTTCCCTTTTTTTTGTTTTTCGGGCTTAGCTGTTTTCCGTAATTCATTTCTCACTTGGGACCTTAAACGAGTAAATAATACGAAGAATAACGTAGAAAAATGGGTGTTTCTGTCTTCATCTTTTCAGTTTTTCTTCTTCTTCTTCAATAAAATTGAAGAAAGTTGCCAAACAAATTAATTATGGTGATTTGTAAACATTCGGATAACTATTGCGTTGAAATATTTGAAAAGAAAATAGTGGAGAGAAAGGTGCGTTGCAAAAAAACGTAATATTAACACATATAAAATATGGGTGGATGGGGACGGAGGGGTGATTCGAAGGCGGTTTGTAACTAATTTTAAGGGTCGTTAAATAGAAATTCTAATAGTAAATTTTACCTAAATGTGTATTGGCATGCTACGACTGCAAAAACGTGGCGAACGGTAATATTTTCGCAAATCCGTATCCCATTTTTAGTGCCCATAAAATCGAAGTAGTGAGAGATGAGAGATGGAGGGTGGAAGAAAAAGAGAGAAGCCGATTTAATGACCCAGAATTTAATTTAGATTGAACTGGTCCGGTTTTAGCAGGTTTTTAAAAAAAAGAAAAACTGGAATTAAAAGTGACCTCACGGTGAAAGTTTGAGCTAGGACCTGGATACTTTTTCAGTTCGTACTGAAAGGAACCGAATGAAACTAGAAAGTTAATGTATTCTGTAGCTGGATATATATATATAAAAGCTGGAAGTTATTATAGAAAACAGAAGGTAGAGGAGCGGACTTTGGTGTTTTATTGCATTTAATATTTATTGCTTCATTCACCTATGCCAGAATGGGAATATATCATGATCCTTTTTTTTCTAAAGTCAATATCTTTCCATTTGGAGTAGGTTACTTTTAGCAGGTTTTTCATTTCGAGCCCCCATTTTATCTGTTAACTTCAATGAATTTATTTTTCTCCAGAAATTTGAGGAAAATACTACGAAAAGTTTATGTATTAGGGAGTGTACATCATAAAACAGAAAAGCTTCCATCTCTGAAGTTGGTTCCAGCACCCCCTTTACAGCCCCTCAAAAGCAAAACTTTGTACAGAAAAATGTTCGACAGCTTTCGGCTCAAAATTGTTGGGTCTATGAAAAATGTGCATTATATGACCTTCCCTGAAAAAAAAACAATTATATAAATACGTTTCAGTGGGCATAAAATTTTCTGTTTCTACAAGATCGACCCTTAGGCTAGAACTGTGAAGTATGTTTTAAAACATGGGGGGTTGGAAAGAGAAGTATCAACTTGAAAGATGATAATTATTCGATATCACGTAATTCCCTTCCCATATAATAAACCCACAAAAAGGAAAACATAATCTATCTTTTTTCTCGTGAAAAAAGGGTTTGATACTGTGGTGGTAACGTGATGAACCAAAAAGTCGAAAAATTTTTCTAATAATTTATATGCAATTTTTTGGAGCACCTAGTTTGTGCTGGGACTTTAAAATTTTTTCACAAATTTCAACCTCTTACTCCCGCTTCCCATTTATTGTCTTAGTTGGGATTCGAAATTGAAATTTCTTGATGAGCAAAAGAAACCTTATGCTGCAAATGGCTTTAAAGTGTTCAAATGCAGTTATTTATAAATTGTAACAGGCCTACTCTGAAATTAATATTAAGTTAATTGAAATCAAATAAGCGATTGATTTGTCCAGCCGTTTGGTATCATTGTCTTAAAAAATAGTTCATAAATTTTTTTTTTTTTCATTTTTATTTTGTCTCCTCAAATATTTTTGGCTAATTTTTGTGTTAAAATTCTCATAACTTGTGGGGACTCTCCCGTATGAGGTATAGGGGCTCGGACCCCTTGACGACAGTCGCCGCCCCAAAGGGCAGGCAAACAATCATCCTTGTGACGTTAAATACACAAAATACGTTCGATCGTAATTACCTGTACGTACTTACAGGTAATGTACGAGTACCAAATTGTGACACAATAAGATGATGTCACGATTTGTACACAAACCGGCCAGCCATCTCTTATCTCAATAGGGGATGATGCGACCTGGCCACCCTCACCGACGTACGTATTATCTTACGTACGTGTGTTTGTGTGCGTGCAAATAAGCCGTATATAAACCACCCAAACGGCTCTAAAATCGCCAGTGTTCGCCTTGGTTTTGGCTTACCCGTACTTATGTACAAAGTGGTTGAACACGCTTAAATTCTGGTGAATTTCCTTCTGGTGAGAATATCTCTCACAACAAGGTATTCCACATAACTTTTAAAACCTTCTTTTCTAATGGAACTGAAGAGCGAAGCTGCTCTGGAATTTTTTTTTTGTTTTGTTTAAAGGTTTATCGCTTACTTACAGGTACTGGGCCGTGACGAATGTCGAATATATTCACAAGCGAACGCCTCGACTTATGATGAAAATGATCATCATCATTTGGGTGATTTCATTTTTGGTCAGCATCGCTCCGTCGCTAGGTCTCAAAGACCACGGCTGGTCAGAACGTGTGACTGAGCAGAAAATCTGCATCATAAGCCAGGATTTGCGGTATCAAGTGTTTGCCACGGTGCTTGCCTTCTACTTCCCACTGATCGTGGTGCTGATACTGTACTGGAAGATATTCCAGGCAGCAAAATCGCGTATACGAAAGCATTCCGGTATGCCAGGTGCGCCCTCTGGCTCTAGCGGTAATTCTGGACAACGAGGAGGCGTTATTGCAGGTCAGTCTGCAACAAATGGGAAATAAATTTAGCAAAAATAAATTTTTATAATACGTGATCAGAAAGGCAATGCTTACAATCATATTTTGCAAGTGGAAAGTAGTGGCTATCATTGATGAATGATGTCAACTTCAAAATAATGTGATTTTCCATTAACTTAGAATTTTTATTTTGACAAAAATTTCGCTAGTCTTTTTAGGATTTAAGCAGGTAACCTCTGTGTTGACCAGCTCACGCCATACCAACTGTGCTACAAATGCTAGACAGTAGAGGGAAGTTTCTATGGCTATATTTGTTTATTTTTATTATTTTTTCTCTTAGAAATTGTTAATCAATGATTACCTTGCTTTCTGATTATTAATTATAAAAAATATCATCCTCAATAAGGTTCAAAAGTGAGTTTGCATGACTCGGGAATCACTCACTCGCTACGCTTGTTTTGCAAACTTTCTCTCACATGTAAATGCTCGCTTTTGAACCTTTATTTGTAATAATATACTACCTATTTAATTATAGCTTTTATTAAGGGTAAAATGTTGCATGAAAGCTCACCCACTAAAACCTTCAATCATTTAGAACTGAATACCCAAGTAAACACACAAATCTGTACCAACAATAACACCTGAATCCCTAAATGGACATGAGTTTCACTCAATTTCATTGAATTTGCAGCAACGTATTTAGATTGCTTTAAATTCACAGAACTGAGAGATTGAAAACAGATAAAAACTGATAAAAACAGACAAAAACAGACCCGACTCTGCATGCTCAAAAAACCTATATTCATTTTAGGGTGTTAGAATGATGGCATGTTTGGTTAACATCTGTCAGATAGAACTAGTTGGTAACTAGTACTAAATGATGGAAGACTAAAACATACGTCACAGACACACACTTACAGTATAATGACTGCCGTGCTATACAAAACAAACTTGGTTCCTCCTCAGTACTACACATTTGATCTCGACCCAGTCATCGTATAAAGTCTAAATTCACATTTGCTGAATGAAACGGTCAATAAATAAAAAAATGAAGAACTGTGTAGTGAAATAAATAGAAGCATACAAAAATAATTCACTCACTTTTGAAGTGATGTACACTCAGCCCTCTTAAGCATGTCTTTTAGGTATTACCTATATAATATAATTACACCTGATTAAGATGATAACAATTTTCATTGATTTCACCTAAATAAGAATTTGTGACACAATATGTGGAATATATTTCTTTAATCAAAGCTCGAGGCTTTAATATTTTTCATTTACATTTACATGCTTCTGTGTTGCATTGATTGTTACCAATTTGTTATAAGAGTATAATTTGTAAATCTATACTAGCTCTGTTTGATAGGACTACACTAACTTACACCAACCTACACCGGTAGGGATATTCCACAAATATTCGAGTAAAACTTGACATAAAGTTATATAACATTCCTATATTTGTGGAATCGCCCTTTCGGTGTAGGTTGGTGTAAGTTGGCGTAGTCCTATCAAACAGAGCTACTGTTTTAGGTTGGTTTTTCATGATCAACATCCCTCACTGATCTCTTAGTGTCTTCTTGACTATTGTTTCTTGTTTCGCAATCCAAAGTAACTGATCATATTTTAATTTTGATGTAGGATTAGGCTACATCTCACAGATCAGTTACAAATATTAGGATTATTAGGCAACTTTTAGGTCAATGACTGATCCACAAAAAATGAAATACACAAACTTACATAAAAAAACATGAAATGTACGCATACTGCTCCTGATCCACATAGTATGGCCTTGTTTTACTCTCTTATATAATACATTATCAGACAGGAATGTTTACTCTGGTATTTTTCAAGTGAAAAGTAGCTCATATCATTGATGAATATAATGTTGATATAAAATGAACACACCTCCATGTAAAAACGTGAAACATCTTTTTTACATGGAAGCATGTTCAGTTTACATTGAGCAGAGGTTATATTTCCTAAATGAAAAGTTAAATCTGCCACAATGAGGAGGTTGATATTTTATTCAGTTTTTATAATTTTTAAAAAAGATTCATCATTATAATAGAATTTTAACGTTTTGTTGCTTTCTGATCATTAATTATATAAAATATCTTCCTCAAAAAAATTCAAAAGTGAGTACGTAATTGGGAATTGCTCACTTGCTGCGTGATTGTTTCGCAAACTCCCTCACTTGTAATCACTCACTTTTAAACCTTGATATGTAATATACTATTTTTTTAAGAAGTAAAAATCGCAAGTTAGGGATTCAATTCATCGCTCCCTTATTCTTCTTCTCTTCTTTTTACCGCCAAAAATTTCGATAAATGATTCAAAATTATCCTCTGACAAAAATTTTTTGTCTTAAACATCCTTATTTTATCCAAGAAATTGGTACACATATAATATTCAAAATTCAAGATTAAGTTGCGTAAACTGCTAATATATTCCGTTTGAAAGGGAAAAAACTAAAAAAAAAAAAAAAACTCAAAAGAAAAACAATATATTCAACAAAAATTTTAAAAACTACTCCATTCACTTCATGGTACCAACATAAAAATGTTATGTTTCAGTATGAAAAGTTTATAGGTAGGTGTCTCGCGTTTTTTCAGTGAAGTTTCACCCAAACAAAGCCTTCGATGTTATTTTCTCAATTTAAAGTCAGTATGTTGAAAAAAAAAGTAACTCCTTGATATCGATGCTCTTTATGTCAATAATCAATTCTGAGGAAAGAAATGTGATTGTAAGCCGTTAAAATTGAGACATAATGAGCTGATTAAGTCGAATGATTAGAGACAATGTATAATTTCAAGTATTTTTACCGAAATTTCTTTAATTTTTTCCAGTAACTGAGAGTTTCAATATCCAATCATTATACTTATAATGTATAAAAATCCATCATTATTCAATATTCAAAAAACTATTTCAGATAATTTCAGGAGTATGAAATAAAACATTGAAAAATTCTACGAATAACTTACCTACTGAAATCGAGAATTATTTTTCTGACTGCGTAAAGTACTTCGTAAAGTAGAAATAAATTAGGAAGAAAGGTAAAAAAAAACTCGAATTGTCCATTTACTTATACACGAACGATAAAAGCGCCAGAAAATGTTGAAATAAATCTTCGAAAAATTTTTGAAAATTTGTCTTGCACTAATAGGTGAGAATAGAAGAGCTTAAAGCATAATAAATACGATTGAAATACAAAAAAAATAGAAAGTCAAACATTCCATACTTGCAAGATTATTTTACATTGAAATACTTAGTTGCGAAAAATAATCAAATCTCGATTTGAAAGGAAAAAAATTGACAAGTTGTTTCCATAGAGCGGATGGTACAATTTTTAGGGATAATGCTGCAGACAGTGCTGTAGTGGGTAGAAGCTTATAATTAGTGTGGTTTAAGGTCCAAGGGACCATATAAAGTTGGTTGGAGTCACACGCCTGCTCTCACAGCCTCGTAACTCACAACTGACGTTGCCTCAACACCAATGTCTCCTCTTCCTAGAGGGAGTACTCTGGCGCATCGCCTGTGCGCGGGAGACCTGTGGGCGGAGCCATGACACTGGGGGCTGTGTGCGAGGGTAGTCTTCGGAGACTACCTTCTGAAGATCGACCTGAAATCTAAGAAAGATTTGACATGACAAGTACAAACAAAGTTTTTTATTTAATATAAAAATAAAAAAGTACAAACTGTAGGAACAGAAATAAAAAATATTCAACAGAATCCATTAGTCTTCTGAGCAACTACCGGACGTGGTAGAAGAGGAAGACACATGTTATAATTGGCCATAGATAACGTATTCTGTAAGGAAGAGTGGGAAGTTAGCGAGTTGCAAAACATTGTCAATGTCTTAAAAAGAGTGCATGCACTGTCACCAATTGCCCGTGATCCTTCATGAGGTACTTGACAACAAGAGTGGGTGCCAAAAAATCAAAAGTATGCCGTTTTTAGGAGCATAGTATTCAATTATGGCGCGCCCTAAAGACAGTAAAAATAAGGTTTTTTGAACCTTTCCTACATATGTCATGTCCAGGTTTATCTTAGAAAGGAGAAGGAAAATTATTTCTAATTTTGAGTAACCTTCGATTGCAGCTCTAGCGGAGCCAAAAATTTCAGTGGTCAAGAGGACTCTTTTTTACTAGAGAATTCAATTTTTGCGTGTCTGATGTTTCCATCATGCGATTTCTCGAGACCAGTGATTCTAGCGAGTTTGTATACGCCAGGTTTAGATGTGTAATCTAAAACATGAACTATGTCATTGACCTGCGGTTGGTATGAAACCGAGCGATATGCATTGGATAAGGCAGACAGGGGTCTGTCTCGAAGATAAAGTAAATACTCTCTCTTCCAAGATAGCCAAAGTTTAATAAGGTAATCTTGATCCAATTTCCACATACCTAAGATCTGTTTAGCCGTAGGAGTTGATTCCAGTAAAGTCAGATTGTCAGGTAAACTTAGTGTTCCTAAGTTCGCATGTTGAAAATGCGCGGGTGTCAATGTATGTTGACCATTTTCATCGGATGATGGGCAAAGAGGTCTGGAATTAACCATGGTTTGAATGTCTTTCAAACTAGCCTGAAAAGTATGGATGTAAATGGAGTTATGTCCATGAACTTGGTAGAACACTTGTTTTATAATTCCGATGATACGTTCATAAACTCCACCATACCAGGGGGCTTTTGCCAGGATGAAATGCCATTCGATACCTTTTGTATCAAGACTGTCCTTTATTTCTGAGGTTTTAGAAAAAGTTGTCCAGTAATTTGGTAGGTATACTGAAAGCAGCTGAAATTGTACCGCATTGTCTGACAGAATTGCTTTAGGAGTGCCTTTGTCAGCAAAAAATGTCAGAAATGCTGTCCAAATTTCTGTCATTGTTAAAGACGAAATTGAAATTAGATAAACAGCCCTTGTTGATAGACAAGTGAAAATAAGAACACATTGTTTATAAATGGTAGACGTTGGTGTCGCCAACTGATTTTTCCTTTTTGGTAAGTATTTGTCAAATACAGGAAAAGGTCCAAAAATATCTACACCCGTATAAGAAAAGGGATGGGTATATGGAATAAGTCTAAAATCTGTCAAGGACGAGTGAGTCGGTTGCTTAAAAGGTTTATTTTCAGATTTTTTGCATAAAATGCAAGACTTTTTGAGAATTTGTGGAAGGACTTTTAAGGCCTTTGGTACAAAATAATGCCGACGGAAATCTGCAAGTGTGAACTTGCTCCCGTGTGCACATTGGTAAGATGTGTATGCATTAGAATGAGTTCAGTCAGGTAAGACTTAGGATGCAACAATATGGGCGAAAGCATATCTTTTGCATAACGTATTTCTGGAAGGTAGTTTCTAGTACGCAAAATTCCAGAGGGATTCATACAAATATGAAATTTTCCATAGGAAACATATTTTGGAGGATTTTGCTTCAAAAGAATGTCAAATATTTTGGGGAAATATTTCTTTTGGTCGGCATATATGAAGCAAAGCATTACAAAATGAAAGTTAAATTTCATTATTGCATATGGACTTAACAAACGTTTCCATCTGATCCTTCGATTGTTAAATCGACGAACTGCTTTCAGACATTGGTAAAATGTCCTAACAAGTTTTTTCAAAGAATTGAATCTTTCGATGTTAATTTCAAATGGTGTATTTGAAGGAGGATGAATAAAGCTCGTAAAGGAATACGATATTTATCAGGATCCTCATTGCTTTTTGACAAGTCAATGGGTTGTGAAGATTGGACTATCTCTGTTTCCTCTTCCTGTACAGGATCGGGTTGAGAGTTAGGCAATTGAACTTCACATTCAGAGTTATCTGAATTAAGGAAGAATTGAGGGATAAGTCTCTTTTGAGATTTTTCAATCCTTCTTCGTCTGGCTGGACGATGATTATCAAAGGTGTCATCTGCTTCCACAGATATTGAGGATGATAATTTTGGTGAGATGCTCAAGGATTGCCTTAAGGTACAAAATACTGGTTTAGAAATTTCTTCCTCAGTATGTTCTGGCAAAGACTCTATGATGTGTAAGTCAGTTTCTGGCCAGAAGGATGAATCTTGGTGGAGCCAAGATGGACCAGTCCACCAAAGTGACTGCATGAGATTGTCTACAGTAGATCCTCTGGATCCAATATCTGCAGGATTTTCTATGGATGGTACGTAGCGATAGTCAACAGATGGAATGGACTTTATTTCATTAACTCTGTTTGCTACGAATTGAGGTAAAATTTTACGCTCAAGTAACCATGTCAAGACACATTTACTGTCAGACCAAGAAAGGTATATGAATTTTAGAGATTCATCGGTTTACGTGTTGCACATAGACCTCTAGCACCGATTAAGGCGGCTATAAGTTCCAGTTTCGGAATAGTTATGGGTCTCATGGGAGTGACACGAGATTTACCCATAAGGAAACATACAGAATAAGGATTTGAGTCCTTATTGTGAAAACGTACGTAAATTACCATTGAAAATGCAACGTTAGATGCATTGGTAAATGCATATAGTTGGCATGCATCAGGATTATAAGTCCCAATATACAATTGTCTGGGAAGACAATACCTAGTAGAATCCATAAGGTCATTAAGGATATTAGTGGCTACTGGCTGTAATTTCTCTGGGATTGGCTGATCCCATTTCAATTCTTCAGACCAAATTATTTTAATAAATGATCTGGATGGTATGAAAGCTGGCGCAAACCAACCAAGAGGGTCATAAAATGAAGACATGACCTTCAAGAAAAATCGTTTTGTCCAACAGGCAGTTAGAGCTTGAGGTGTTGGAATATACATAACATCGTTATCCATATCCCAAACTAGTCCTAAAACCTTTACAAGAGGCTTATCCAATGCAAATTTAGGATCAAATTCTTTTCACATAGGTATACAGTTTGTTCCCCATAGTGCGAGTTGCATTGAAATGTTGTTGAACAGTTTGTTCGATCTATAATATAGATCCTTTACCACTTGGAAAGTAGGTAAAGATGTTGCCAGATTGTCAACATAAAACTGTTGTAAGAATTTATCGTGGAATTCCTTATCAACAAGTTGGAAATGATTTAGCAAAATCGCTGCTAAAAGAAATGGTGCCGTAATTATTCCAAACGGAACACGACAAAACCTAAATACTAATAGATTGGTCAAATCCATAGGTTTAGTAGGGTCTTTAATCCAGAAAAAACGAGTGACATCTCTGTCAGCTGGATGTAGGCCTATCTGGTGAAAGGCTTTTTTAATATCTGCTACTATTCCGTAAGGGTCTTTACAAAAGCCTAGTAAAATCGATATTAAATCTGCTAAGATTATTTTCCCTTTGAACATACAATCATTGAGAGAATGATTAGACTTCTTGGTTTTTGCAGAACCATCAAAAACTACGCAAAGTGGAGTACTTTTTGTAGGATTGTATATACCTTTGTGGGGTAAATAGTGCACTAGCTCAGCTGGAGTATCATGATCTATAGGTTCGATCATTTCCAAGTCTACCAAAGAGTGAAAATACTGGTCGTATAAATGAAAGAATTGGAGATTCTGTATCATTTTTGGTAGTTGCTGTGCTAGGCGGCGATATGCTAGACGATAATTGTCTAAAAGTGGCGGAGGGTTGAACCTATATAGCCATCGTATTTGATAACGATTATTCACAAGAGTAATATCCTTGTAAAATAGTCGAAGCGCTTCAGCTTCCGCTTCCGCTTCAACTAGATTAGTTGTTTCAATACCTAGGGTATCTAACTTCCAAAAATTTTCTACACTTTGTGGAGTGGTAAAAAAGATAGAAGTAAAAGCGTCACTTTCCACCAGAGGGTCGATAGAGCCTCCTAACATATGTCCAAAATCAGTACTAATTAATGTTAGATTAGGGGAGAGTTGTCTGACGTTTCTCACAAAGGACCACATAAAATCATTACCGATAAGCAAATGTATCGTATGTTCACGGTTGATAACGGAGAATTCAATATGCGAATATTCAGGAAAAAGAATTTTGAATTCCTTAAAATCTGGTTGAGATAAATTTTGTGCTATGTAGGGCACAGTGTTTGCCAAAATAAGAACTTTCATTCCATCAGGTTTTTGGATCTGAAATTGGACTTTAAACGATCGAAAGGTATTCGATGTTGAATTTGCAGCACCTTTAAAATGCAAAGTCTGATACTCATCAGACATATTTTCTTTAAGATAAGTATTTGCATACTCCTGGTATATGTAAGTTTCCTTACTACCAGAATCAAAAAATCCATTAATTTTAATAGAATCAGAAAATTCGGATACGTGAACATACGATTGAAACGTAAGAAAATTAGTAGAAGTATCATTATTGTTAAAAAATGAAAAAGACTCACTCAGTATGGGTAATCCGTACTGCTGTTTGGCCCCTTCTTCTTCTACTCCTGATACTTTTGGTACCAGCAATGGACTGTTAGATCCATTTTCCAGCTGTGGAAATAAAGAAAGATCATTATTTATAGAAGTATCATTTTCTATAAAAGATTTATGTTGCTGAAACATACTTTTTTCTGGCAAGTACACCTTGTACTCTTCCAGAACTTCCTGCCATGCATCGCATTTACCCAGAGTGATCGGGTACGGTGCATTAGGGCACAGGTTGGGATGATGTCCTTGTCCCAAGCACTCAAACCATCTGCAGTGTTGTGGTGGCAGCACTCTGCAGACGTCTTCATTCTCATTATGCTTGTTAGAGCATCGAACGCAGAGATTTCTGCGTTGGTAGAACTGTTTACGTTCGTCCAACGTATTCACAGAACAGCACAGGAAACTGTGGTGCGGACGGTCGCAAAAGATGCAGTTACCTTTCGCGGTAACCTTCAGCACGCTGACGGGGATTAATTTGCCTTTTGGCAGTCTCAGATAGACTGAGCCATCAGCACCTGTAACAACCGAAGAATTTGTTGTTGAGGATTTTGAAGACGATGTGTTAGCATCTGAAGATTTAAAACGTTTATTAGACGAGTTTGAATTAGGAGGATTAGATTTATCTTTTCCTTTCCTTTTGCCAGTATTTGTAATGGCAAAATTACGTCTGCCTTTAGGCTGATTATTCCTATTTCTATTAGGTGTATTGGTATTTCTATCAATATTAGACTTGTTAGAATTAGATGTTGAATCTACTTAAGGTCATTAGTAAGTTCTCGAATTTTAATAAATTCACGAATTGTTTCAAACTAATGTTTGACATGCCTTTCGCCTGATCTAATATTATTTTGATAGGACTTGGGAGGAAATTTTTTAACTATTATATTAAAAAGTTGTTCCTCATCTACAGTTTTGCTGACCATACGATAGCGATCTATCTTAACAGACACTGAATCAAGTCCATCTAGAATAGATGTGAATTCATTGGTTGTTGTAGGAAAAGCTGTAAGTTGTTCCCACAACGCAGCACGAATTTTAGATTTGTCACCATATCTACTATGGAGAAATTTCAAACGTTGAACGTAACCAACGTTATCGGGAGAAAAATGATTAATTTTTTCAGAGAGAAATTTTGGTAGTGCACCCTGGAGTAATTTTATTTTTTGAGGTATCGCAATGTCATTGCGTTTATTTACATAATTATTAAAGCCATTAATAAATCCAGGATATCCCAAAATTTCTCCGTTCCATCTTTCCAGATAGAATTTGGGGGGCTTAAGGTTGGTGAAACCTTTCTCCAACGGATTTTCCATTTGAGATTCCCAACAGTTTAGAATATAGCCAAAAGATTGTTTTTGATAATCAGAAATGTTAGTTTCTGTGGAAGGAAGAATTGGTTCAGATAGTCCCAATAGTAGATTGGATTGCATATTATTATCAATAATAGGCACAGGTATGAACGAATGTTCTGAGGAATTAAGAGGTAACTAACCTCTGAGTGTTTTAGAAGGGGTTGGGGCCTCAAGTTCCTCAGAATGTCCGTTCGACATCTGGTCGAAAGTACGTTTTTTAGATTTACTTCTTTCGATCTGCGGTTGCTTCAGCTTGGCAGGCTGATATGCACCTTCCTGCTCCACGTAATCGTCATCTTTTGGATGGCTGGAATGACCACCTGAAGCTTCCAAAGTTTCCTTCAGATACAATCTTTCGAATTGTATGATGTTCATCTGAAACTCGTCGTTGATCGATGTTTCCACATCCTTGAGGGATTTCTCCCAGTGACGGTACAAGTTGAGGGATTTATTCAATTCCTCGCGATTTTGAACGAGAGATTTGGCCAGTTCCTTGGCCCGAATTTCACGTCGAAGTTTCTCTTCCGCCTCCTTCTTCCTCATATTTTCTAATTCTTGTTGAAATGAAGTCGAAGGGGGTGGTGTTGGCATAGGTTCAAAAGCGTCAGGCGCATACTTTTTTAGTATTCTGGCCCTTTTTACCAAGAGATCTCTCTTGGAGTTGCGGGAAGCAACCAAAATTTTTCTATCCAGGCCTTTCAGCGGGACTTCCAAGTCTTGGAGACAAGAATCGATGGCTTCGAGTTCCAACAAAATTTTGTTGTAATTTTCACCTTGGACGTAAGGTGTCTCCAACAACTGTTCAAGTTGTTGCGCATACGACTGGCAGTTGTCTACAATCACCATGAACTCGTAGGCGTCATCAGATATGTCTAAATCCGAAGACGTCGACATAAATGAAATTGTCTTACAAGGAGCTGGTTTATCGACGATGGTGTCGGCTCTTTTACGCTGCTCTTCATCAGCAGCTTTTTTCTTTTTGGCTTCATCAGCCAAACGAAGCTTATCGGCTTCTTTTTCTAGATGGATTTTATCTTCCACAAGAGCTTTGCGGAGTTTCTCAACTTCCTCAGCGTGCAAGACCTACACCAAACGAAAATAAGAAAAATCTGAACACTGTAAAATTTTTACAGTCTTGGCTACTTAAATAATGTGCAATGTTCAATATTCAATTTTCGTTAAGGATATGAATAGAAAGTTAAATTTTCCCATCAATGATAGAAAAATTTTGCTGGAAAAACCGAGACCAGGGCCGAAATCAACTGTGCAAAACCAAAACTACTGATCTTGGTTTTGCTTTTGTTCATCACTAAGGTAGAGTGAGAAGACCGTTTTATTGTGGTTGCTTTTCCTCATCTATTCGTCATGTGAAAACTTTGATAACGATTTTGACGAGTAAAAACTCTAAAAATGCTTCCTCTACTCACAGATGATCGTGAAAAATCATCGTAAATTCTCCGTAAAATACGAAAGCCTTCAGCTGATATTGCAGTTCATCGGTCAAAACGATAGGAAACGAAAATTTCATCCTCCATCCTGATGCTACTATAACAGCTAAATGAAACGTGAAAAATCCATTTTGATTGCAGGTTTGGTTAGCTACCCCGGACAAACGGGAGTGATCGCGACGGCCATCGTGGGCGCCATCGGTCAACCCCTGCCCACCATCACCGAGGGTACGACCACCAACATCACGACGGTGACGACCGGCACCAGCGGCAGTTCTGGTCGACCGACTCGTTCGAACGCCAACGAGCTGGAAACGGACATCGGCACCGAGGCCACCTCCAGCACCCAGCCTCAAATGCTGCAGCTGCCCACCAACCAAGTCAAAAAGAAGAAACCCAAAAAAGGTCCTTTGGATTCGAAACGCGAACGCAAAGCCGCCAAAACGCTAGCCATCATCACCGGCGTGTTCGTCGGCTGTTGGATGCCGTTTTTTGTGCTCGCCCTCCTTCTGCCCCTGTGGCGTAAAGTGCACCAAATGATTCCGCCGTACGTGCTTTCATTCTCCGTGTGGCTGGGTTACCTCAATTCGACCATCAACCCGTTCATCTACACCACCTTTAATCCGGAATTTCGAAACGCCTTCCGACGCCTGTTCCGAGGCCAACGTGCGCCCCGCCGCGGGGGTCCGCCCCCTCGATACGTATGACTAACCTCCGAATACAGTTGCCTGTATGTGTTACTCGCTTCCATAATGATATTCTCGTTTATCGGGGCCCAAGTTTTCTACTATATTATGGTGTATCGTGCGTACTGATCGTTGACTACATATATAATATTTTGTACAGTATGAGGTGATTCCAGCGCAACGCTTTCGAAAGGATGCAATACCTGTATACCACCCAAAACAATTTCGACTGAAAACTGAAAATAATGTGAAAAATGTCGACTAATTTTCGCGAATGTTTCTTGAAAAATTCTAACCTTGTAATTCTTATGGTTGGCTGACAACCTCACTCACCCGTTCTTATAGAACGGTTCTCTGGTCAATGGCAGTATCGGGGTCTGTGGGGCCATGCTCTCACACCGATCATATGAAAATTTACTTATAATTATTTCTGTGCGTACTAGGTGAAAGTACCAATTTGAAAATTTTTTAGTTCACCTCACTTTACCACTATGCCCTCCCCCCCCCCACTCTCCGAAAAAATAAAATGCTAGAACCACTAATATTTCTGGTTTTATAATCAATTTTTTTTAATTCCGCGTATCTCCTATGATTTTTTTTTTTAAACTAATGAATATTGTTTGGTGGTAATGCGTAAGGTAACTCGTAGTCCTTCAGTCTTACTTATGAGGAACTTATCTTAATAGGGTGTAGTCTAACGTATAGATTATAAATAGAAACGCGACATTATTTGATTTTCTTTCTTCACGTTGGCTTGGTGATGAAATTAGTCTGCGCTCATCACTTAATCGTTGCGTTTGCAGAATTAGAAAAATTTAATTACACAAGTGGTCTTTCTCATTCGCCTTGGGCTGTAGAAGTGTAGAAAAATCTACCTCAGAGTTTATTCAGATTTTCATAATGCCCATTGTACTGTGAAGTTCAAGGCATCATCGCTATCACTGTATTTCTTCTAAGCTGGTCCAATTATCCCCTTCCTCCCCTCGTCATATATTTTCCTCACTTTTTTTTTCTTTTTTGCATTTGGGCAATCAGTACCATGGCAAAACAGATCTTTGCAAGGGTTTAGTTAATGACATCTCAAAAATGAATTGCTCATTCTTTTTTTTTTTTTGTTCAATCTGGCTCTCAAACATTCAGAAATGTTTGTTTGAAAAGGTGTCAAGAAACAAAGCTACTTAAAAACAGCCTGATTTTCTTTTCATCTTTTTCTAATAAACATTTATTATTGAAGAAAACGAGCGACAGTTTTCTGATTTTTTTGCCGTAATTAGACATCTTATTTGTATATTTTTTTCCCATAGCTTTTTTACTCTTCCAGTCATTATATTAGTATTTTTGTTCTATAATTACGCAAATTTCCTCTTCTTCCTCGAGCTACACATTTAGTTTCAGAATTAACGAAAAAATCATTATCATTACTACCTAAATTTTAATTTTCAATACAAAGAATTATTATTTTTTTTTTAAATTTTCTTTACCTTTAGAACACTACTTTATTAGTCATAGTAACTAACTTCTCTTTTCTGTGATATTACTATAATTCGTATAATGTCCATTATCCATTATTTTTTTCTTTTTTTTTTAATGTAAACATATCTTTGTACAATTTCAATAATTTCGCTATTGTTTTTTTTTTTTCTATGGATTTGTTATGTTTGTAAATAAGACCTAAGGAACTGCTCGACGTCTTAGAACGGATGTATGGCAAAGTACTCGGCACCTTGCAAAAAAATTTATTTCTTGTGTTACCATGTGTGAATATACTGTAATTTTAATTTTGTGCATAAATATTATGTACTTATATAATATTGTATATTTCTGAATACAAATTACTGCAAAACAATCAATATAAACTTTAAAAAACAAAATTCTCCATTTGTGTTTATTGTGCATGTACTGCATAAATTATTCAATTATAATGTAGGTTTATTCTGACTCGAGAAAAGACTGAAAAAACGATCAAAAAATGGATATAAATGTCTTATTCTGCGATTCTGTTACAGAGAAATTACAACTATTAAACAAAATATGAAACGTTTTTCAGCTTATGTTTACAATTTTATTACATTTTAAGCTATCAACTAAAGCAGTAAAATGTATGAGCCATTACAACTTTCAGTTACGTAGGTTTCTCACTTGGAAGTAGTTATTATTATTATTTTTCTTTTAATTCTAGTAATCATTTAAATAAGTATCAAAAATATCACTACCTTTATGAGGTTGCTTCAAATACTTTTATAAATTTAACTTTGTTGTATTATGTTCTGTTTACTCTTGGAACTATAGTAACTGATGTTACTGATTTTATATGCAACTTGTTGGGGAATTGATGGAAATAATGTTTACTTCAGAGTAAAATGTGTTAATGCAAAAATTCAGGTGAACATTTTTTGACTTCCAAAATTTACAATTTTTGATTTCAATTTATCAAATTTAACCACTAAATATTAAAGAAAATATTTACTATAAAAACTTGAAGGGAAATTTTATTTCTTTTTTCATGAGCACAAGTTCATTTTCTAATTATTCATTTGGTAATGTTCGTAATAAAGCAATAAATTTAAAACTTATTTCGAGTTAACTCGTTTATTTTATAAGATACCAATTATTATCATAAGTTTTTTTCTCTGTGTATTAATAATATAATTTTGTTGACCATCAATTTGTAAAATAATTAAATAGAATACTTGGATTCTTCATGAATATACCAATTTAAAATCAAATTCCTTAAAGTTTTTTTTCCCTTCGTATGGGTCTATTCACCTGGGACTGTTATCAAGTCAATAACATATTATCAAGAATTGTCGACTGACAAGAAAGTTTCTTTGAACCATCTCATTATAACGTCGTTTTGGATAAATATAGTGTTATAATATCATCTTCGTTGTGTAACTGCAGTGGTGGTATGGTAGGATGGTGCCTCTTCATCAGAGAGGAGCTAGGTTCAAGCCTCAGCTAGCCCTAAGTAATGAAAAAATTTTTTCTTTTTTTTTCAAGTTTTTTTTGTAAAATGGTTTGTTGGGTTCACCAATATTTTTTAATGCTTTTAAGAACAATTATTTTTAGATTAGACATGTTTTTAGTTACAATGAGTTCAAATACTAGAAACATTCAGCGCTAAGTTCAGTCATTGCATGGGCAGTTAGATCTCTCAGGCAGATGTGGGGGAACATGTCCATGGTATGCCACTATTTTGGTGACAATGGTGGGGGGATGAAGTGGGTGGGGCAAAGACTCAATTCCTAAAGTTCACCCTGACATTGCCGGACATATAAAGTGGCATGCCTTGGACAAGGCCCCCGTATTGTCTGAAAAATCCCGCCACCAGTATTATACTGGCATCTACTGTGCTCACTGACACACGTGAGAAACTGTAAAAAAAAAATTCAAAAAAATATTTTTCACGATTCCAAGAAATTTTCCTGTCAGTTGACAATCCTCAATATCATCTCAAACAAAATTTGTGATTTACATGAGTGATTTACATGAGACAGTGGGGTGTCTTAAGAAGAAGATTTAACTATACCCCACAAAGAATTTCAGTGATATTTTAAGAACCAAAAGTACAATCTCAACAAAATTTTTACCTAACATACTTTAAGGCATCAGAAGAATTTTAGTTTAATTGTCAGTTGGGTTCATGAGATATCAAAGAAATTCCTCATATGAACTGAATATTCGTGTCATTTGAATCATGCAATCCGAACATAATTTTAACAATATCTCAAAAAATAAACATACAATTTCAGCCAAATTTTCATAGAATTGTTAACCAGTGTATGTCAATGTCTTGAAAAAATTTCTGATGACTAATTCAGAGGAGCAGAATCATACTCACTGTAAAAAAGGGATATAACGTTATGTGTAACCACTTTATTGGAAATTTTAAAATAAAATAAATAAATAAAAAATTTTAAGGATATGCTTTTATTTAACTTAGCCCTCTAAAAAGAAGAAAAATAATTTTTCATGACCTACTTAACTTATTTATTCTTGTAACACAAAATAAAAGTGCGGGGCAAACTTGACTCATCATTATATATTTTCTTTGTTGTACAAAAAGAAACCTACCAATATTGTTGAAAAACTTTGAATATTAATATGAGTAGCCTACAGACTTTGCTCAATTTTCGTTATAAATTAAAATTTATCTCCATGCTAACCTAATTCTTACAGTAACGTGTATTATCAGTCATTATTATCAATATCCAAATTATCAAACAACTAATCAACAACCTTCAAATTATTTGTTTCAGACCTTTTTTCAGTGGATAGTTCTGTCTACCTCTGTCTTCCAACTGGATTTGTATTCTAATTGAAATATTTCTTTTCTTTATCCCTGCACTTTTATTTTGTGTTACAAGAATAAATAAGTTAAGTAGGTCATAAAAAATTATTTTTCTAATTTTTAGAGTGCTAAGTTAAATAAAAGCATATCCTTAAAATTTATTTATTTATTTATTTTATTTTTGATTTTTTAGGAATAAATAAATGTATAAGTAATTTGATGTACATTTTAATTTCAATAGTATTTTACATTTAATTCACGTTTAACATCTAATCTATCGACTTTTGTGACAATTCACAATTCAAATCGATTAATCAGGATTCAGTGACGAATGAGAATTCATCTACGAATTAGGTAAGGAATTCTCTTCAATTTGTCGACTAATTATCGCAAATTTAATGGAATTAATTTGTTGACGAGTTCACATTCATCTAACAGCATTCATTCTTCAACAAATCAAAGAGAATTTCTCATAAATTCTTGTCAATTCACTGACAAATTAATTTGGGTAATAAAAATACACAGGAAATCTTCACTTACTTCCCCAAATTATGAAAATTAACGAAACTATTTACCCATATTTTTCATGAATGATATTGAAAATGATCTGATAAATAAATAAAAAAATGATTTCAAAAATAATTTGATAATAAGTAAATAAAGAAAAACAAAAGGATAAAAATTATAAACATCGCTGTCAAGTAGCGCTACCTGTGAACCAGCATGCTGGAACTAGGCAAAGTGAGTTAAATAAAAGCGTATAAATACCTAAAGGTACGTCTCCACGAGGCAAGTTTTGTAGTGGCTAGTTGAAAATTTCTATCTGTAAGTCATTTTTCTCATGTAAACACTACCGCTGGTCAAAAGTTGCAGCTAGAATTTCACTAGCCTGCAAGAAATTTATTGCCTCGTGTAAACTCAGCGGATAGTAAAAACTTGCAACTAGCCAGCTATCCAAACTGAATGGATAGTTGGCTAGTGATAGTAGAAAGAAGAATTTATATCATGAAATGTATAAATGTACAGTGGAAAATGCTATCATTGTGTAAACACTTTTTTTCTATCCTCTAGTTTTTGCTTGCAGCTAGCAAATAGCTCTAAATTATTGCGACATGTAAATATGAGTAATAATTTCTCTAGCAAATATAGCAAACTAGCCGCTACAAAACTTGCCTCTTGGAGACATAACTTAATATAATAAAAAATAGAAACAAAAATGGAACCAGAAATGTAAACTGACTGAGAAATTTTCGTGAAAACAGGTAAGGTAATGTAATGAAAATGTAAATCAAAAAGATGGAAATTGGAAACAAAAAATAAAATAACAAACATTCTGCATTATGTGAAATTTCAGAAACTCAACTAATGGAAACAAAAAATATCTCTGCTGCGCATCAACCCCAGTAAGTGTGTATTTTCCAAAAGTGTCAAATTTTGTAATGGCTGCCATTAAAAAACCAGCTGATCGATTTCACTCAAATTCAAAACCAAACCAGTCCCTAATAGTTTCCAACTTCCATAAAAATTTCGAGCCAAAATCTTTTAATTTACGGGAATTATCGTGATGACAACATGGTGGGTTTGCAAAACTTTGAGAACCCCTTCCTCCAAAACTACTGAATGAATTTCAACAATTTTAACACGAATAAGTTGCCCATGAAAGCGTCTAACACTATCTTAAGTTTAATTGCCATAAGTCTAAAAGCGGAGTCTCCACAGACTCCCAAAAAATACCAAAATCAGTAAAAAAGTGTCAAATTTGTAATGGCTGCCATTCGAAAATCAGTCAACCGATTTTACTCAAATTCAGTACCAAACCAGTCCCAAAAAGTCTGAAACTACCATAACAATTTCAAGCCAACATCTACAAATTTACAGGAGTTATCGTGATGACAACATGCTGGGTTTGCAACACTTTGAGAACCCCTTTTTCAAAAACTAACAAATGAATTTCAAAATTTTTAACACGAATGTGTAGCCCAGGAATGCTTCTAACACTACCCCAAGTTTCATTGTCATAAGTCGAACAGCAGAGGGTTCACAGACTTCCAAAAAGTTCCAAAATGAGCAAAAAGTGGAAATATTTATATCCATATATATATATATATATATAGGGTACAGAAGAATTTTAGTGACCAATATATTCGTGATCTACAACTCAGGATCGGCGCTTTTCCACAGGTCCCACCCCCAGGTCCCGTCATTGCACTGAATGCAATAGTTGTATTTTCCTTTGGAAAATACACTAATAAAAAAGAGGCTACCAGGTAATCCGTAATAATAAGGCCTGAAGGTCATGGGCGCCATGGCCAATAAACAAAAAATAAATAAAAATAATTTAGTCATAGGTATTCAAACTAAAGTTCTCACGCAAAATCACATTCATTAGAACATTCACTTGGAGAAGTCCAACTCGTCATTTGAAGGCTAAGGTAAAATGTCATTCACTTGTAAACAAAAACAATGTGCTTTTTGTTATCAAAAAACAAATATTCAAACTTCAAATCTGCTCTGTGCTATTAGTTATAGAAGATTATATTAATTTTCCTTCCTTAATAATCCAAATTCTTTCTGTAATTTAATTCTGCAGGAGCAATTAAACATAATATTCAATTCAGTTTTGAAACCGAGCGAAATAAATTTCATCTATCTTGCACGAGCTATGAACCGGTTCTCACCGTTGTGAACTGACCATGATTTCTGAAGTAAGTTCATTATTGAACAATATCACTTAAGGTAATTTTGTTTGCTTTTAATTACAATTCGACTTATCAAGTTACGCAACTCTTATTATTTTGTGTCTCTATCCGTCAGATTGTTCGTCGATATATGCCAGACCATATTTTTTCCTTTTAAAACGATTGTTCTCTTCCTATTATTATTTTTATTATTTTTCTTCAGTTAATCAGATGCCTAGATAACTGCCTTACGCGATTATAATTTTCATTATGACTAGCGAAATGAGTTTTAACAAATATTCTTTCGGAACACCCGTATAAATGTAACAAACGAATCTGTTTGTAACTTTCTGTATCTAAAATTATGTTGCAATTTTCTTTCAAAGTTGAAAAAACAAGAGACGATGCAAATACAACTTTTCTAAATACTTACTTTAGGAAATGCTTTTAGTCTATCCAATACAAACGTAACTTGCCTTCGTTAAACATAATTTTCCTGCAGCTCTACCAAGTTAAATTTCAACGAATTTAAGAATTCTAGATAATGGACGAGTCTTACTATATTCTTTTATGATGCTTTTATAGAGTAATTTTTCTATTTGTTCGAGTAAGAAATTGATTCTCATTGTATGTTTTCATTCTCACATTATATCCTTGCAAATACCCAAGTAAATTGTTTTCCGAGCAGTGTACATTTCTTACATTTGTACCTACTTTTATTCATTCCTTGAGTCAAAATGCGTTTCATTATTACGTTCTTGTTTTAGGTTATCGTGTAAATCCATGAAAATGGCATCAGTCAGGAAAAACGTGTTGGAAAACAGCTTGGATATTTGTCGTCTTTGTCTAGATCGTATTGGTGAGATCAAACCTTTGAATGCATTCATCACCGTCTGGAAAGATGATACGCTACGTTTGGCTTCAGAAAGTGATAAAAGAATAGCTCAAGGTATAATTGTTTCTTATTGTTTTATGGATTACTCGGTCTTCACATCATAACATTCTCCTCTTATATGACTTCCGTCGTTTCTCTATTTTTTTTAGGTGTACCGAAAAGCGATATAGATGGTCTCCCAATAGCCGTAAAAGATAATTTTTGTCTTCGAAATGGCCGGACTACTTGTGCATCCAGAATGCTGCAAGACTTCATCTCCCCCTACGATGCCACCGTTGTAAGAAAACTGAAAGAAGCAGGAGCAATAATAGTCGGAAAAACTAATCTCGACGAATTTGCGATGGGGTAAGACCTTTCTTAACTCTGATCAATTTAAAAAATTTATTTTTCACTTTCGAGATATCATCGTATGTTCAGGTCTGGCACTACCGACTCGATATTTGGCCCTACCAAAAATGTTTGGGGTTCTCCAATGCAGCGTGAACTGAAAGACGGAAGCAATCATATCGATTCGAATTTCGATCAGTGGCGCATTTCTGGCGGTAGTTCTGGAGGAAGTGCTATTGCAGTTTCAACGGGTGCATCGTTCGCGTTAGTATTTAATTCGCCTCTTACATACGACTATTAATGCCCACATTTGCCGTGAGATTAATAGTAACATATCTGTAGTGCTTTGGGATCTGATACAGGCGGATCTACCAGAAATCCTGCCTCGTATTGCGGTGTGGTCGGCTATAAACCTACGTATGGTGTTGTGTCTCGACACGGTCTGATACCGTTAGCCAATTCTTTGGATGTTCCCGGAATTCTCGCCAGAAAAGTTGAAGATGTCACCAGAATTTTTAGTAATTATCATTGTATCATACATGGTGTCCTGCGAATCTACTACCAAACATTGGTGGTTGGTACTTTGTAATACACAAGACGGTAACATAATACCTACATTAAAGAGATACTCTATATTTTCTTTACGTATGTACACAATGTTGCCTACCATTGTTTGGTAGAAATAAGTTTAAAACGTCAGGAATCGACTAGCAAAATTTAGTGGTAGGTACTAGGTATTCCTTGAAGAGACGAGTAAATAATGTTATGTAAAAAGTTTTCTTTTTTCTTCAAAATAACAATGTGGGCCATCAGTTGTAATAACGGTTTTTACTTATTTTTATCAAGTACTGCCAATCACTGAAATTTGACAGTCGATTTCTTGGACACCCTGCGTAGGCACTATATCTCCATCTAAGTGGTGAATTTTATATGTTTATAAACTCTGTTTGTAGATGTTATTAGTGGGCCTGATGATTATGACTCAACAACCACTCAAGAATGCCTTCAACCTGTAGATTTAAGCAAGAAAATTGACATCAAGAAGATCGTCATCGGTATACCTAAAGAATATCATAGTCCCATGATGTCGTCCGAAGTTCTAGAAGCTTGGAAGAACGTCGAAAAAATATTCAAAAATGCTGGTGCCACTATTAAAGAAGTTAGTATAACATACAGTGGCCTGCATAATAAGTAATAGCTAAGATTTCCTTAAAAGAGGGGATTATATGGAAAATCGTCACCTCACCCCTCATTCTGCCATCCTTTACAAAAGTTTTTATTTTTATGCCAATCGACATTATCTACTATATAAAATTCAGAAACATCCGGATTTTCGTCCGCATTTATTTTTCATTCTTCTCATTGAGCTAGAGGGTTTTAATTGGCCTGAGAGTGCATCAACATCTAATCTTGATACGTTTTTTTTCAAATTATGCAAACCTTATAGGGACGGCAGCAAATATAGGCCAAAAAACTTTTTGAAGCAGCATTTTTTCCGCTATCAGTTCAGTAGGTGACCATCAAGAATTGTTTTTTTTTTCTCCCTAATCAAATACATTTTTACTGAAATGATTTTATGGAAATTTTACTGACTGATGCCAATATGCTGATAAGGGTAGACTCTCGATTTCTCCAGTTGGATTTAATCATCATTTTTTCATAACCTGGCGAAAACAAGGCTGACGACTAGTTTGTCATGAAATAAAAACTAATGGTCTCACTCTGTGAAACCAGCTTAAAAAAATTATTATATCTAAAATTACTAAATCAGTACTCCAGATGAAAAGACGGATCTCTACGTGAAGTATTAGAATATTAAATGAAAGTAAACAGTGCCACAAAAAACTTTTTTCTCCTCAATCGAACCTTCAGGCTTTAATGATCAAATTGGGTAAGTTGTTGATAATAACACATTACGTTCAAACAGCATTTGCTTATAATTTCTAATAATTGGTTTCCACGAACAGCTTCTCGTCTTCTACGATTAAAGACATGTCATTTAATTGAGAATCTAAAAATTCCGGACTAAGTTTTAAAAATTCACTGTAACAAAAAATTATGTAGTTAATTGAGGAGAACCTTTCTCTTCTATTCTCATTCCCATTTTCAAATAACGTTCTGTAGGAGCAGATTTATAATCTTTTGCCTTGAAAATAAAAACGGAAGTTTCATTAATGTTTATTTAATTTTTTTTTTCTTAACGGTGATATTCTTTTAATGAGAATATTTCTTGTGTTTTCAACAATTCAAAGAGTAGATTTAAACTTCTTCAGTAACCTATATTTGAAAATTAACTTAAATTCTCAACTTTTTTTCAGACCACTTAAAAAAAAAAGGGATTATTTATGTAAAGAAAATGTTTCATTTATTGATTTAAAAATTCAACAATTTTGTACGATTTCCTCTTTTTTGTATAATCATATCCAACACAGATTTTTCTTGTACACAAAAATACGTTTTGTAACCGCAAAGCGTTTCATTTACTCTTTGATTTCTCAACAATGAACAAATTTTTTTTTTTTAGGTATCCATGCCGTACACGCAACATTCTATTTCCACCTATTCAATTTTAAATCAGTGCGAAGTAGCGAGTAATATGGCTCGATATTCTGGTATCTTGTTTGGGCATAGATCCGGCACTAAGGTCTCTACGAATCAACTGATCGCGGAGTCGAGGTGGGAAGGATTCGGCCCAGTGGTTCGTGCTCGTATTCTGGCTGGAAATTATTTTCTTTTGGAAAGGTATGATTCTTGAATAAAAGTATGTAATGAAAAAGTTGGTATTTTCATAGTTTTATTGTTTAATTTTTCATTTTTTTCAAGAAACTACGAAAAATACTTCTTGAAAGCGATGAAAATTCGCAGACTTATTGCGAATGATTTTCAAAATGTCTGGTCTCAAGGGATCCATATGCTGTTGACTCCAACCACACTGACAACGGCCCCTCTGTTATCGGATTACATAAAGTTGGATAATCGAGCTCAGTGTTCAACTCAAGACTATTGCACGCAGCCAGTAAACATGGCAGGTGAATTGCTTCCTATACAATGATCTTCGATAGGTAATACTATTGCGTATTCTTTCAATAATCTTTTAACTGAAATTTAATCTCGTTGGCAGGTTGTCCGGCTATTTCTCTTCCAATTTGCTCGTCGAGCGAAGGTTTACCAGTTAGTTTGCAAATTATTAGTCGTAATTTTGACGATGGTTTTTTGTTATCCGTTGCGCATTGGTTACAATCTGTTGTTTCATTTTCGCAATTAATTCCTTGATTGTCATTTTCAGTTTTTAAAATCTAGAATTGGTACTCACGTAATGTTTGATTATACAATCTGAATGTTTTTTTTTTGTTTTTAGCTTTTTACGTCCAAATAAGTTACTACTGGGTACTGAACGAATTAATTTTTTGAACTGAATAATATTAGTCTGGTGATTCATCGGTATTTCAAGCATAAATGTTTAGCGGTTATGATATTTCTGGCGTATTTGATGACGGAGTGCTGCAAATTGAACAAATGGCGTCTATTCAATTGCCCTTGATATGTTTTCAAGGGTACTTAATTGTTTCTGGCTGCAAAAAATTTTTAATGGTCAACATGAATTTCGAAAATCATTGAGAAAGTTGTTGTATTTAAGTAACAATTCACTCATTTTTTTCATTGTGTTTATCTCACTTTCACATATTTTTGTTACTGATTGCTGTAGCCCGTTTAGCCTGTTTAAGAAAGAATGAACATTGGTTTCATTGTTGTTTAAGTATTCTTGCTATATCTGTAAAGGAGTTGCCGAAACGGAGCATAAAACTATTCCATATTTTTATGTTTAATGACATTATTTTTAGATCATGTGAATAGAATAGCACCAATTTAAAAACTAGACAAAACTTATAAATTTTTTTTGGAGTCCAGAATATTTGACTTTACAAAACATCAAAATTGACTTATTTTTCACTAGGTTAAACGTTCCTGTTGCTTTTCGTATCAGGAAAGGAAATGCTCTTCATATTTCTTTCCTTTCTCTTTTGAAGCAGGTATACCACTGTAAAGTCTGTGATGTTTTGTTTTTTTTTCCTCGCTCTCGTAGAAAATATTGTTATGTCAGAAGTGTACCTACTCAAGCTCGCTTATGAATAAGAACACTCGTCGTTCGAAGAATGTTTTTGCATTTGTTGTTGTTTGACAGCTAAGATCTTTTACGTCATGGGTGTACTTCATTTTAAAACCACCAAAAGTACATTGTTCAAGAAGGTTAGCTGTCTGGGTTATTTACTCAGCTATTATATTTCTCATTAATTTACGGGTCAAATTGATCGAAATTTATAACAATGAACTTTTCTTTCTTATTGTTTTCGTGGTTTGTATGAAGGCCAAATCGTTTCATCGTTTGCTCCTATTCATTCGTCGAATTTTCGAAAAAGTACTTGCCAATTTAGATAGCCAACTTCTTAAAATGAAAAATTGAACTTCTATCTATGTAAGTACCTTAGACCGGCTGAAAATTTTTCGCCCAAAATTTCTTCTCAGATCCGACAAAAATGAGGCGTTTTATGGTCCCCTCATCATCAAGGTACAGTTAAAGTTTTTTGCCTGATTTTTGTCCAATATTGTGGGGAAAAAGTTCATTTGTAGGTCCTCAAGAGACAGAATTCTCCACTCATTTATTATATGAAAATGAATTATATACATGCTAGAACTGGTTCAATCCTAGAAACAAACGTTAACTTGAAAATATAATTTTTCTTGAACAGGGGAGAAATTCATAAAAATGACGCATGTCTCTGCTGCAGCCTACAGGATATCTTTTACACAAAATAAAATTCGCCCCAAATGATAACATTATTTAACCGCAGATTAAGTGTACAGTACAACCTCGATTATCAGACCCCTATTGGACTGAGGTGTTGGTCAGAACTAACCAAAAGTCGGATAATCGATGGAGCAGCTATTTCAACTGAGATCATCCTCTGAAATTGCCCTTGACAAATGCCACTATGTTTTTATCATCGTCTTCTCCAACTAATTAATTATTCAGATTTCGTCGACTTTAGGCCCCTAAAAAAAGATTCCTTTTGGTTTTTTTATATCATTGAATATTTCTGATTCATGCTTTTTTAATGACTCATGGAACGTAGAATGGTTGGTTAATCCGAAGAGTTTGATAATCTACTCAGTCTTGCTATAGAAAACAGTTAAAATTATCTGAGTTTTCTCAAATGAAATTCACCTGGCGCCATATGGGTCGTACTGTAAAATATCATATGTAACATATACTTATTGTGCTATTCTGTTTTGCTGTGCAGAGCACAGTATAAGTATTGTGTTTTTAACAGTTTGGAGTGGATAGACGGATGTTACATGAATTACAATATTTGTAATATAATTTTTTTTAAACATTCATGGGAGAAAAATTGAAATTTTGAAAATGAACCCAAGAACCATGTCGGTAACATAATGAACTGGTTCTCCAAGATAAATTATTTTTTTCTGCCACAAATTATAGCATAAGACGGCATTTTTGAACGATAGAGGATAAATTAAGGTAAATCGATATTTCTGCTTTTGGGAATTTTTTCGCATCTTTCAAATTCTGTATACTCTGTTCAAGCTGACAATAAGAAGTGCGTGACGTCAAAATTGCCTATAGATGTGGCGGTTGGTTGAGGAGAGAGGAATAAGCATCGATACCCATTGTTATACAACGATGAGCCTCATTTTGTTGAGTAAACAATCATCGTGTTTTAGGTAGATAAGTTTGGATATAGTTCATGACGTCACGCACTTCTTAGCGTGAACAGAATATAGGTGAAGTGCGAACATAGATCAGAAGAACGATACTAAGTATCCTGATGACGACTTGAGAATTTCTTAAGGTAATTAGTATCGTTCTTGCATACTGTCCTTAGAATCGTTGAAGTTTTCAGTAGACAAAACCAGAAACTTTTCTATTTGCAAACAAAAATTGAGAGCAAGTATTAGGTCTTCCAATTGTTTCACATGAAAAATTAAGGATAACTTGAAACGTAAGTACAATTTTTTGGGTAACGAGGAAAGGGGTTACTCTCACGCCGTATAAAAGTTAAACTGACGACAATAAAATCGGAAACAATCAAACAAAAACAAAAACATTTAATGCTACTAGAAGGAAAAAATTCATTCAGGGTTCTCTAAAACTTCTTACAGTAAAACTGTTTTACAGGCAAAAAATAACAAGTCAACGACTTTTATTAATTAGTCAGGATTTCGATTCCAATTTTCCGGTCTATCTACCGACTCGATCAATGCGAAAAATGGCTAAGACTATACAATATCATGAATAATACAAAGAATTTAACTTCGGAAATCGGCCATTACATTCTATTAAATAAATGAACATTTATTAATATTCCACGAAAGACAAAAAATAACACAATGTTTATACTTTATACTGTACAGTAACTAGATATACGAAGTAGTTGCATGACTAGAAACAGACTTCATTTAAGTACAATGAAACAATTTAAAAAGAAAAAAAAAAGTTGACTGAGAATCACGTTACTATTTTACATTTATTTCTTCGCTTTTAATCACACTCTTGCGTGAGAAATCTTAATTCTTTTGTATTTTTTTATTAGTGTGTTGAAAATTAGAAATTAAATGAAAATACAAAGGGAAAAAAAGAAGCAAATATTGTTTTCTGGCATTGCAATTAGTAGGATCATGGATGGATAATGATAAGGAATTAAGTAATTAAAGAACACTTTGAATTTTAAAATAGGTACCTAAGTGACAGAGAAAAATTAATAAATAAAAATAAGCCAGAGATTTCAATGCAAAATCGGATTTTCATCAACATAAAACCCTAATAATGTCGGCGCGTATCGACCTAGAACAATTAATTTTGACATCTCAAAGAGGGTTCAAATTCTGGAAAAATTTTATGTTAAATATGAATCATCCCTTGTATAAATTGTAGCGACAGAGGTACAAAACAATGTTATAATATAAGACAATAATCATTCCATGAAAAGTAACATTTCCGCGTCTAATATCGCAGTTTTTTCAAGTACTGAAAAATTTTTTAACATGTTAATATTAGTACAAACGCTAAATATGTTCGTAATCCTCTGAGGGAAGGTTAAAACTTAAATAAAAGACAGTCGAACTACACACAAAAAAGAAAACGATTATTGAAAAATGACTAAAAACGAATAATTACTTCACTAAATTCAATCTTGATCTCATAAATTAGTGTTAAGGAATCTACAACATTGGAAAAAAAAAAACAACTCATCGAGAGGCCGGAAGGGAAGAAGGAAGAAACTATAAATCTATATCACGACTTAACAAATAGCAAATGAAAGAGGTCTACATTCGAAACCAACCATCGTCATATCCCAGAGCCACGACAGCGGTGTGTTCGGGTTCAATTGGCGTTCCCACATGCGACTGAAAAATTCATGCTGAGGGACCACGGGCCACTGAATCCCGACCACCTCCTTCGCCTCCTATAACGATATCAAATAATTTCCAGACGCTGGGTAAAATTTCGACATCCCCAAATCCCCCTTCCTAAAAAATAAGGAATTACAGCATGATATGTGGTATGAATGAAAATTATTCATATTTTTTCTTAAGGATTTAGATAGCTCACTTCTGGTTTTGGGCACGATTTAAAAGGAAAAAAAAACGAACAACATTTTGTGGCTAATACAAGTTGCTAGTATAAGAAAATATTATTATACTGTATGAGTAAGAAATGAGTTTGACTTTGAACTCTAGTTCTAAAACATTTAAACTTTATAATATTTTAAAAGGGTAATCTTCACAAATTTCAACTAATCACACTCACGTACTTCAAAACGAAAAACTGATGAAGTGAATTTTTGCAAGAAGAGCGATTTAACTGAACCCATTTTCAAGGAAATTCAAAACGTTGACATATTTTTAACGGGTGTAATTCAAAAATCAAAAGCAATTATTACCAATCACTAACGAAGTAGGTACATCGAAACAAATAATTTCTTCTGGGTGCAGCACCGTCGCCTATCATTGATAGGAGAAGAGTCAAGAAACCGAACAACTTAAATGGCAGACAAGAAATGGCCAATCAGTAATAAAAACTTGGCGGAGAAGTCGAAACTAAATGTCGACAAATACACGAAAACAATGAAAGAATTATACGAGGAAGACTAGAGTGGAAAATAAGTCGGATGGTAATCAAGAGCGATAAGTCATGTACAAGGTTAAATATAATAAGGTTCAATCCCTTTCTAAAAGGAGTGCTCCTTTCGTCCATTCATCTATCAGAAGTAAATAAGCCTGAGAATGATATTACCAGAAAAGAAAGAATAAAACGCAGCCCCAAATACACGAACATTCCAAATTTTCGTTTCCTCGCTGTACGAGAAATAAATAGGAAGCAATTTTCTGTAACAAACGGCAATGTATTACTATTACTTGTGACTGCAAATAACAATTTCAAAACAAACAAAACGCCTAAAATTTTCAAACAAATAAGGTAAGTTTAACTACAAAAAAAATTTTTACCAAAAAGCTGCAAACAAATGTAACGTATAGAAAAATTATGGTATTGAATAATCATCTTTTTGTAACTAGGAAGACGCAATACTGTGACTAGATCTGCCCGTGTTCTCACGAAAATTAAAATGAAAGATTAATCAAAATATGATTACGTCAAAGTTCGGAAAACGTTACATGAAAAATTTAGCGAACATTAAACTAACAAAATAATAAATAAAAAAAGCAAAAACCTTTTCTTAATTTTTCGTTAATTTATCACAGGCTTTTATTTTTTTTTTTTTAATTTTTTTTTTTCCGAAACGAAGAAAAAAAAAGTTTCATCATTTCGTTGAAAAATTTCAGCCACAATATTCTAATTAAAAATTATTAAAAAAAAAAATCAACAAATTTCCATACAGTCGAGCCCCTAACACATGCGCACACAATTTTTTTTTCGATCAATTTCTTCTTTCTTTTCGAATTTTCATGTTTTGCGTGCGATATGTGTCCATAGTGACAGGCATTAAATTTTCCTAAATGGACTCCATAAAGTTAGTATTAAATGGTGTTTAAAATTCAGCCACTGCTGAAAAATAAAATAACGTAATTAATTAAAAAAAAAAAAAAAAAGTTTACAAAGACTAGACTACGTAATGATAGTAGGTATAACAAAAAAGTACTCAATCGTTTTTTAGGCTTTTTTTGACTAACGAAGGATTCACTTCCGTGTTGATTACTAAGCGTTCGTCTGGAAAATCCATAGCAACCGTCATGTGGAATCCCATATTGCAGGTAGCAATTACATATTCACTGAACGCAAACCACGTGAATGCTGGATGAAAACATACAATTAAAAAATGGAATTAATAGGGTATTCTATAGTCTACTATATTGGCCAATTTGGAGATTTTTTTCAATGAACATAATAGTATCATAAACAACCGCAACATAATGAAATTGACCAATGATGAATGAATTCTATTTATAAATATGGTGAAATATATTTCGACATTTATTTTACATTTTTTCTTAATGGATATAGTCACGAATTGATCATCTACTCCATCATGAAACAATTCAATTCAAGCCCGTCAACGGGTGCTGTAAGTTCCGCACTTTTGGCCATATGGAATGCACCTAATTATTGATTACGCCAGAATTTTCGTCCCCTTCAAATTTTTCCTTATAAGACATTTAAAAAAATTGTATTCCGTATTTTTAAATTAAATTCTGAATTTTTCAATTTCCTGTAAATTACATTTTCCCACATAATTCGTTTTTTTGCTACGATCTCTTGAAAAACGTATTAACGGGGTTTTACAGAACATATTACAAGCCTTGAAGGGCCGCTTCGTGGAATTTTGTTTTGTGCTAGCCAGGTAATACTGTTCCATTCGTTATTTCTGTGCATTGACTATATATACTATCGTAACCAGACTGACAAACCAATGTTAAATTTTTTTCA
Organism: Ericerus pela; assembly: GCA_011428145.1. Lineage (NCBI taxonomy): Eukaryota > Metazoa > Arthropoda > Insecta > Hemiptera > Coccidae > Ericerus > Ericerus pela. The sequence continues at coordinate 1,249,896 of WOFM01000292.1, read as the reverse complement.
CCAAACTTGGATCCGAGGTTTAAAAAAGAACAAAAAGGTACATGACCATTCACATTTTCCTTTGTGGGAAGTAAACAATACTTTTTTTAAAGGTTTTTGATTTCTACTGTCTGCAGCAGCCAACTCTTCAGTTTATAGGTTTTTTAATATACCAAATAATAGAAAAAGACTAGTTGAAGAATAATTTGGAGAAAGATTTGTACTACAAACGCACCATTGTGTTTTAAAAAAGAAATAGATTTTTGGAGGAAAACTTCTCCATTAGGTTTGTCAATCTTATATATATTCAATCAATGTTTCTGTGGAACAGCGAAATGTTTTTTGTTGCTTCAGAGTTGGCATATGCGCAAGAATTTTTTAATAATTTTAATATAGTTTAGAACTTTGGACTGAAGAAACGGGAGTTGTAAGTTTATTAATTTATTATACTGGTATTATATTATGTACGTACAGATCTTTCCAATGTAATATAGGTGGCAGTTTTTCTTCAATAGTCAAGAAATTTGATATATATTTCTATACTGGGACAATGACAAGACTTATTGATTTTGGTGTGGATTCGCTTTATGGTATGTCCAGTAGGCAGGGCTGTGGAACCCAAATGATTTCGCTTCCAAAACCACTTCCGTTTTTGTATTAAATACAATTTAGGTTCCAATTCTGCTTTTCGCTTCTATTTAAAAAACATTTCAATTCTATTATGGTTTTGGAAGTGGAATTGTATCAGATATGGGTTCTCTTTAGACTTTTGCTTCCACTTCCAATTTTATTATTTCACTTCAGCTTCCAATTCCGCATTCTATTTTACTCTTTAAATATTTAAAAATTATCGATTTTTTCTGTTATGACCTTGAAAATTTACACTGAATTATCATTGGCCATTTATTGAAAGGTCCTAATCAATAGATCAGTCATGAATTTCATTTTTCTTTCTGCTTTCGCTTCTACATCCAAAATAAAACAGATTTTGCTTCCTCATTGCAATGTTATTTCAATTCCCTTCTTAATAATGCTACCAAAAATTTTTTCTTTAGCTTCTTTTCACTTTCGGTTCCCCCAAAAAATTATTTAGGTTCCGATAAATAAGTGTTATGAAAAGCGCTTCCACTTTTAGTATCTCAACCCTACTTGTAGGTGCAATTATGTTGAATTTTTTACAGTTTAATGGATCTAAAATGCCTAATTTTGAAACATTAGTTACAAAACCTGAAACAAACATTGATTTACCACTATTCTAACATGCTTCCAAATTTGATTGCAATTAATTTTATAAGAGTTGCAATTCTTGTCCAATAATTACAAAATTTGGTACAAACATTACCTCTTTCACAAAGACCAGACCTACAAATTTTGGTTACCGTTGGTTAGTTTGTTTCCTTTTCAGTAGTTATTCATATACTCAGCGAGTTTTTTTGTTATTGGATTTCTTATTTTTCTTTGAAATAATAGTGATAAAATGACTATTTTTCATAGGGAATTGAGAAAATCTTTCGTTTCACTTACACAGAAAAAAAACAATTACTTACTTCAAAAATTCAATTTTATCTCATCCCACATTTCTCCCATTCATTAATTCGACTCAGAGACTCAGTATACAATCTGAATCCTTAATCTTCTAAGCGAGGTAGGTACCTATTAGAAAATTTTTGGGTTCTAGTATCACTCTTCTACTCTTTACTGATTTTATTTTCTAGTCTTCTAGGTTCAGGATATTTTTCAGATAATCCTTTAAGCTCGGGGCAAAGGCTAACTTTTGAGATAGGAGCAAAAGCTATTCTCTAAGGATGGGGCAGAATCTATAATTTTAAATTGGGATAAAAGCTGTTTTTTTGTTGTTTTTTTTTTGAATAATCAGTAATTATGCTTCAATTATTTCAAAGCATACCTTCGAACAACTATTTTTTCCAGCGAAAACTAACTGCACTAATTTTTTTTTCTTAAAAAAATAAAATAAATGTTTGACTCTTAAACTACCTACTGTAGGCTTTTTCAAATAGATGTAGGAACAATTTTTCTAGCAAGATCATTCAAAAACATTTCTACGGTAAGGAATGAAAGATAATTTTTTTTTTTAAATAATTTAGGAACTAGGAAGAAGGCAAGCCCAAAATTTTCTGATAAGACAAATATTTTTAAAAATTCAGTCATTAGTGGGTAAGAAATACATTTTACATGAAGGTCAAAATACAAACCAGGAAGAACAACTGCTCCTTCATTCCATGCTGGGTATACCCTGAAGCAAACTCATCAGCGAGACTTTTACATGACACCGATTGAACTTTCACCTAATTTTGATCAAATTACTCAATCATTTTTTAACAACTTACGAATTTTTTTTTTTTTAATCAAGAGATAACAGTTAACTATACACGACATAATAGATTTTCATTTTCTAGGTCCTCTCACGAATCAGAAAAAAAAATTAAATCTACTTATTTCTCAAATAAAATTCAGCTCCTCAAAACAATTACAGCAACATTCGGTGATGATGAAAAATAAAAGACATTCTATTCATCATTAACTATTTTACCCATCAATTATTCAGCGAAATAGTTCAATACTTGATAGTTGATAACTTTTAAAGTAGTTACACGATGCAGACACTAAAACTGAAATAAAGTCAACAAGAATATAATGACAACCAGAATACTTACCCAGGTCATGACAGTAGAGTCGATGCTTCAGAAAGAAAAGCACCAAAGTGCAAGTTGAGATAATCGACGTGATCAGCAGTCCTCTTTTCAATTGATACGACCAATTCTGAGCATTCGTCATACATGGATGGATAGCCTTATATGACCAGGTCATCGTACACATATACATCAGCGAGCATATCATGAATGTAATGAACAATTTTTCGTGAATGGCTGAAATAAATAATTTTTAGTGAGTGTTGATAAATCAGAATCTATACGCAAAACTTTATTCGCGGTTATTATTGCTACATCAGGATTACAACATAATGAATAAATATATACACAACCCGTTGTTTTTGAATCATTCACAGGTCTTGAACAAAACAAAAATAACTCTATTCACGAGTGTTTAATAGAAATTCTGCAATAAAATTATCTCAAGAATTCACTTTCATAACCAGCTTGAGAGACAAAACTTACGAATATTTACCTGAATTCGTTCACGAGCGAATTAGTTCATATCAAAAGCACATAAACATCGCGTACTTTGAATCTATGATATTGCTCGTCTGTGCGAGTTCGATGAAGTAGGTGTCAGAACAATGGAAAATATTTACATAATCCCTATCTACTACAAAAACTTTCAGTTCAGGAGCTATTTTACGTTTACGTAACCGACCGATAATACGTTTAATAATTGTACAGAAAAACTTACGATAATTTTCACGATTTGAAATGTATGTTACACCACACAGAGACGACAGCTCTATAATGTTGAACCAATAGCACGACAATAAGAAAAATCTCTTCACCCAAGAGCTTGAATCAAAAGCTGTGTTTGCAAGAAACGAAAAATAATTCTTATATACTTGTGCGACTAGAATTCTAGGCCCAATATGCAATGCAATGCAAACTCGCCAAAAGTATGTTTGTGGAGTTATGCCAGTTATAGCGCTAATAGATGGGATCACATTAAATACCTAAAAATAAAAAAATAAAAAAAGTTAATGAATAAATGAATGAAATACGAACTTTTTTTCTTACGATAAGAAGAAAAAGTACACTAACTTTACAATGAGTTTCATGAACATCGTCATATCGAAAAATGTATGCAGTAATGAAACAAATGACGAGAGCTGAAAATGGAAGGGCAACAGTAATGCATGCAAGTTTACGAACACTCCAACAACAAAGATTCAGCTCTTTTTCATTGCAACTATTTTCACGATCTTCTTTGACATCCATCATGAGATTTTTTTATGGTAGGATTCTCATATTGTACGTTCAAGATCACTGAAAAAAAATTTTTTTAATTAACTGAATCAAATAAAAAAAACATAATAATAATCAAGGGAATACAAATAATTTATACCACAAACCTTGAACTATGTCTGCAATTTTAATAAAACGTACAAAATAGAAATAATATGAAGTTTATAAGGACGTTAACTCTTTTCAATATTTGCGGTCACTTAGTAAATACAATGAATGGAAACACTTACAAATATTGATAATAAAAGCTGGTTTCCTCGGCCATTCCTGTGCATGTAGGTCAAAAGTTGAGCAGTGCAATATTTAATCTGATGCAGGTGCAGGATAAATAATAACTTGTAAACTTCCACTGCGTTTAAATCATGAAATTCAGAAAATGACCCTAAGCCTTGAACGTGTAATAAGGCTGACTTGAGAAGGGAAGATATTTCAATCCCTTATTTTTATCTTCAACACCGAATTACCTGAACTTAATTTTCTCGTAAGCAAACACTCAATCATATTAAAAATCATAAAAGTAAGACACGGAAAAAAACAGAACTTCTTTATCCCATATCTTTCGAGATGATTTATTGATGAAAAAAAAGTAGAATAACTTTCGTCGTTTTTTGTTTTCGAAAGTTTTTGAATCATGCACAGATTGGCAGATTGAGATTAGTAGGCCAGTATTGCTGCAGACATTAATTAACCAGCCTAAAATCCTGTGTCTACGTAAATGTTTTTCTTATCACTCTTTTGTTATATAAAGTTGTATAAATATTTCCGAAAAGTTTAAGAATTTTGGTTTTATTAGGTTTTATTTAATTAAATTTGACGAGGCAAATTAAATTTAAAATATCCCGCATGAACGTCGTCTATCGAGTAATTAGACCAAGAATTTGCAGAGATTGTTGGTAACTATTATCGTTGAATGTAAGTAAAATAATGCGGTATTGAAATTTTTCAGCAGAAAATGAGATTGAAACATTTTTAATGTACAAGCTGTCATTATATTTGGAGTAATGTTTTTATTTTCTAGCTATTTACTCTCTCTTTTCTGCTCTTCATATTTCCAGGCATTCCTTTATAATTTAGTACCCAAAAAATTGCTTAAATTCGAATGAAGTCTCGTGTGTGACCGAGTTAAATTATAGTTACACTGATATTATTTTCACTCGTCTTTATGGAATATCGTTCGTTTATAGAGTTTTGATGATTTAAATAATTAACAGAGAAAGAAAAATTAAAACTCTATTTCTCCGAATAATCTGCTATTTTATAGCGAAAACATTAAAATATTATTTCTGTTCGCTCAAATAACTATTCATGTGATTTTTTTTTTTTTTCGATAGTTGAATTTAGAATATTTTTCTCCATTTCAATTCTGAAGTATGCTTTTAAATTTTCATTTTCACCAAAAAGAAATAATTTCAGTGATACCGACTTCAAATCAATAAAACTCGCTATCTATTAATTTAAATTATTCGTCGTTTGATACTTTGGGTAGGTATATAGGTATTGTACATTGGCTCCAACTTACTGAAATAGATAGCACAATGATTTACTTGTCCATCCTGTCACATTTTTCTAATTAAATTATCGCCTTAAAGAACGGAATAAATTCTTTTTTTTGTCTCATTAAGTTTTCGTTACTTAATTTGTGAGGAAAAACTTCCCTAAGTGTATTCAAAACTTACCATTCAAGATTTAAAATAAACGTTCAAAATTTCATCCCTATAGGCTTGCTAGATGCAAATAAAGATATGTGAAGATTTTGGACTATTGGTTGGATAAACACACACGAGCTTTGGATGTTCCAGTTCCTCTACCTTCTAGAAATGTTCTGAGAACAAAAAAATTATTGAAAAATTTGTATCTTTGAGGTTGAAATTTCAATATTTTAGTTATATTTCCTTTTATGTAATGTAATTCGAAAATAAAATGAAAAATATTCTCTGAGAAATTGTTAAAACCTTCTTCCCTAAAAATAAGATTTCTGCGTCCGCAGTTAGCCTGAAACATCAATTTTTTTAAAGCAAAATTGAAATATCAGTTGAAACATCAGAAAAAGTTTGAACAAAACTATAAGAACTCAAACTGTATCTTTGGCATATTATTTTCCTGAGATTGAAAAAAAAAAATTGTATTAGAATAGGATTTTTGAACTTGTTAACTTAGATTACTCTTCCTATATTTGATTCAAAATAACAAACTGCGATTGATTGCTGCTATTTTTAAATTGTTTATTTTCTCCATTATTCTTTTCGTAAAATTACTTGCCAAAATTTGATCGTTTTCGTTCTTGTTCCATAGTTCTGATTGGTGATAGTCGTATAATGGAGTTGGACATATGGAGCGGTGATTGGGGATTGCCGTCTGTCGATATGGAATGTCTGCAAGTTCTGGTTGGATCATATACACTTTTAAAGCTGATTTGCGTCAACTTTTCGCATTTTTCATTGTCTCGTATGACATATTTACAGACTTTACTGAAGACGAGTGGAGTTGCATTTAAATCAAACAAAACAAATAAACCATTTTTTACGGCTTACGGGTTACCAGAATTTAAGAATGAAAAGAAAAAGTTGCATCATTTTCATCACATTCTCACGGATCTTAAACAAAAAGTAAGCCTGAACATCAATTTTAATCATTTGTTTTGTCATTCATGTGACGACTTTGATAATGAAAATCTCACGACTTTTCTTTTGGTAATTATTTCAGAACTATGCAACCGATCCGGACCTTAGTGAAAAAGATTTATCCGATTCGTTGGCGTATTGTAAAATGATCGAGCAAAAGTTGTATCCGGCTCTCCGTTATATTTGGTGAGTAGAAAATAGATGGAGTATATTATTGAATGTAATCAATTAATCATGTTCAGTACTTTCATCTTTTATTGACTAGTTCATCATGAGTGAAGATAGAATTCAATCCTGTTCCTCTCCTTAATACCTCCTTAAGCAGGCTGTTCTTAAGTTAAAAAATAGAACCTTTAATCATTCTTGATCAACCGAACAAAAATAATTGGAAAACGAAGATTTAGAATCTCAGCGCCTATCCCTTCGAAATTTTTTTTTCTCCTTGTGTTTTCAAAAGACTACGTACAGGGATTTTATTTACTCCATTTTGAATGCTATAAAATGAATCAGTCCGAACCAAAGATTGGCGTGAATCCTTTCTCGATACTTTTTTTATTGTCATCGGTCCAGATGATTTTTCTACCCTAGACGATTGAAATAATAATTAGAATCTATTTTGAACAATAAAATTTCTTGAAAGAAGGAAAATCTTAACGTTTGATTAATCCTACTCAGTGTTGGGGTCAAAAATACGGTATGTTCAAACACTTGTATTGTAATTGAAGCAACGAGCGAGAAAAGCACATTTCAAAAAATCGCTGAATCATTTTTTTTTTTGAAAGACGTAGGTATTTAAAACTTTATTTTCTGCGAGAAGCACGAAATTGAAAAACAATTCACAACGATATCACTGCTGAAAAAGTAGGTACTTTTTAGCGAAGAAATTTCAGTGCCTAATTGAATCAAGGCTGAAAATCTGGTAAATGCTATTTTTCGAAACTGTCGGAACGGGCATAATATTGTTTTATACTTTCAGTTTTATTTTAAGTTTCGGCAAAAAGTTTCATTTCAACCAGAGATTCGAGTTTTGCGTCGCTGCGCTGTTGCTAATTCTATGTTCGATTCGTTTTATTTTTCATTGTAGGTGGGTCGACGAGAAAAATTATGAGACGGTAACGAGGCCATGGTACGCGAAAGTGTTGCCCTTCCCATTTAATTTCTTTTATCCTCGATATCGTCGTCGTCAAAGTGAATCCGCTATTCAGTCACTTTTCACGCACCTGGAAGATGATACCGACATCCAAGTTGAGGTAAAGTGTTCGCTTCGCTATTGTCAGAGTGTTATATGCTCAGCGAATGATGGCATTTGGCATTTCGCTGTCATTGGCAAGTTCCTCCGAGAATGTTGCTGAATAATTGAAGTGAAATTCGTGAATTCACCTATTTTCCTGTGTAAAAACATTCTGAAATTTATTAAATTCTTCCCTTTGTAACAAATGAATCTGTCATTTCAAAAAGGAAATCATGCCACATTTTTGTGGTATATAAGTTATACATGGTTTTCAACTATAAAAGGATGTCCTCATATGTTGGAGCAGAAAGAAACTAATTCTTTACATATTGAATGGGTGTAGAGATGTGTCAAAAAATACAAAACGCGCAAAAAGGAATTTATTCTAGAATAATGCATTCTTTCTTGAACAGATTTCACAGATTTTTTATCAATTTTTGCTGAAAGGGTTTCATTCCATTACACTCACTTTTGTTTTTTTGTGAATTAGCCGTTTGTACAGTCTGTGCGAAGAGAATTGGTGTTATTTTTGATGATGTTTTGTAATATTCTTTCGTAATAAATTCATAATTTTTCAGCAAGTTACAGTCACTTTTTCGAGGTAAAAAAAAGAAGAATTTCTCTCTTCTGTTCCTAGTATTATGAGGGTCATATGGTGGATTTCCTGAATCAGACCTAAAATGGATGCTGTAAGGTCTCCACATTCTGGAACTGAGGTTCTGAGTGAATTTGGTCACAAATAAAACAGTTTCTTCCGTTTTTTTCAAAATTATGATGAGTAAAATGAGTGCTTTTTTTAAATGATTGATTCAAATAATATACCTACTAATAATTTAGCACCTATCCATCAAATTGCCAACAGTTTTTTTTTTTTTTACTTTTTGCAAAGAAACGAAATAATTTTACTCGAAACAATTTATAAAACAATGGACATTTGCTGACCCCTAAATTCACTTCAGATTTTCATTTATGCTCATTTTCCGACTTCCATCTTCGCTGGACATATATTACTGCCCTCGCTTGTAGTTTTCTGTTGAACTACTTTCGAAACTGTTGATAACATGCAGCATAAAAAATAAGACCGAGCTGATTCGAAAGCAATAGTTTAGGAATAGAGAGGGGAGGAGTCGGAAAATTTTTGACTGTAATAACTAATCTACAGGCTATAATTAGACTTTTGCGTAAAAAATTTTTTTTTCCAATTTCCCCCTTTAAAAGAAAAAAAAGAAAAGCCTTAGTTACGCGACTGTTTAGAAGATATTCATATTTCTGTCAAATACCTTTTCTTTGAGACTAATCAATGAGATTGCTGTTACTTCTGGGTTTCATTCGGCGAAGTTCCATTTTTAGAAAAAATTTGATTTATTTTGGGCCATTCTTAGCGCTATAATACATTATCCGCTCATTATCGTTTGAAATTTACTTCTAAAAACCAAACAAAATAAAGCAATATTTTAATTAAAATTAGATAACCGGAAAATTACTTTCCCTCGCAAAGATTATCTGATGGCGCCTTTGTCACCTACGGCAGTCGTGTTCTGCCATTTATTATCAGGAAAGATAGTATTCAGGTTAGAATACATTTTAGGGTAAAGCACTTTTCGTGAATGTTATTACTATTCTAAAACTACCCCGCGTAAAAGTTGGGTTGTTCATTTTGAAAAGCATTTGTTCAACGGTTCAACTATATTTGTTGTTTTTCAGGTCTTCAAAGAAGCAGAAAAATGTCTAACATGTCTAAGTAATCGACTGGGCGCCAACGATTTCTTCTTCGGTAGCCATCCTTCCGCAATGGATGCGTTTGTGTACGGTTGTATAGCGCCTTTGTTGAAGGCGCCTTTTCCCTCCAATGTTCTACAAAACCATGTAAAAGCGTGCCCAAATTTAGTCAGATTCATTACTCGTATAACGCAACGATATTTTTCCCGAGAAATGCAAGGTATCGATTATCGAACGTCGTGCGATTTTATATTGTGCATTTTTTTTTTGCATCTCTTCATCTTTGAACTTTATTCGTCTTTATTGCCTTACAGAATACGAAAAGATACGGCCACAGGGAGCGGAAAAGCCATCAAAGTCTGACGCTCTTCCTAATAAAATGCGAAATCAAATTTTTGCGACCGTTTTTGCCATCTGTGCCATGCTCTGTTATGGAATTTCTAATGGAATTTTTTCGGTACACTATACCTTCATGGAGTTCGATTTGTGAAAATTATATTAGTCGTTACACTGCCACTTTTAATATTTTAACGTTCTCTCCATTTTAAAAACCTACGCAGCGGCAGCGCCTACAGCGGACTATCTACCGTGATTTTATTGTTTATACATAATTTATTATATATTTTGTGGTGTGAACTTGTGATACCCCTTCATCAATTATCCAACTCCGTTCCTTAGTTTATTTATTTCAATTATTCTAACAATTTCGTGGTTTTGTTCCTGCTCCTGATTTTTCTTCTAGACTGAATTCAGTTCAACCTTGAATTGCCTTCTGAAAGGGTCATTCGTGGTACATTCGATGCAAATTTCGTTTACTTGTAATTTTTACAAACTGTTTATGACATCGACCTGCTAGTTCTAATTCTTTCTAACCCGAAAAATTTCAATTTTACAATTATGATTGTTACTTGTAGAAAAAAGCATGGTGAATACCTCGTAATCCTCAGTTTAATAATTTTCCAGTTGGTAGTTAAAGTTTTAATATGCTATTGGTTTAAATGTATTTTTGAAATAGGGTTTTGTTTACCTGAAATAATTTACTTTTGGGGTTTCAATGTAAAGAACCAGTACGTCGAATATGCTGGTTCTTATTCGTTAGAGTTTGTGTGTTCTATTTCATGGTTTCAAATTGAGACAGATTTATAATCCTCTTCACCCCAGTTCTTGTATACCAAGGTATGGTTATGTTTACGCCCAGGAACCTATCATAAGACTATAGGAATTCTGAAGGCTCCATATTGAAGCCATTCCTCTTATCACTATATATGGATATCACGTATATGTGACGGTTTTTCTTCGAATTTTTGACGAATCTAACAATTCACACCAAAAGTTAATAACGTATTGGAAAAAAATAATTGTTACAAATTTTCCAATCTGTTCTTTATTTTATATTTTTCTCTTGTATTATAATAATGGAAAAATGATACGCCTTTGTTGCAGATATCCTTAAACAATGGCGACTCGGACGATATTAGTGGCTTCGAAGTCGAAGAACCATTGTCAGACTGAGAAACAATTATCATCGCCTTGGTCCACAGCCGCTAGATCTCATTATTTACTTTTTCTAATGCGCATTCGACCCGATGTTCTTGTTTCTCCTTGATGAGATTTTTCCAAGGTGGCGGAAATCGATTATCGTCTCATCTGTCGTACAAATTCGATATAGGTTGTTCAAATTTCCAATACATTAGTTTGTTTTTTCAGTCTTCATTGATCTTTATTTTGTAGTATTCATCGTTAACGATTGCCTGTCGTCCCTATTATTGATAGAAGACAATTCAGTATGTTGCAGACCCAAATCCCGAAATCAAACGTAGTCCCATAATAAACACCTATGAAAATTGATTCAACAGTTTTCAATAGTAAAAACTGAAAACAGTCCTCTCTGCGTGAGCCTCGAAGAAATTTTGGTTGTTAATAATGAGCTACCTATCTGTCATTCGAATAAAAAATTTGAAGTTTACGCTTTGTCGAGGTCTGGACGCATAAATGGAATTGTGAAACCAGTTTCCCATTCAAATGAGAAACACTGCCTTTTTTCAGTCGGTTTCTATTGAGTTTATGAAATTTAGTATAATATTAGTTATTTTTTATTCCCGTTTTTATAATTTTGGTTTCCGTTTCCATTATTTAATATGTTACCAAAATTTCTCATTCAGTTTCCGATTCTGTTTCCATTTCCGATATCTTCAAATAAGTATCGATATTTTTTCAATTAGCAAGAGGAAGCAAAGTGGGCTGCATCTGATGGCCAATTTTAAACTAATGAAAATAGGTAACTGGTGTTCAAGTATGTACATTTATATTTTATAAGCCCTGAAGCGCCACTCAGCGACGCTTTAGCTTGTGTCAGCCCTGAATTTCTGGTAACACTGAAGAATTTGTTATTTAGGAGGAGATGACGAACATTTTTTTGTGTCTGTGTGTGGCAATGTGGGTAGTTTGGTTTTCAGTGCCAAAAAAATTGATTCTGTTTCCAAAAAATTTAGTTTCCATTTCCAGTTCTCAATCATGTTATAAGTGATAGAAAGAAAAATTAAATGGCATTATTTAAGTTGAACCCAGTTTATTTTATTGAAATAATAAAATAAAATGTGTTCATGACTAGAGCTTGTAACCAAAATATTTTTGGAGTTGTTGGTTACTGGGAACCAATAAAAATCTATATTGGTTACTGGTTACTAGTTATTGGTTAAAAATGTAACTATTTAGTTACTGCTTATTGTTTTGGTTAACCAAAACAACTTTTCTGGTTATTGGTTGTGGTTACTCGTTGGTTTAGTCAAAATTTAGAGTAAAATATACAAAAAAATATTTTCAAGGACAAATTATCTATAATTAATAATTTTCCAGAAAGTAATTTGTAATTTTGAAAAAAAAAATCAATAATATTAATATTTCATGAAGACCAATAAAAATTGATTCTTTTGGTTATCATTCTGGTTAATGGTTTCAGCATTTTATGGGAATTTGTTATTGGTTCTTGGAAATTGTTTTGTTTTGGTTATCGATTCCAAAATCATTGTCAATTTGTTCTGGTTTTTAGTGGTTATTGTTCCAGTTATGATTTTGGTTATAAGCCCTATTTAAGACCTCATTAAGAAACTCATAAAAAATTACATTTAGAAGTAGAATATACTACAACAATCACTAGGTACCAGGACTGTGGAAGTGAAACCCAATCTCTTCTAATTTCACTTTCGCTACCATATAAAAAATAATTTTGTTTTCAATTCTGCCTTTCACTTCTAGCTATTGACAAAAGCTTTCAATTCCATTTCCGTTTTTTCTTCCACCTCAAATTATATTTCATTTAACTTTCATTTCCTATTAAATTTTTTGGGTTCAGTTAATAATGTTCAGAAAACCGTTTCTTCTCTTGGTTGCACAACCCTGGTGTGGAACCAAAATGATTCTACTTTCAATTCTGCTTTCGCTGTTATATTAAAGATGATATTACTTTCAATTCTTCTTTTTACTTCTATTCCAAAAAGCTTTCAATCTGTTTCCACTTTTGCTTCCACTTAAAATTTTATTTCACTTCCTCCTACAAAAATTTCTAGGATTCTAATTAATAATGGTTCTGAAAACCACTTCAGCTTTCAGTATCACAGCTCTGCTATAGGCTCGTTGGCATAATAATACCAAAATTTTCATCTTAAATAATTATATTGTGTGAAACAAGAAGCCCTATTCTGTTTCTCATGATTGCAATCACAACAGTTTATATTACGTTATTACAAATTCCTTCACTGTATTTCTTTTCTTTAAATGTGAAGTAGCATTAGGATTACAGTTATCCCTTCCCCTACCTTCCCAACACATGGCTGAGATGAAAGGGTAGTCACAGGATATTAAATATAATTGGAGGATGCATGCTTAACTAAAATCTAAACGCTGTTTTGAGAAATGGCACTGCTTTTGAAAAGATCATCCCCACTCCTATGCCCTATGGTACCAAATTCATATTTGCTTGTCCCAAGTTTGTGCCGACAGACAATTATCAGAATTTTTTTTTTAATAACTGATTTACATGAATGAACGATAAATATCAGTGGTGCAAAAAATATTGACACATATCGATATTTCCATCACTGATATTTTACTCAAAGGTATCGATACGTTTTATTGGTATTTTTCTTAGGTTTTACCGCAAAAATTTTGAGGCTAGAATGAGATTGGAATATTTCAATACAATTCTCCCAGCGTTTGTAAATTTCATTGCTGTGGATCTCAAAAATTTTATCTTTTAAGAATGGACATAATTATAGTCTCATTCTTAGGGCATCTATCATTTATTAGTGAGAAGTTATGCATGGGAAAAATATCAATACACATAAATGTGAAAAAATATTTATATTTTGCTCCATTAACTAATAAATATAATTATTAATTCAACAAAACAAAAAACTCGAATTTTGCAGATAAAAATGAGATTGAAAATTGTGTGATTCTATGATATTTCATCTTAAAGTGATGCTACTTTTTATTTCATGTGCATCCTATTCAATACTCTGTGAGTGTAGTATCTATTCTTATCATCTTAACATCTGATAGGATTCTCATTGAGAATCCCAGAATTTTGAACTTATTTTATACCTGCATGGGCAGTCTGATGCTTGCTCCACATCTGCCACAAGTTGACCCAGTACCTCCGGGACAGGTTCACATTATTGAACCTCACATAGAGGCATAGGTGTGAAGCTAGCTGAAAGCCAAAGGTTAAAATCTGAAAAAGCTGTATTTTGATTTTTGGTATTCACAAAACTTTTTTTTTTCTAAGTGAAAGCTGGTGAAAGCCATCTGAAAACTGTATTCTTTTCCAGATTTTTCACTTTTTTTTTCCCTCTACCACAATTTATTGTTTTTCTTTTTTATCTCATTTTATAGCATTAATAATTTTCAAGTTCAAAAAAATCCATTTTGTTCCATCACCTTTTTGCAAATGATTCAGCTTGTCTACAAAAACGTGTTGAACAAAATATAGACAACTATTATTCCGAATTCTTGGAATAATAGCTGCCTATATGGTACCTGTTCTCACAGACAAACACCACCAAATATGCTGATAATGAAGAGTCATCATGTTTGGCGGATGTTCCAATGTCACGCCACCTATTTTAGGTCAGCCATTTTGAATCATGACAGTAAAATTACGGACACTGTGTTCTCTTCATTTGAACACAAATTCATTCCTGTGTCTCCAGTCAAACGAACAAGTCAAGGTCCACATTAACTGTTTGTGGACGTACCAGGTTTCACATATAGTATAAGTAATAGAAGTATAGTGATAAATTGAATGTAATCTAGTAATTGATTTTGAATAAATAAAGAGATAAATAAAAAGATTTGTCTCTCCATTTGTCGAAGTTTTCTAAATGTAAGAAAACATTTGCAACACATTTCGTATTATTTCATCTCAAATTTATTGATTTTGAGAGTAAAAAATTAGGTCAAAAACTGAAAAACATATGTTTATTGAAAGGGGGAGCTAAATATGTATTTTTTGAAGTGCAAGCCACAAAAGCTTAAGATTTACTATTTAGATTGATGGCATGTACCTACATAAGGAAAGAAAGTCAGATTCTTCCAATCATACACATTTTCTATCCTAATACGAGCATGAAGTATTATCTATAATTAGGCTCACCATTATTATGAATTTGTATCTGGGACAGGGATGTAAGATGGGTGGATACCTGAACCTAAACATTCTGAAATTGATTTCAAGAAACGACTTAGGAATGGGTGTGGGCATGTTTGGTCACATTCTTTGAAACAGATGTTAATTTTGTACTACATATCTACTTTAACATTCTACCAAATTTTGTTGTAACTGGATCTTTAGTTTCTGCTCTGAGGCTATGGAAATGGTCAACAATTCATATAAGTATATTCAAGTTACCTACTTATTGACCCTGAAGTAATTTTTTCACCTTCCTTTTTTTTTAAATTGGAACTTAAAATACCTGTTTAAAATTAATTCTCCTACTTTATTTTTTTTTAATAAATTTTTGGGAAAGTAGGAAACTGTAACATGAAGCTCAACTAGCCGGGACACCAAGACTGGTGTCTTAAATTGGAATATATGGTAAGTCTATTTGTAATTAAATTAAACTTCAAAGGTCCGAATCAGTCCGTCTAGGCACAACTCGTAAAGAATGACAGATCAATATAAAAGTACTGACTTTCGCAAATTAATTGTCACATATCACATGTCGCATGCTGAACTAAATTCGATTAGGTCTCTTATAGTTAAAGGCTTTGGGGCTTAGGGCCTATCATATTAGGTAAAGAAAAATAATATAATAATAAAGAAATATGACGTATGCTCCGTGATTCGAAAATGAAAATGTCCGAAATTTTTCTCATAATACAAGACGAAAAACTTTTCCTTCCTTTAAATTCTTTGCCTTTTTGCAAATCTAGGTTTAGAATTTTTCTTTTAAATTTAAGATTCGAAAGCATGTAAATTATTCATATTCCTACTTAGGTACATTCGTGAATGGTTGTAAAATGTAAAATTTAAACAACGTTCATGTTCATGGAACAACGAATGGGTGGAGATTACACTTCGTCGTTATCAACAACATTTTTTTAGCTTATTTACCTGACAGAAAGAAAAAATGAACTAGAAAATTTTTCCCCTTCCTCCTCCGACGCAAACTCTACGTACGTTATACGTAGCATGTAGGTAATTAATCGTACGCGTGTGGAACCTAATTAGTATTATCATTAATCACCTACCTACGCACTGACGGTACACATCATCGCCTTCTTCTCAACTTTCGACAACCACACTTGCGAAAGGTGTCGTAAAATCATTTTTCGTGATCCTGATCATATTTCTTTAGACTCACTTTTTATTATACGCTTTTATTCTACTCGCTCAATTTGTTGAAGTACACCGGATGACCAACTTCAGCGCTGCTTTCACCTGTTGCGACACACGCGCACATACGCTTAAATCCGTTTTTATCAGTTGTTTTTTCAATTTTTGTTTGTTTCTATCTCGGAAAAAAAAAGTGAGAAATTTTATTTTCTCTTTCGCCGTTATTTTCTTCTTCAAATTATAAAAGCGTATTTTTTAAAAACACGTTTTTAACCTTTATAACTTATTTTCAATATGGCTCCAGCTACTTGGCCACTTTATTCAGCATCTGACGGATATAAGATATATAGAATCGATGTCGAAATGAAAGGATAGCGCTAAGGGGAATCGATATCCGATTGCCAGTGGTTTACTAAAAATAATTTTTCGATCTCCTAATTAACGGCAGAAGGCATCACCAGCGAACCGAATACATTGCCGTTTTAGGTTGGGAACGGCGCGATTAAAGGGATTCAATCCTTTCTGAAATCAAAAAATAAAAAAGGGCTAAAGGCAAAGAACGGGCAGGAAAGGAAGAAAAAGTGAAAAAAGTAGAATAATTCAACCTCCTCTAAATTTTTTTCTGTATCAGCGCACGAGTCGCGGTAATGTGGTTGCGGGAGGACGATGTACTGATGATAGTCTTTCGAAATCGCATAACATAGCGAACTCATAATTAACTATCCATACTATACGCCACGCATACAAAAAATACCTATACATGACGATAACGAAGTGATTCTTTTCAAGAGTGAACAGTTTATACGGCTTATTATTCATATGCGATCGCGATTGTTCGCAATAACTATATTGACCTTTGTGAAGACGAATGGTCACTGACGTGAACAAATGTGGAAAGAAAGTATATTTATCACATTTTCATTTTTTTAGTGTGTATAATTGCGTTTTTGCATCCTTTCAACGTGAAACACTATTAATTACGCACAGTTCACATTGAAGTAAGTTTTGAAAATATAATTGAGTTTCTAATTCTATGTTATCTATTCTATTTCACTGAAGCCAAAATTGAATTAGGCACGTGTACGCATAGCTGCACCCCTATAGTAAGGCTCCTCATAGGTACATGTTTCGGTTAAAGTTTTAGACACTAGACACGACACGTAGACGCACTTTGATAAAAATTCGTACCAAAAGTCATTTGGAAAATTTTATCCAGTGTCTTTTGCGTTCCAATTCCCTTCATTTTAAATCGCAGTTCGCATACAACACAACAACACTTGGGCTACCAGTGGTATAATTTGTCCCAACTACAAACAGATGAAGATTTTATTACATTGGCTTTATGGGAGTGCGTCAACTTTTCTAAACAGTTTATATAACTTTAGGTTCGTTGAAAAATATTTAATTTAATTTTTGGAAGTATCTAGTCTATATTATTTACTCTATCTATCCGTTTCTAAACCGCATATTCTTATTGTGCCACATAAACTTATATAAACTTTGTTGGTACGCTACCGGTGGCCTAGTAGGTTCCAGTTTCCTGGTTACTGTTTCTTGGGCTTACTGTAAAAACTGGCCTGTTAACATCTCAACAGTTTTCTGGTTTTTGGTGATAACAGAGAAAAATGTGAAGTAAATTATACAAAAAATTCCACTAGTTGGTGAACCAAGAGCTTCAGGTTTTGTTACTGTAACACCCATAGACATATATAAAGAACACTTATAAGTCTAATTCACATTTAGCTAGTTTTCATGCTACTAGCTAGCTACTAAGAGTGCTATTCCGTTAACAGTTGAATTAAATATGCTGTTTCAACGTTTTAAATCAACTTAAACTTGGCAGTAGTCATATGAGGTTATAATGTGATTCTTATAAGACTATTTGCCAATTTAAAGTTCATTTAAATCATTAAAATGGCGTAATAATTTCAACTGTTAACGTAATAGTGTACCAAGTAGCTGGCTAGTAAATAGAAAACTATCCAAATATGAATCAAGCTATAGTCTGTTACAAATAAGAAGTTATTTTTAAGGCGCTTATAAGAGGCTTCTAATAAGCATTACTGAAGCTAAATTAAATATTGGTAGACAAAATGAAAATTGTGTAGAAACAAGCGTAATTCATTTTGCATCTAGTGTGTATCCTAACTTTTTTCTCTCCTCTCTATTGCCCATGATCCCCAAAAACTTGGTGTATTGTAAGTAAAAAATTACCTTCTTATTTTGAACAGACTAGGTATAGATGTCTATTAGGCCAGTGTTTATAGTTGACACTATTGACTATACATATACTTACTATCGTAACTAGACTAACAAACCAATGTTAACTTTTTTCCCATAAACTTGGATCTGTATCGGTGCTGTTATAGGATCCAAGTTTAAAAAAGAACAAAAAGGTACATGACCATTCACATTTTCTCTTGTCTGCAATAAACAACCCTTTTTCAAAGGGTTTTGATTTCTGTTGTCTACAGTGGCCAACTCTTCAGTGTTTAGGTTTGTTATGATACCTAATTTGAAAAAAAAGGACTAGTTGAAGAACAATTTGGAGAAATATTTGTGAAAAAGAGAAAATCTATACTACTAACACATCATTGTGTTTTAAAAACAAACTAGATTTTTGGTGGAAAATTTCTCCACTAAATTTGTCAGTCTTATTTATGTATATTCAATCAAAGACTAACACTAATGTCCACTAACCTAAGTCTCAGTTTAAAACTTGCAGTTCTCAGCTAAATTTCTTAGTGAAACTAAGTTTTTTTCGTAGCTTTAATATAGTTTGTCACTAGATATCTAACACAAACATTCACAAATATCACTTTAATCACCCTTTACTTGAACTTCACTTTAAAATCACTTACTACCTTTGAGGATATATATATGATGGAGACAACACATGGGCAGTTTCAGTGTCCTACTTATAGAAGGCGCTTCTACAAACACGTGTACTTCCAACTAAATATCTGATTGGAGGAAAATTGGCATACGAAGTACCTCACTTTTACACCGATTTTTGATTCTGATTGGTTGGGGTTTTCAGTCTGGGGTACTTTGTACGTCAGCATGTGGCATCTATAGTCTGGACACTCAACCCCATGTTAGAACTGTTCTATGTCATCTCCATCATATATATATATATCATCGAAGCTTACTACCCAAATTGTATCAAAGAATGTGCTAACATTGTATTTTTATGTGAGAAATCCCATAAAAGATTACAGTGTCAGCACATTCTTGAACACAAAATTTTGCAAAAATCCATTTTAAAATGAAGTTTAAGAAAAGAGAGGTTCAAGTGACATTTCTGAATATGGATGTAAGTTTCTCATCATTCTCAGATAAACTATTTTTTGCAGTTTCACTGCAGTTTAGAAATGGACTCTTAGGTTAGTAAACATTTAGTTGGTTTGTTCTATTTTCCAAGTTATTGTGTCAGGGCAGGTATAAAACCAAACACCGAGTCAGTGCCAAGTTAATATCAGATTACCTCAAACAATGCAATGGTCTTAAGAAAATATGTTTATTCAAAAAGAATGCCAAAATGTAACACCATTAACACTGAACTATCTTATCGCTGATAACAATAATCTCTTACCTGCATCAGTCTCTTTCCAACATTTCTATTTCTTCTCGTTCAGTGATGAGTCTTGTCTTGAATTGTTTTTCAACTCAAATGATTTTACTACCTAGTAGATCTTGGAAATTCTTGAGAGACTGAGAGGGATCTCAGTGATGCTCGAATTTCTGTGTAGGTCCAATGTGATATAGGCCATAAAGGGATTAGAACTTGTAATTTAAAAACAAAAAGTTATAATCCACGAACTATTACAGAATCCGATATATAAGTAGACTATAAATTTACTTTCTTTCTTACAAAAAAGAGACAAAAAATTTGTTCTAGGTGAGGGAGTGATAAAAGTTTTACAAGAAAATTGAAATTTCTACTCTTTGAAAAAATACGACTGTTCCCACATTTTGAATACGTCGATACAGTTTTGTCATTTTGTAAGGGATTGAAAATATTTGTGAAGTGTACTATAATTTGAAACTGCCCTAAATGCAAAAAGTAAAAAAACGAATTTTTATTTCGGGGCTACCAATATGGAAAATATATTTTTTAAATATACATAACAAAAAAATTTGACTAGAGATATTGTTCTAGATTTTTAAAGCACGCCTCATCTCGGACCAACATATAGCATCATAAAGGCTATTTTTTCAGAAATAAAATTAGGAGAGTTTGGAATAAGACTGCCCAGTTGTATGAACTATTAAAAGGATTGAATAAACGGTTGGTTAAATTTTATTAGCTATACATATAATATCACTGACGGGCAACGAACATATGAATTAATACTAGAGTCAAAATTTTCTGTTTTCAATGAGGTCGCTATCCCCACTTCATTAAACCTAGACCCCATTTAAAATATATAGGAAATATACGCTTTTACCTGAATTTTTGGCCATAATTTTCTTATTTAATGAGATAGCTACTTTTTCGTAACACATAAAATTTTAGAGAAGATTTCAAAAAATAAAATGAGACTAAAAACTTCATCTACCTTTTCAATTTTCTCGGCTTCTAAGGGCCTAAACTTCTTGTTTTTAGGCTAATTTTATTTTTTGAAACCTCCTCTAAAATTTCATTTATTATGAAAAAGTATCTATCTCATTAAATAAGAGAATTATGACTAAAAATTCAGGTAAAAACGCGTATTTCATTTGTATTTTGAATGGGGCATATAGGTTAAATGTGGTGGGAGTAGCTGGCCTCACTGAACATCGTGTAAAACATAGCGTATTATGCTTCTAGTATTAATTCATATGCTCGTTGCTGGTGGGTCCAGGATTTTCTGAAGGGGGCCAAATTGTAATTTCAATTTTTTTCTCTCTCTAATTGGGATGTCTAGTGGTGGTGGAGAGCTAATGCTTATCAAGTGCTATCACTTCTGAAAAGGTGTCCTTGGAGATTGTTTACATCTTTTTACATGCTATTTCCCTTGAAACAGAGTATCCATATCTTCCTTCTGGAGTTATTTTTTTTTACTACTGTTAATTCATGACTTACTAGTAACAATAATTAAACAAAATCTTGTTTTAGTCGTCAAAATTTCACTTCTCAAATTAAATACTTCTTTTCAAAAATGTCTGTTTTGTACTTAAAAACCGTTATGAAATGTACATGATCACTTTTTCAGAACTTTTAATTTCTGCCATCAAAGCTAAATTCATTTGAACTGGACTTCTCAATAGTCTGTACTGATATTTCTCACTCTCTCTCTCTTCTCAAACGAAAGTGAAAACGTATTGTAGACCCTAATCATATTGGTGCTAACCTCCACTCCAATTTTCAATATGCTATCCAAACAAAAAAACATTTGCTCTGTGGAATTTTAGGAGTTTTGGTTGGTTCTTTGGTGTAGTGCACTCAGTGAAGAGCTTGTGAAAAATTTTGAGAAAAAAACATAAAACAGACAACTGGACATTAGAAAAAAATTTAAAAAAATAAAAATTTATTTCCAGAGAACAAATAAAATCGAATAATATCCTACAAACATAAACTTTACTAACCAAAAAGTGTTTTGAAGAACTTGTTGAGAGTATGCGCCACATACTTTCAAAATTTTAGATTTTTCCTGAGAGTATGCTGCGTGAACAGTGCATACACAATGAGCTCATTACTCAATGCCCTAGTGGCTCTTATGATAGCAATAGCTCTGTGACTTACAGTTTTAGTATTGTTACAATTTTTTGAAGTGGGAAAATACAAAAAATTAAAAAACTCAATTAGAAAAATTTTTTTAATAAGAAGGGCAGGAAATGTGAAACAGAACATACTCTCATCTTGAGAGGGAAATTTTTCATCCAAGTTTAGTTACCAACTTGGGTTAGAAAATATGGCATTTTTGGAAAAAAATAATTTTATTAGTTCTACCTAGGTAACTAAATAAAATACCCTTACAGTTACACCCTTTTCACTTAGATAACTGGTACCTACCGCACTTTTCCAAGTTAAATAGCCAGTTTTCAAAAAGTGCTGTAGGTATCCTTTTTGCCATATCAAACAGACCTAATAAAGAATGACAGTGTTCCAGAGGTAGATTCACCAGAAGACCATTAAGGCTGTTGCAGCCTATAGGCGCCAAGGCCGGAAGTGAAAAAATTAATTTCTTTCACATGTTTCCAGTCGGTGATATTGCATTTTTAAATTATATTTTATGTTATTTTAGCTGGCAACAATGAATTAGGGTGCAAAATTTACCTGGTCTATAGGAAATATATATATATCACATTTATTAATCCGGCTTGCAGTTTTCCTGTGTTCATGATTATTGTCCATCAAATTTTATATATATATTTTTTTTTTGAGATGCTGCAGCAGCGAGGAGCTTCACCGATGGCACATCTATGTGAAATATGCTAAGACTTAAAACATATAGAATATAAAACTGACCAACTCTTTTAACATATTATATTATAATAACAGATGAAAATTTTTTTGCCCAATGGAGGCCATGACCCCTGTGGCCTTTCTTGGATTTGTTACAGTTTAATTGTAAATTATTTTTCCCTAGACTTAATTGCCATGAGTGGTACTGAACATGTTGGAATCCTTGGCAGTGGTTTGATTGGGCGTAGTTGGGCGATGATATTTGCCAGCGCCGGGTACAAAGTCATCATATACGATATTGTTGCCGAACAGGTAACAGCTGCCCTCGAAGATATCACCAAACAACTTTCAACATTTGCTGCGCAAGGTATCCTTCGTGGGACATCTTCTGTGGAGGAACAAATCAGTCGCATCGAAGGAACACATGACCTGAATAAGGTCGTTGAAAATGCGTACTTTCTACAAGAATGTATTCCCGAAAGTCTCAATTTGAAGCACCAGCTGTACACAAAAATTGATGCCATCATCAACAACCAGACTGTCATATCAAGCTCGACGTCTACTTTCTTACCTTCAGTGCTCTCCGAAGGTCTGGTGCACAAGACAAAGTTCATCGTCTCGCATCCGGTCAATCCACCCTATTTTGTACCACTTGTTGAAATTGTGCCTGCTCCATGGACCGATCCAAAGGTTACCGACACTGTTTTGAATCTGATGAAAACTATTGGACAATCTCCGGTGCGACTGAATCATGAAATTCCAGGCTTTGCTCTGAATCGAATTCAGTATGCCATAATAAACGAATGCTTCAATTTAATCGACGATGGAGTTATGGATGCTGAGAATGTCGATAAAGTCATGACTGATGGTCTGGGAATGCGGTACGCGTTTTTGGGGCCATTAGAAACGGCTCATTTGAATGCCGAAGGATTTGCAAATTATTGTTCCAGGTACACAGACAGTATGTATAATGTGTGTCAAACGTTCAAGCCAATTCCAAAAATTGCTGGACCAACCGCGGACAATATTGCGAGTCAGTTGGAAAAAAAAGTACCTTTAGAGAAGCTACCTGATAGAAGAAAATGGCGTGATACATCTTTGATTAAGTTGTCGCAACTGAAAAGAAACAATAATTGATTTATTGAAAAAATAAATTTGTAGGATATATCTAATTTGTTATAATATGCGTGAATCTACATCCACGTACGTAATACATTTGTTGTATATACAAATATTAATATAATCTATGTCTCTTATTTCTTCTTATGGTGATGTAATTTATATTACTTAACTAGTGTGAGAGGAGGGGGCCATGCCTTTCTCCACACACTCCAGTTACAAATCCTGGATCATCAAAATCATATACATATGTATAAACATTCCAATTTCAGATAGGCAGGGACATACCAGAAACAGGTTTGGGGGAAGCTCCCCAAAAAACTTTAGACAGTTGGGAAAATTGTGCTCAATTGTTCATGCATTGGGAGTTTAAGAGCTGGAAAAATTCTCAAAATTGTGCTGAGCAAAAAAAAAAAAGAAAATTAATATTTTTGGAATGAATTTGGGAATTAAAAAAACTCCAGTGCAACAATGCTTTTTTAGAAAACCCAGTTTGCAGATGCAGATAGCAATAGAGATGGGGATAGAGATAGAAATGGAGAGAAAGAGAGCTTACTTGAAAAAATTGCAAAATAATATCGATAGTGATCTATATTTATATTGATATTAATCAATATTTGTATGGATATTATTGGGACCACCAATCCTCCTCCCCTCTAACTCCTGGGAACACTCGAATATCTCTCTCCAAATATTTTTGTACCTTTACTCATGGCTATACTGATACTTCTTTCTACTGCTCATTTGTTCATCTCTGCTCATATTTGTTTATATCTAACTCTGCATACTCCATACATGAATTACACTTTTGCTGCAATTACACGTTACTTCGAGGAGATCTTTATTTATTTTACACAATTACTCTGCTACACCGATCCATAACCTCTATAGATATTAATCAATATTTATATGGATATGATTTGATATTTGTATCAATAGTAATCAATATATTGATATTTCATTGCTAGTTTCAGATTAAAAATTACAAAAACTATCGATGGTTATCCATACCTTTAACAAAAATATTGATCTTTCGATGTTTTATTATTATAAACCACTTTTCCAGAGATTTTTTGTTCCCAGTTTTCCCAAGAACTACTGAACCAAGAAGCACCAAACTTCTTTCAGACCTGCTCCCATACAATAGTTATCTTTTATAAAACTTACAGCCCCTGTCTATCTGGTAGTTTTCTCAAAACCATGAACACAAAATTTTTCCAGCAATTTTTCCTCTCCAGTTTTCTCAAAAACTACTGAATTAATAGGTACCAAACTTCTAAGAAAGTTGCACCAATATAAGGAAATTTCAGCTTTACCCACTCGGTAGTTTTCTCAAAACCTTGAACTCAAAATTTTGGGTAATACATATTGTGGCGGCTATCCCCACACATATTGGCGTGTATTCTCTCAATTACCATCACCCAGAACCATGGTCAAATGAGTACAGTGCTGTATTTTGTGTGGTGGAGACTCAATTCAGTTAGGTATTCAGTTGGTGCGAGTTCAAATCCCAGTACCCCCTGAATACCTGAAAATATGTATATAAAATTAGGTCAAAATGAAAAAATTATACCAGTCATTTTCTTTTCTCATGAAACGGATAATTTTCATCATCCCCTCTCACTCTTTTATGAGGTCAAATTTAATATCCCATTTCCAAGCAATCTGAGTAAAAATTATAAAAATAAACTTGAAAATTTTCAGTTGAGTATTTTAAAGTTTTCAGTTGGGAATTTCAAACATTTTCAATTCGGAATTTTTAATTTCCCCCCTAAAAATGCCTTCGATATATCTCCCCTGATAGGTGGTGAAATATTATGCAGAAAGCACTTTATGTGTGTTTATATGTTGTATATACCTATATAGGTACAGTAATACGCAGAGCTCCCAGGTTTGTTCGTATTTTCTCTCAACGTTATCTCGTGAATAATTCGTTTTAGTTCAAATCTAATGGTGAAAATGAATTTGTGATTAAAAATAGGACGGGTCATCGCTGAAAATATTTTTCTGTCATTAGTTTTTGAAATAAATGACAAATTGAAAAACAGAAAATTTCTTATTAATTATTTGCAGTTTCTTATGATCAATTTGTGAAAAACTAATGACGATAAAAAAATTAATTTTGTTAGAGAACTCAATCAATTTTTCTCCTTTTTTCAATAGTACCTACGAATCTCAGTTTTGTAGCTTAAATAGTAGCTGAGAAATCATGAAATAAGAGAAGAGCAGTTTTTTTTTTTTTTAATTTAAATGTTAATGTTGCAAAAAACGCACATAAATATACAAAAATTGGGATTAAATTTTATTATTTAGAAAAATATTTTCTTGTTTGGGAAAATAAAACTATAATTACCTAGGTATCAACTAAGTAAGCTTAGGTATCTTTATAAATATATTATGAATAACGAATATCTGTGTGTACAGTCAGGCAAATTCTTCTCCATTAGCCAGTGATGTGCTCATAGGGTATATGCTGGTAGTTCTACAGAAATTGATGAAAAATTTAAGTTATATGCAGTATATTCTCACAATATTGCACTAAACATCATTCCCAAGTCATATTCTTAGTTATTCTTATTCGATTAAAATTTTCCACTTATCGATAAAAAAATGCTAATTTCTCTTCTCCATCAGTTTAGGGTTAGCTTTTCTTATTAGCCTATGTGGAATGACCTCATTCTATGTGCAATACACTAAACTATACCTAGTTCAGAGACTCATATCATCCGAATCCAGAAGACCCTAATCATTGAGAAAAACAAGAATTATGAGTAGAAAAACCTTCAGAATGTGAGAAAAACAATTTTTTTTCGAAGTTCATACACGGGAAATCTATATTCCCTGTCAATAAAAGTTCAAAAAAATGTTTTTTTGTTTATATTAGTAGGGCCAACAGGAAGGTAGCTGTGTACTCTCAAAATCTTTTATGAACGCGTCACTGTCACTGGCTCAAAACTTTTTCAAACCATTCTTTACCATCAATAATTTTACTTCTCAACAACAGAATACAGAAAAAAATGATTCAAATATTATAAAGTGAAGGAAGGTTAAGGGACAACATAAAATAGAAACACTAAATTTGCTTTCCCAGGCTTAAATTATCGAGTAATAAATTATAATTAATATAGTTTTTAATCGCTAGGAATATGTCAAAATAATACAACATTGCCAACAAAATTATCGTGTAGATACTTGGTGAATTTCGAATGTATAGGTTCTACTCAAGTAGGTACACTAAAATATCTTATTAAAATGCAAAAAATAGGAAAAGTTGCGGTTATGATACCATTACCATTTTCACTACCACTCATTCTAAAATCCTATGAAAACAACAATTCTTTTTTTTTAACACATTTTCAAGTTCCAATTTATATAAAATTATTATAGGTTCGAATTTTGATAAAATTTTCAGTATAATAATTACCTATGGCTAATTTGTAACCTATGTAAAAATGAAAGTTATATGTATAGAACAGAAATTAAAAAATATGACAACTTGAAAATTTTCCATTAATTATTATATTAATGTATGTTGATTTCTTTTCCTGCATCTTTCAGTTTTAGCAAATTTATATCGAAGGCCGAGTGGATGTTTACACAGATTTTTTGGTATGATTTCAAATTTTGTAGTAGGCATATTACGTAATAAATATTCGTGGAATTTTTTTTCCGGTTTACCAAACTGCGAATTGAGATAATCAGCAATTCGTATTCGCAACCAAAAGAAAATTCGAGCATTAGTCTGCAAATTTTCTGTCGTCTAATAACAGGATGAGCTTTATACATACCTATAGCATAATATAGCGTTATTTGAGGCAGTTAGATATCTGACAATCATATACGGTATCGATACATTGATATTTCATTGCTGTTCATGGAACCTATGAGGGTAGACAGTGGTTTACTTACAGGGCGACCGAATTATTTCTCGTACCGTTAGCCAGCTGGTTTAATACCTTACCGTACACTAAGCGTACCTACTAACTGGGGCAATTGTCCAAAGGCGAGGCGGTACCTTATATGGGCTGCAGCATGTATACTATCAGTGAGTATGTACTAATTACATACTCTCTCACCTCCATTTACCGTTTAATGGTAAACGTAGAAACGTATCGTCTGTATGAGTGCATACAGATGATGTATTTTGTTTAACGTGCAATGCACTATTAGTACAGGTCATGGACTTTGGTCTGCAACCCGTCTGTCAACGCAGAGCCAAGCCCTGAAAGGAGGAATTGAGGTAAATGTCCCCACAACTAACAATAGTTATCAATATCCTTAACAAAAATATCGATCTATAGATGTAAAATTCCCATAAAATTTTTGCCAAATTTTATGGGAATTTTTTCTTTTTCAGTTTTCCTGGAAACTAGGTACTGAATCGATAGGCACCAGGAACAAAAGCCTAAACTTCTTTCAAACCTGAGTTCATATAATGCGATGATTATCTCTCATAAATATTTCAGCTCTATCTATTTCATAGTCATCTCAAAACCACGAGCATAAAATTTGTGGCAATGCATACATACATAATTATATTCATTATAATAAACGTACAACCCGATTTTTTAAGACAAATTTTAACGAAAATTATTCAGACAAAATTCATAACGCGTGTGCTAACTACCTACAAATGTTTCGTTGTTTCCATGCAGATTCAGAAGTGTGTTTAGAAATTTTACCAGAGAAGGTAAAAGTTCCACACCCTGTGACCTCACATTTACCCTACTTAGTAAAAACAATTTGAACGAGCTCGAAGAGATTTCATTCATGTACAACAAATTATATGAAGTTACCTTGTCTCCAGAGTTGGGAAAAAAATTTCTCTCCGGAGTACAAAATTACCTTTCTGAACAAAATTGGTTAACACTTTTCCCTCCCTGGTAACCTTTCCAAACATTCCCTTAATAACGAATTGATCCATGTTGCCAGGCCAGTACAAGCCAAAGAGCCGCAAAGTGATGCTTAGGACTTGTACATCCATATATAAGTTATAAACTGTAAAAATAAGAAAATTATACCAATCATTTTCTTCTCTCATGAAACTAATAATATTCATCGTCCCCACTCCTAACATTTTTATTAGGTCAATTTTAATTCCCCATTTGCATGCAAACTGGATAAAAACCATGATTTTAATTTTAAATATGATGACAGAAAAAATTATTTAGTCCCATAGACATTTATATAGGTATAATGTCTATGTTTAGTCCATCAACTGCTGAGTTTATAAACATCTTATTGGCTTCCTTTTCCTTTTCCTTTTGATTTTCTATGTGGGGCTTGAACTGGAGTGAACTAAATTTTCAGTGGGATGGCAGTCTCATTTGACCCCCATGGCATAGCATTTGCGTCAAATTTAGGTAACTCATTTTATTGGACTAATATAACTATACCTACTGACTTATAAATCCTCATACTTTTTCATCTGTGGGAATTTAAATTTGAGGCTTTTTTTACTACTCCAAGTATATTTCACTTTTTTTTTCACTCTAAACAATCTCTGAACCTTTCTCTGAACTAACTTTAGGTTACCTTATTTATCTTTTTGCAAAGCAGGCTGGAGTTGTTGGAGATGTAAAGTCACAGCAAAGATCAAAACCCTATTTTGTGACTGTTGCAACTTCCTACCTGTGGTGATGAGTGTGCTTACGCACTTACTGGTAAATTGTGTGACCTGTACCTACATTTTGTAGAGCAAACACCCTTTTTGTTCAGAGGTTATTCGCTCATCACTACCAATCTAATTTTATTACTGAGCTAGGCTCACAGAAACAACGAGGTCCATATGTAGATGTGCGCATGTACTACCTGCAGCACCCTACAGTGACTATATTATTTCGACAAGTTAAATTTTTTTGGAGGAGGAATTTCCTTTCAAAATTTATACAAAAATTTAATATTTATGGAATGTTGATTTTGTTTTTGAGTAGATTTTAGAAAATCTACTCATTATGCTTCGTGCGGTATCAGCCCCCAGGGTTGGTTGTGAGTACACTTTTCATTTCATGACCTCAGGAAAATTTTGGCACCAGTAACTCAAATTCTTATATATATATATAGATAAATGGTGATATATATTCCATTTTCTTGTTCCTGCAGTACAGGTGGCAATTTTTGTCTGATAATCACAAAATTTAGTAGAAACGTTTGTACTAAGCCAAGGATTAGACGTATTGATTCTGGTGTGGATTGATCAGATGGTACTTCCTGTACAGCTATATTTTTTTTTAACGACGAATATAAAATGCCCAATTTTGCACCAATAGCCATGAAATTCAGAATAAATATTTATTATAATTTACTGTAGTACGCTTATTAATTTGACACAGATTGGTCAAACGGTAGTTCCAGTAATACTATTTTTAGTGGGTTTTCTTTAGAAAATCTACTTTTTACACTTGGCATGGTATTAGGGGTAGGTACGTTTTTCATTTCATAATCTCAGGAAAACTTTGGCACCGATATCTCAAATTCATATATATATATATAGACAGATAGATAGATGGATAGATCTAAATCCATTTCTTGTTCCCACAATACAGGTCGCAGATTTTATTAGATAATCACAAAATTTGGTACGAATATTTGTACTAAGCCAAGGACCAGACCTATTAATTTTGGTGAGGATCAGCCAGATGGTTTTTGCAGTACCACAATTTTTGTTTTTATTTTGGCTATTAAATGCTTCATTTTGAAACTATAGCCACAAAATTTGTAACAATCAGCCAAATGGTACTTCCCGTACCACTATTTTTTTTAATTGGTCACAAAATGCGCAATTTTGGAACAATAGCTCTGTTTGATAGGACTACACCAACTTACACCAACCTACACCAGGAGAGCAATTCCACAAATGTAGGAATGTTATACCACTTTGTACTAAGTTTTACTTAAATACTTGTGGAATATCCTTACTGGTGTAGGTTGGTGTAAGTTAGTATAATCCAATCAAACAGTGCTAATATGTACAAAATTTGAAACAAATACTTAATATATTTTATTGTAGCATGCTACCAATTTTGGAGCAGATCAACCAGACACGACTTCCAGTACTGCTATCTTTGTTTTTATATTGGACATTGGAATTTTGGAACAATATGTACAAAATTTGAAACAAATACTAATATATTTTATTGCTGCATGCTACCAATTTTTGTCCGAATCAACTAGACTGTACTTCCAGTAAAGCTTTTTCAGTGTTGAAAATGATTCTCGAGACAATTTTTTAAAAAGTGTCCACCACCCAATTTTTACCAATGTTTCATGCGTGAATTGTATAAGAAGGGGTAGATAACGATGGTAAAAAAAATTATAGGAGAAAATGGTAATGAAAAATAAAGTGGATGTGGTAACATTGTTTTGTTGTTTACTGAACAAATACAAAAATGAAAGAAAACAAAAATAAACAACTTTTAATTTTTTTTAATTTTTATTTATTTTTTTTAATACCCTCTCATTGTTACGAAGTGGGAAACCTGTGAATTTTTTTCCTCTTTTTTCATCTAATTTGCATAAACTTTTCTTTTAATCTTAGCGTTGTTTTATAGGACTACACCAATTTACACTAACCTACACCAGGAGGGCAATTCCACAAATATAGGAATATGATATGATTTTGCGCCAAGTTTTACTTGAATATTTGTGGAATATACCTACTGGTGTAGGTTGGTGTAGGTTGGTGTAGGTTGGTGTAAGTTAGTGTAATCCTATCAAACAGAGTTAATATCCCTGCTGGGCATCAACCGCAGTAAGTGTGTATTTTCTAAAAGTGTCAAATTTTGTAATGGCTTCCATTTGAAAACCAGAGAACAGATTTCGCTCAAATTCAATACCAAACTAGTCCCTAATAGTTTCCAACTGCCATAAAAATTTAAAGCAAAAATCTTTCAATTTAAGGGATGGAGTTATGTGATGACAACATGGAGGATTTGCAATACTTTAAAAACCCTTCCTCCGAAACTAGCCGATAAATTTCAAAAATTTTAACACGAATGTACAGTTCATGAAAATTTTTAACACTAACCCAAATTTCATTGCCATAGGTCAAACAACGGAGGCTCTACAGACTCCCAAAAAGTGCTAAAATGAGAAAAAAGTTTACATATACATATATATTATATACAGAAGAATTTGAGTGACCTATATATTCGTGATCTATGACTCATAATCGGCGCTTTTCCTCATGTCCCGCCACATCACTGAATGCAATAGTTGTATTTTCCTTTGGGAAATACACTAAAAATTATCCACATGTTCATGTTTTCTTTTTTTTTTCTTTTATAAATTTATGGTATTTCTTTGATTTTATTTGAAATTATATGATTATTTACCATACTTTATCATCTTAATCAATTTTTCATTTCAGAAAATAATGTTTTTAAATTTCATATCATACCATTTACGCATATGAACTTAAAGACAATTAATATGACCATCAAAATTTATAATGCTTTTTGCTTTTTTTTTTTCGAAAACCTACTTTTTCTAACGAGGCTTGCGGCCCTAGAGTTTTTTTTTTTTTAGATTATTCTATTTTTAATATATCAAATTTCTTCAAAGACGACAGTGGAAATATTAATAATTGATCCCTATCCCCAGTCTGGTAAAATAACAGAAAAACAAATTTTTCAACAAACTGTGCAGAGTCCCTTCATAATTTTAGTCTTTTTATTATTGACTGCGTATGGAGAACGGAGGAGGGTTATATGTTTGGTATGTCTATTTCCGGAGCTATAACGGAACTTCGTTCGCACAGAACAATTGTTTCACTTAAAGATTTAAAATGAAAGTAGGCTCAAAACGCTTCTGACTAACTGGAAAATGTCCTAAGCTATTCATATTTAAAGATTAAAAAATTAGGAAGGTGTAATTGAAGAAAATAAGAATAAAGATTGAAAAAATTATTGTCATAAATTTGGGCATATCCACCGATGGAGCTACTCATTCAGATTATAACGCAGTCGTTTTTATTTTTTGAAATTTTTTTCTAAATAAAATTTATTATTATTACAAATAATGTAATATAACTTATACTAAGCGATGATTCATTTAAATACAAATAACAAAAATCAGACGCGTTCTGATTTAAATTGAATAAATTTTTTTAAATATTTATTTCAGCTACCGTCCGAATGCTTGCTATCAGGGCCGGCCGTAAGTGGAGTTTTTTAGGGTTCAACCCCCTATGACCCAAACAAAAAAAAAAAAACAAAAAAAAGAGCAAAATTAGTAGATACCAATTAATCTCACGTATTATTTTTAATTATAAATAATGCATCCACACCAGGTCTGCCACTGCAATTTAACCATTATTGCATTTATTATCAGAAGAAGCTCGTCGTTTACTATTTCAAAAAATGTATGAAACTTTTAATTTCAAATTAATTTGTTGTTTTCATTTTCAAACTTTTTAAAATAATTTGTCTCATGAGAAAGGGGTCCATATCCGAGAAGGAAATCTTTTAAAAAAATCCCTAGGTATGACTTTCAGGGAGCTCATACAATAAAATAAACATTTGAATATACACTTAGGTAGCACAAAACAGAAAACCCCACTTGAGAAAATACTGCCACCGGCCCTGCTCGCTAATGCTAGCCTAGCCTAATACTCAATGAATCCGACGACGTTGAAGAAACAAACTAGTGGTCAGTATCAGTGGCTGAAGCTGATTACAATTAATGTGATAACATTTTCATATTATTTGACTTTAATTTATCGATGGATTCTACTCGATTCACGACCGATTTTCTTCCAGTAAATATTTTAGCTAGGTACTTAATATATTGATAAAAATTCGATTTCGATGTTAAATGGGAAATACATGTAAATAAATATCGATCTGGTTTATAAAAATTCGATATATAAAAAAATCTATATTTTTCGATGTTAAATGGAAAATGCATGTAAACCAATATCAATATTTTATCGATGTGTGAGAAAAAATAGGAAAATAAAGAAACATCGAATTCGAAAACAGATCCCATATAGAAAATAAAAATGTTATCACATTAAAAACTGTTGGGATACGATTCCCTCACTACCTCACAAACACATAACTTCACACTGACTAACACTGTATGTAACATGTATATTACATTTATTTGTTTTGCATGTGGCGACACTGATCGCCAATATAATATTCTTTCCACCACTGCTCGACGGAGAATGTTCTCCATTCGTCAGTCGTTGTACTAACGTCGTCAATAAACATTTTCAAGATAGAAGTCCGTATTTATCTTTTCTGTGTAAAGTGAGCAGACCTCACCTCAATATGTTAGTAGAGCTGCGGACCAGAAAAATAAGTGCGGTAATTGAAATGTGATTGTGATAATCGTGTAATTTATTAAAATTTGAAAATTCGTGTTTCACACAAAGTGAAAGGCTTAGTGCCGAGTGATACCTCCATGCAAAGTGGTAGGAAAAGTTAAAGTTCGTGAACAAAAAAGTTCAATTCAGTGATTAAAGTAACTATCCTGAAAAAGTTAAAAGTTTAATTAAAGTAAATCAACAAATGAAAAGTGTAATAAAAGTGAAATTAATGAAAACAACGGTAAAGTCTTGGGCACCTGTGAAAACATCAAAGTCGAAAGTCTGGAGAAAACAAATCAGATACGAGAGGATTTTATGGTTTGGTAGACCAGTGCACACAGTCAAAAACAGTTGGCAATTGTTCATGCTGTGTTCCAGGGAGTGAAGCAGCGAAAGAAGATCGAAAATTCAAAGGTTGCAGAGAAAAAATCGACGCAAATTGGTGTCATTTGGGCGAGGTAGCAGAAGAAAAACATCAAAAAAATACGAAAAAAGAAACGAAAAATTAAAGATAAGTAAAAAAGTTTAAGTTAATTAATAAATAATTCGTGTGATTTTGCCCAAAATTAATCAGAAAAAATCAAAATTTCAGTAAAATAAAGTTATATTTCAATATATTTTCATGTAAATTCTCAACCAAATCCCAAGTAAAGTTAAAACTTGAAAGGTGATATTGATAGCCTTCAAACTTTATCTTGTTGGTTGAGAATTGTAGAAAAAGGAAATCTTTGTTGGATGAGATTTATCGAGTCCAACAATAGAAAACCTACATTTCTGAACATTGACATTGGTGACAGATTTTTTCCTGTTCACACACAATAAAAGATTGATTCAATTGATGAAGACTGATAAATTATTTTCCTTTCAGCAGTAATCTTTTTCATACTTGTTAAATAATTTTTACACTGTGTATTAATTCCAATTTTAACGTGTTTAATAGAATCATCTGTATTCTGAACAAGACTTGGGACTTTGATTAATTTAATTTCGAACATTTTCGACGATAAAAACACAGTAATTTGATCGCTCAAGAAGCAGTAACAACGGTGGAGAGATCACCTCATCGTCAGCAATACATATTTCGTAAGATTTAATTTAGAATATTGACAAATTATTGAATATCATAATATAATATATTTAATTTGCATTCCCGATCGAGCGGTTGAGACCGTGTATTGCATTATCGTGTGGTTGAGACCGTGTTACCCCCTAGAATTAAGTTCTCGTGTTTCTGAGGTAGGATCTGAACTCCCGAACATCCAAAATCTAATAATAAAATGTCAAGATTTGACACAAAAAAGGTATTCGATGGGAGGAATTATGATGCCTGGAGGACCACGATGGTCTCAACACTCTATGCGGAGGGTTTGTACCCGATTATGCACGATGTTGAGACCGAAGTGCTATTTTTGGGACTGGAATTGAATAGTTTTTTAAACCCTGAATCTGGCAATGCTAGTTCGGCTAGTAGGATGGCATATTTCCGTAACCAAGAAAAAGGAAAGGCTTTAATTTATCAGGGATTAAACAACGAACTAATAGAAAGAGTAAAAGACTTAAAAACGATAAACCAAATTTTAAAAGTCTTAGATGAAAGGTACAAAAGCTGCATGCAGGTTACGTATATTAACGCGAAGCAGGCCTTTCAGAGGTTAAAATTTAATAGTGATGGAAATATGAGAAGTTATTTAGATATGTTTTCTGGATCAGCCCAAAAAATAAGGGACTGTGGTAAAAATTTAGACAAACAGGAGGAGATAGAACAACTCCTAATATCACTGAACATGGACTATGACATGACAAGGCTGGAGTTCAATACCTTAAGTCAGGATCAAAAAACGATCGAAACACTCCATGCCATGTTGATCGAAAGATCAGATAGGTTATATGACGAGAAAAAGTCAAAATATTATAATAATAAATTTCGTAATTTTAATCAAAATAATAGAAATCAGAGATTCCAATATGGAGGAAATTATAATAGATATAATAATACAAATAGAAATCAAAATTATAATCAAAATGTAGATCAGGGGAAAATGACATATAATAATAATCAAAAGTCAGAAATGCCTCAAAATAATAATAATAATTACGAAAATAGAAAACATAATAATAATCAAAATCAAAATAATTTGCCAAATCTGAATAATTTAGTATGTTGCAAGTGCCATGGCAAAGGGTACGTAGCTAAAGTATGTCCGTCAAATAAAGAGGGTGCAAAACCCCAAGATAAATTAGATGGTCCTGCACAGAATACGAGATACGGATGAAATAATCAAAATAATAATAATAATAAAAATAAAAAAGAAAATGACGTTCAGTGGTGAATGATGATAAGGTATAAGGGCGGCGAGCCAAACAAAAACACAAATAATAATAAATTAATAAATCTAATAACATCTAAAGACATGAAACAAGAGTCAGATTCAGATTATGTTCCTCTTATCAAGAGAATAATGTTAGATGGTGGAGCTGTTGCCCACATCATATCTGACTTGTCAAAATTGTCTAACCCCATAATGCTGGAAAAGCCTATCGAGTTAGAATGTGCCATCCAAGATACATTACTTATTGGCCACACATATAGGAACGATGTTTATCAGGGTGGAAAATTCAGAGAGGAATCAAACAGTTATAAGATTAAAGAACGTACATTACGTACCATCCCTGAATGTAGACCTTATGTCAGGGATTAAGATAACAGAAAATAGGGCGCTAGGCATAGACGAAAATTTCTCTGCGGCGCACATATACGTCTGGGGAACGGACGAGGTAATTTTTTCAGCCCCAAAAATAAGGGGGTATACATGGTAAAGTACAAAATTGTACCGGAATCCATGGTCAATATTATAGAAAATGAAGATGATTTAAATAAAATATGTCCCTAAAATAATGAATCGAATAAATTGGCATGCATGCCCAACATAAATTCCCAAGATGAATGGATGGAATACGAAATAGAAGAGGAAATTATTGAGGAGAGTCAGGAGGAAAATGAAGAGAATGGAGAGAATAATAATAATAATACACAAGAAAACATAAATAATAATAATGAAAATAATAATGATATAATAAAATCTAACGATGAATATGATAATAATAATACACAAAATAACAAAATGAATGAAGGTAGTAGTAAAATGAATGAGGATGTAGGTATAAATGATAATAACATAACAAATAATAATGATATAATAAACGATAATCAAGAAATAAGTGAGAGCACAGAAAAATTAAATATAGATAAAAAAATGATATGGCATAGGAGATTGGGACACCTGTCAGGGAAGAATTTAAAGTTCTTGACAAAGGTCTCAAGAGGTATTCCGAACGGAATTACATTTCGTGATGACGAATTCGGTCTGTGTGAGACATGTGTGAAAGCAAACTCTAGAAGACTGGGACACAATGGAACTCGTACCAGGCCAGAAAGAAAACTTGAACT